>JARFIZ010000061.1:0-336773 GCA_036325965.1 Sinopyrophorus schimmeli | reverse complement strand
GTCTCGCTGGGCAAGGTTATGTTGAGAGTTTTATTGCGGTTCCTTGTTTTCGCTAACCAAAACTTTGACCCTTGTCCGTTAGATGGTAATAGCGTTGAACAGTTGTATTTGAAAGTTGTGGGGTAATGGCGCCTTGGGATGGCGTTATTACATCAGTGATAGACAAAAAGACTATAATAATTAAAAATTACACTCAGATTTATTTTAGGGTCTGTAATGATCACAAACACATTTGTCTGGTTTCTATATGAGAATTCGTTTAGGACTAGTACGGATTGCGTAATCGCGCTATTCTTTGCGGTGTTGCCCCGCGGACAAGATTTTTTTCAGGTACCTGAACGCAGATCGATAAAAATCGTAACATCGTAATGGTTTAATAATATCAATGCATTCATTAATCAGTGCGACCAATTTTATATAAATCAAATTGCGAATTTAAAATCAGCTTAGTGTGCGCTTGCGCTTTATGCGGTGGTTTAAATCGCCTAGTTTGAGTTGACAATGGTCAACTTTACAATGGTAAAATCTTTGTTGAATGCGGCTTCGTACTTTGCCTTTATGGTTTGAAGGCGGTTTTGACCGATGTTTTCGCACATTATAGCCCTAAATAGTTCATGAAAAAGGTAAATGACCAATGTGCCATTTACATTTTTACCTTTATAACAAAATAATAATGTCTGTGGTAAATATTTTTTTATTAAATTCATTGAAGTAAGTTTTTGTCTAAATTATTTTCTATTTTTAGGTTTCATTTATGATGAACTTCAATACAGATAAAAATTTGAGCACTTTTTGTCATAGTACTACATGTTTGAAAAGTTAGTATACATATACAGGGGGTCCCAAATTAAGTAGGCTAACATGGGTATCTTTCTTATTAGTGGAGATACAAGTCTGGTTAAATAAGCAATGTTTTGCAGTTTTAGATGCCGATTTAGATTCCGTTATTAAAATTTTAAAATTCCGAATAGTTCCGAAGTAATTGTAAAAAAACTGAAAAACGTTATTTTCTGTAATGTCAAATAACTTTCTAATTATAAAATTTACAAAAAAAGTTTAATATAAAAGTTACTAGGTTTTATAAAATACAGATTGAAAAGGTATGGTAGGGATCACAATCTTTCAAAAAATAAGGCACGTATACAAACAGACTTTGATAAACGTTATAGTATGTTGTGAAGTGGTTATATAATTTTAGATTTTTGATAAATCAACGAGTTTTGCAAAAAAAAATTAATACAACGAAAAGCAGCTCCACTTCTAAGCTTTCGTGCGTTTTTCAAAATAATGATATTTTGTTAATCAAACAGCAAAGCTTGTGAAATTATCGTAGATTTTATTTTTTGAGATTAATTTTTATTAAATGGCTATCAAGCAATTGAAGTATGCCAATTTTGGTAAACATTTTCTGGGAGCATACATAGATAAGGGTCGTTCATAAAATACGTTCGCATACAGGGGGTCTTGCTGAGTGTGACACGGGGACGGAGTGTCTACGGCAACGTGACGTTTGCCGTTCATTACATTTTAAATTAGTATTTCTTTCGACTATTTTTCTTTTAAATTTTTATCATAATAGAAAGTCATTCATTTCGTATTTAGTAAATACATATTATTTATTTTTTCCTTATAAAAGATATTTATTGATTTATTTAAATTTTATTATAAAAACTAAATAAATATTTTTAATTCTCAAAATTTGTGTACTATCAATTGAAATTTATCATATTCGGGGAGGTCTTAGTTTTTGTGACAAAGTATTTCTAGGGGGGTCATAGGAAGTGTGACACCATGTGACAAGGGGGTCAAAAAGCTGATTTTAGCGTGTCGTATTTTATGAACGGCCCCTAATAAAATAAAATAAATTTCGTTATTATCTGCTTCCAGAATTGCCGATCCTTGCAAAAATATGCCCCTTTGAGAAGATATTTATTGAAGGTATGCAATTTAAATATGCACTTTGCATTCCCAGTCATTTCAATTATTCTAGAATTTGAAAATACTAAGTATGTTTAGTATTTATTTACGATATAAGCATTTATTTCAATCTGATATTTTCAAAATTTAACTTTTTCGTTCTTACTCCCTTATCACGGTTAATATTTTTACCACAAAATACTCTTCTGCCCTTAAAATTTTGTTAGTTATTTTTAACCACAATTATAAATAATTTCGATATATAAAATGATTTAAAATTTATATAGAAAACATTTTTTAATAAATATAATTGGACTAAAAACATTAGTATCAAAGTATTTTCAACATTTATTTATGATCTATAATAAATAAAATTAGAACTATATTTAAAAACAATAAATATATCTTCAGAACAAATAAAAAGAAATCCAGAAAATTAATCATTAGCGCCCTTCTGCAATACCGTAATTATTATCCTTTCATTTTAAAGAAAAACAAGTATTTTACAATTTTATACACATATTTATGTTACTTTGTAATATTAATAAAACAAATCGCATTAATTAAGATTCATAACATAATAAATATGTATTCTTAAATTTAAACTGGTTTTTGAATTGCGCGCCGACGCTTACTTTGCGCTTTCTGCCAAACCTAACAATCGAAATCGCATGAAAATTCTCTGAATATAACATTTGAAATAATATTGCAAGTAATTAGCTTTTTGGTAAACCAAACTGTATGTCGAAAATAAACGAAAGTATGCGAGTTTGACCGATAAAACTAGACCTGGAACAACTTATGTATTTTGAAGGTTTTTCAAATCAGCGTAAAAATCGATATCTTGCATCTCTATACAACTATCGTGACTCTCTCTAAATTAAAAAATTAAAAACATGGTCTCCGCTTAGAACGACATATCATCCTAAAGCACCACGAAATAATCAAATTACCAATTTTGATTATATGGATATGTATCTTTCAATTTCAATAAATATATGTATTCAGTCAAATTCAAGGCCCCGGGTTTGTCTAAATCTTCTGACAAGCAGGAGAGCCACCTAGAAACCAAAAGATAAGTTTATCTTATTTCTTGACCGACTTAACTTAGCCCTAAACCGCACTGTAGTAATTCATTATTTCACCGTATTGTTACGATACTGCTAGCGCCATCTAGCGGCCGCTAAACAAACTCCGGCGTTCGGGAATCTTCTCGAAAAGTTCTGTTACTGGAAAATACGAGATGCCATTCTGGAATGCATAAAGGCAACTATAAAAGCCGAAGAGACCGGCGACGGAGTCAGTCTAAACTAAGTAAACGCTACGAGAACAACAGAGCGGGTAATTCAAATAGCCTATTCTGAGCTGTATAAATAAATCTACCGGTGTGAGTGTAAATAAATAGTGTCATAAATAAACAATTGTAGTTCCTTAAGTGTTAATAGTAGTGTAGTGATAATATAAGTTAATAAGTGTAGTTATAAGTCCTTAATAAATAAGTTTTCCTAATTAACTGCATTTTAATTTTTCACACCTTTTAAGAGCCCAGCGGACTCGTTACAATTGGTGTCAGGTGTGGGGTGTGAAACATTTAGACAGTGAGGGACGAATTAGTGAAAATAAATATGGCTACCAAGAAACTTAAGGACCTTAAAGTGTCCGAACTTAAGGGCGAACTGGAGGATAGAGATCTAGATGTTTCTGGACGCAAGGCCAAGCTAGTAGAACGTCTGGGAATAGCATTAAAAGAAGAAGGACACGACCCAGAGGTATACATTTTTGATTCCGAAATAGGAAAAATGGAGAAAGCTATTCTAGCAAATTCCAAAGTTCTGGAGCAAAAACTGATGGAAACCTTTATAGAAAGCACCAGAATATTGGAAGAGAAACTCGACCACAAAATCAAGGAGGCGTCAGATCGGTACGATGAAAAGATCCAGGAGTTTAACAAACGAATCGTAGAGCTTGAATCCATCATGAAAACAACTAACATTAAAGATGAATCTACGACAGTAATTGCCGAACCTGACAAAAAGTCGGTAGAAACATCTAGAACTACCCTTAAACCACCTCAGTTCGATGGAAAATCGTCATGGGATAATTACAGGCGACAATTTGAGACCGCTGCCGAGATTAATGGCTGGACCTCAGTAGAAAAAGCCGCTGCTTTAGTTATGGCGCTTCGTGGGGATGCTGCTAATATTCTGCAAACGCTGCCAGTGAATGACCTGAAGGACTACGGCCAATTAGTTAAAAGCATGGAGACACGCTATGGGTCAGCTCATCTCAAGGACGTGTACCACTACCAGTTAAAGAGCCGATGCCAGAAAACGGGCGAAACCCTACAGGAATACCAGGCGGAGGTGATTCGATTAACTCGCTTGGCGTACCCAGGAACGCCGGAAGACGTGCTGGATCGGTTGACGGTGCAGGCGTTTACGGATGGTATCCGGAATGTGGAGATTAAGCAGGCCGTAATGTTATCTAGATCCAAGACCATTGCAGAAGCTTTGGCTTGCGCTCTAGAGTATGAAGCGGCAAAACAGAATTGCAGCAGAACAGGAAGGCTTCGAAATCTTGAAGAAGTCGAATCCGATCAAAAAGAAGATAAAGTCGAAATAAAACGTTTACTAGAAGAGATTCTCGACAGGAAGAAAAAGCCATTGCGGTGTTGGAACTGTGGAAAGCTGGGACATTTACAGCACCAATGCAAGACGCGGAAGGTGGAACCAGCGAGGGTCAACAAAAAGGGGCAATCGTCGACCTGTCAGCAGCAAGCCCCAAGGAAAGTTGCTCACGTCGCCTCTATGCAACATTTGTCTAGCAGCATCTTTGTTGACGGCTACATAGACCGGAAATTACGAGCTTTGCTGTTGGATACAGGTGCGACGAAGACCATCATTAGGCCCGATGTGGTATCAAGAAAAACCAAAATACTACCAACAAAATGGCGCCTTCGCACTGCAACAGGTGACTCGGCAAAACGCATGGTGAGGTTAACATCCAATGCACCATCGGTAATACATCGTTCCAGCACGTAGCAATTGTGGCGGACATCGAGGACGAAGTTATTCTTGGAATGGACGTTATGAAGTCTCAAGGCTTCGAATTAGACCTTCGTCATAGTGTATTAAAAATAAATGGCGAAGAAAGTGTTCTGCACAAAAGAAATGAGGGGACCATTCGAGTGCTGTTAACTGAAGATACTACGATACCAGAACGCAGTGAAATGGTCTTGAGCACTTTCTTGGAAAACAAAGATAGTGATGGTAGCATCATGATGTTCGAACCAAGAAATAATGACAAGGAGGTAGCAGCCGGATTAGCGGTAGGGAAGAGTTTGCTGCGTGTTGCAAATTCCATCCCGGTAAGAGTGGCCAACTTGAACAGCTATCCGGTTACTTTGCAAAAAGGGACTAACTTGGGAAGTTGTTGCCCCGTATCGTCAGTCATTTGCAATGTAAAAGATGGAGACAAGACATTATTGGAAACACCAGGACCTCTCCGAGATTTAATTAGGAATTCGTCTGGAGGCTTGAACCGGTACGAGCGAACAAAGCTTGACGACCTAATTAAAAAATACTGGGATGTATTTGAAGTCGGGCAAGGGTCAAAAGGGAGAACCAATATTGTCTATCACAAGATCAATACTAACGGTGCCCAACCCATCCGTCAAACGGCAAGGAGACTTCCTTTGGCAAAACGAGAGGAAGTTGATGGGATAGTTCAGGATATGGAAAGAGAGGGGTAATTGAGCCATCCATTAGTCCATGGGCGTCACCAGTTGTACTGGTGAAAAAGAAAGATGGTTCGACCCGATTCTGTGTGGACTACCGACAGCTGAACAACGTAACCAAAAAGGACAGTTATCCATTGCCCAGGATTGACGATACCCTGGACACGTTGTCGGGTGCTAAAGTTTTCTCAACGCTTGATCTAAAAGCGGTTATTGGCAAGTGGAAATGGCACCTGAGGATAAAGAGAAGACAGCCTTTACAGTGGGAAGTGGATTGTGGCAGTTCAAAGTTATGCCATTTGGACTGTGCAATGCACCCGCCACGTTTGAACGATTGATGGAAACCATTCTAAGGGGGTTATCCTGGAAGACCTGCCTGGTTTACCTTGATGACATTATTGTCATGGGAACTTCGTTCGAACATCATTTGAAGAATCTGGAAGAGGTATTCCAACGATTGCGGAGCTCGATTAAGGTTGAGTCCTAAGAAGTGTCACCTCTTTCGAAAAGAAGTGAAATACTTAGGCCACACTGTATCTAGCAGGGGGATTGCTGTGGACAACGAGAAAATACGGGCGGTTGAGGATTGGCCAGTGCCTCGTGATAAGCACGAGGTTAGAAGATTTCTCGGGCTGTGTACGTACTACAGACGGTATGTGTTGGGCTTTGCTAACATTGCTAAGCCACTGACACGTCTCACAGAAGAGCACCGAAGATTTCAGTGGGACGACAGCTGCCAAGAAGCATTCCAACAGCTAAAGTCTGCGCTGACCAACGCCCCTATTTTAAGTTACCCGCTATCACAAGGCAAGTTTATCCTGGATACCGATGCCAGCAATGTGGGAATAGGAGCGGTGCTCTCTCAAGAACAAGATGGGCAGGAGAGAGTAATCGGGTACTTTAGTAAAACCTTGTCAAAGCCTGAGAGAAATTATTGTGTAACTCGACGTGAATTACTAGCTGTAGTCAAGGCCGTCGAGCACTTTTATAAATACCTGTATGGGAGGAAATTCTTATTGCGCACCGACCATGCAGCTCTGCAGTGGTTGTTGCGATTTAAGAATCCGGAAGGACAGGTGGCGAGATGGATTGAAAGACTACAGGAATTTGACTTTGACACCCACCACCGGGCTGGTACGGCTCACCGAAACGCCGATGCCCTCTCCAGAAGACCGTGCCCAGAACAATGTACACACTGCAATCGTGTGGAGGAGAAAGATGCCGCCCTCCATAGAACAACTGCAGTTGCGGAACCGGACCAGATGCGGGAAGACCAGAAGAACGATCCAGAATTAGGGCTTCTTTTAGAATGGAAAGAAACCAATAGGCGGCCAAGTTGGGAAGGAGTTGCCAAGTATTCGCCTGGCGTTAAGGCTTTGTGGGCCCAGTGGGATTCCATCATTCTGGATGATGGGATACTGAACCGTGTCTTGAAGAGTCCAGATGGCCAGGAGATTCGACGACAACTGCTAGTCCCAACTACGAGACGACTAGATGTGCTGGATGAAGTTCATGGAGGAACATCTGGTGGACATCTAGGGTAACAAAGACGTTGGCCAAACTTCGGGAGCGTTTTATTGGTTAAAGCACAAGGAGGACGTGACAGAATGGTGTAAGAAATGCGTCAAGTGTGCCGCAGCCAATGGTCCACCGAAGAAGCCCAGAGCCCCAATGCGACAATACAACGTTGGTAGCCCGTTCGAGAGGATAGCGATAGACGTAGCCGGCCCATTTCCTGAAACTATTTCTGGAAATAAATACATTCTTGTTGCAATGGATTATTTCAGTAAGTGGGCAGAAGCATACGCCGTACCTAACCAGGAGACGGTTACTATCGCGGACGTCTTGGTAAAAGAATGGGTTTGTCGATTCAGTGCCATTGGAGCTACATTCTGACCAGGGGAGAAATTTTGAGTCCGAACTGTTTGCAAACTTGTGTCATTTATTGGGAATTCGAAAGACACGTACAACTGCGTTACATCCGCAGTCTGACGGAATGGTAGAACGGATGAATAGGACTATTCTTCGTCATTTAGCAAAAGTAGTCTCTGACCATCAGCGAGACTGGGACACGTATCTCCATCTCTTCCTACTTGCATATCGCTCGGCAGTTCATGATACAACTTTGCAATCTCCGGCAAGTGTCATCATGGGCCGGGAATTGAGACTGCCATGTGACCTCAAGTTTGGTTGTCCACCTGGCCAGGACGTAGCTGGGGAAAGCTATGTCAGTAAGCTACGGCTAAAATTGGACGACATCCACCAACGAGTACGTCATAACATGCAGAGTGCTAGCGATCGCATGAAGGAAACTTACGATGTCCGAGCTGAAAAGGGAGGCTACCAGGTAGAAGATCAAGTGTGGCTGTTCAATCCGCGGCGACGTCGAGGTTTATGCCCAAAGCTCCAAACCTCTTGGGAAGGTCCGTACAAGATACTAGAACGGATAAACGACGTCGTGTACCGTATCCGTAAACAACCTAGCGGAAAACCTAAGGTGGTTCATTTTAACCGGCTTGCTCTCTACGCCGGAAGTAACGAAGCACGAGTACGTTCCCTGCCAGACACTACAGAGAATGGTTGCTCATTCAATGAGTTTATGTGCCAATATTCTGGGAGCAGAAAAATACGTCAAGGAGTGACCAAGGAGGAAAAACGTGATCTTTTCCAAGCTCCTCCAGAATACTCTCTGGCATGTTGTATACCTCGGGACCGGAACACAGAGAAAGGAGTAGCATCAGTGTTCAAGAGGAAGTTCGGGGAAATTGGAGGGCAACAGGTAGACGTGGGAGATACCATTCTACGGCAAGGTGAAGATAGATATCTCCTCTATTTGGTGACCAAGTCCCTAAACTACGAAAAGTAGAATACAAGGACATGTGGGTGGCCCTACACAACTTGCGGGATGTGTTGTTGTCTAAGAACATCAGGAAGCTGGCTATTCCCAAACTGGGTAGTGGTTACGAGGGACTCAACTGGAGAACCGTCCGAAACATGTTGGAGGTTATTTTCAAGGACACCGACATCAGAATCCTGGTTTGCTGTCACAACCCCAGAGAACGGCCATTCAAAACCATCGATTGCTACTTTTATAAAACGTCTCACTGTGACCGAGGTCCGGATTGTCGTTACCGGCATAATAACGAGTTTTTATTTCGGGACGAAATAACTTTAAGGAGGGGGCAGTGTTACGATACTGCTAGCGCCATCTAGCGGCCGCTAAACAAACTCCGGCGTTCGGGAATCTTCTCGAAAAGTTCTGTTACTGGAAAATACGAGATGCCATTCTGGAATGCATAAAGGCAACTATAAAAGCCGAAGAGACCGGCGACGGAGTCAGTCTAAACTAAGTAAACGCTACGAGAACAACAGAGCGGGTAATTCAAATAGCCTATTCTGAGCTGTATAAATAAATCTACCGGTGTGAGTGTAAATAAATAGTGTCATAAATAAACAATTGTAGTTCCTTAAGTGTTAATAGTAGTGTAGTGATAATATAAGTTAATAAGTGTAGTTATAAGTCCTTAATAAATAAGTTTTCCTAATTAACTGCATTTTTAATTTTTCACACCTTTTAAGAGCCCAGCGGACTCGTTACAGTATCATGTTAAAATCGCTAATGTTTTGGATCGCCCCCTTAAAGCAAGTTCTTTTGGAATTTATGAATTAGTAAGCTTACACAAGAATATACCATCAAATAATTTCCTTCTCGTATAACAGCATTAGAAGCCAATTTCCTTGGTAATAACTGTCTTCCATCAAACTGTTTCCATTTCTTTGATGCAAAATTAAATTTCCATAATTCTTGAAATAAAGGGTATGAATTTACGTCTTCGTCTCTTTCTTCATCATCACTTGGAATGATTATTGGATTATAGCTTCCAAACAAATAAAAGTTCTTTGTATCACAAACTATTCGATGTCCACTGCTTGGTTTTGGCCACTCTCTTCCCTTAATTTGTTTGATTTGTTCATATTTGTTCAACTTGAATACATATTGGTTTTGATTTATACTTTCCTGATTTCCCATATTGAGGATCTTATACAGATTGTATTATAAATTGTAAATATATATAATTAGTAATTTAAAGAAGTACATCAAAAACATGCAAAACACGTTGAAAACAAAAAGTTAAGCTACACCTGTTTACGGTCAGACTTACGAAAAAAGGGCTGCCTTAAAAGGTAAGTATTTCGTTAGTTTGTTATTCATATGTAGTATATTTAACAATATTAATGGTGAAAACGCAACAAGGAATAAAATATAAGTGTTTTCCTTTTGCTGTTTTAGTTACAAAATCGGCCATGACACTTGCCTAGTTTGGTTTAGCGAACGTTAGGTGGCGCCTTCAAGTCAGCTGTAAATTTGAAATAAACAGCGGACTCGAGCAAGAAATAGATTAAATTTAATTCACCTGTATTCAACTCAACTACTGTTTATATTATTTAAATTTAATCCAGGATACACTAATTTAATATCCGTTAAGAAACGTCTTAACACTTGGTGTGGATATTGTTCAATGTCTTAAAAATAATTTGGAATAGAGGAACTCCGATATATATGGATTAGCAGTATTGTCTTCGTCATTTTAAAGGGGAAGATCTACAAGACTTGATACATTTTTAGCTCTTGCCACTGCCTTTCGATTTTGTTCGTCGTGCACAACACAACTTCTTCTCCAGTTACCGGATGAATTCCATGGACGGTCGTTGCAAATTCTTAGGAGTGGTTAATTTGTAAGTATGCTCCCATTCCACACCCAAATCCGGTAATGGGATTATAATCTTCCTCGACGCGGTTATAACCAGCCCAAGAATCTGTATGGATGAAGGATAGGGATGCATGTAACGTTTTATTAGTCTATGGAGTTCCTTCTAGTTCTGAACGTAACGGGCACTACAAATATTTGATTTGTTTCTCGGCAAATGAAACTCCATAGACTGATAAAACGTTACATGCATCCCTATCCTTCATCCATACAGATTCTTGGGCTGGTTATAACCGTCGAGGAAGATTATAATCCCATTACCGGATTTGGGTTGGAATGGAGCATACTACAAATTAACCACTCCTAAGAATTTGCAACGACCGTCCATGGAATTCATCCGGTAACTGGAGAAGAAGTTGTGTTCACGAACAAAATCGAAAGGCAGTGGCAAGAGCTAAAAAAATGTATCAAGTCTTGTAGATCTTCCCTTGAAAATGACGAAGACAATACTGCTAATCCATATATATCGGAGTTCCTCTATTCCAAATTATTTTTAAGACATTGAACAATATCCACACCAAGTGTTAAGACGTTTCTTAACGGATATTAAATTAGTGTATCCTGGATTAAATTTAAATAATATAAACAGTAGTTGAGTTGAATACAGGTGAATTAAATTTAATCTATTTCTTGCTCGAGTCCGCTGTTTATTTCAAATTTACAGCTGACTTGAAGGCGCCACCTAACGTTCGCTAAACCAAACTAAGCAAGTGTCATGGCCGATTTTGTAACTAAAACAGCAAGAAAACACTTATTTTTTTTCGCTGAATTGCATTTTTTCTAAAGTTTGTTTCAAGGATATGTTTCACAATTTCATTTAGCATATATGTTATTTCAAAATTTGACAATTTTACTACGTTTTATACTTCCTATAATTGATGTGACACTATAGCTATCTTTTTTTTACACATATAATTAGAAAAATAACAAGATAGCCTTGAACTGGATTTAAGATCATTCTGACAAACCTAAGTATTTTCTGTTGTTACATCAATGTCCCTACACAAGCTTTAGAAATTTTTCGCGGCAAAATTTCAACTTTTTAAATTTTTAGTAATTTAATAAACTATATTAATAATAAAACTTCAAATCAATTTAAGCAAATATTGTATAAACGATATTTAAATTTCTCTTTATTATAAAACACTTTAAATTGATCAATCATATTACATCATATTTTAGCATTTTATACATAACAGCATTTAGTTCTCTTTTTTGATGTTTTTTGTTTTAGAAAAAACGTTATAAGTTTGAAAACAGTAAACCATTAAAATATAAATGTATCTTAAAAGATATCACTTATTATTAAAAACAGAGCTAAAAATTATGAAGAATCCAAGAGTGTTATATTTGCTGCAGATTTCTCATTTAAATGTCTTTATAATTCTTGCGGTTCGTGTTTTATACATAGACGTATTATCCATAAAATAAAATTGTTAAGGAAACCTAAAAACAACACTATTACAAGAAAAAAAAAGATCATACAAAACAAGTAGTACCTGAACAAATGTATATGCCTGATACAACAGAACATAGTCTAGCTAAAAACATTCCCAAATGATCTCTTTCTTGACGCACAGTTACTTTTAAGGCAGATACATCATACTTAAAAAATATTCCCGGCATTCCATGACTGCCTTTGTAATGATCAATAGGACGACTCAATTCTTTTACACTATATTGATAAGTTTCCACTGATGATAAATAGGTTTTTACACTTGTTGGTACTACTTCAATAAAATACTGATATAACATTGTACCTAAATTAGTCGGCTTCAATAAAACAATCTTATTTAACTATTTGAACATAAATACTTGTGTTTGTAATGTATTCATCCCCTTCTAATGGATGTATAATACCTGGACTTGAATCTCCAAAACTCATTTTATCTATTCTATGTGTGAAATTATAATCATCATCTGACATAAAAGCACTTATATGTATATGTCCTCTGGGTAAGTTAAGGCTTTTACCAGCAGTGATGTGAAAGTTACCAGCTACTTTATTTAATATCAAAGAGCCATGTATACGACAAGCATCATAAGGCCTTTCAGGTCTAACATTTCGTGCTGGTAAATCAGTAAATACACTTGATCGACTGCTTCTCCATAAGTATTCCTAAAATAAGTATTTTCTTATTAAATATACCATTCTTGAAATATACTATTTACTTGAATTGCATGATATTCCTCTCGCAGATACAAATTAAAATGCTTTTTAGTTTCAAAATGTTTCTTTTGATTTTGTGCCAACTCAAACCATGTCTCTTCTTCTTCAAGCCTGCCAAATCTGAATGTATTTTGATTCGTCGAGTCTAATATATCCGCTCCTAAATCTAAAATGGTGTTAAATTTAATAAATCACAAAAATTACCATGAATATAAATGATACCTACTAGAGCAGGGCATAGCAATCGTTATATCAATGTTTATTTTTAGTTTGGCTTCAAAATCTGTATCTGGTGAAAATTTAAATACAAATTTGCTGTGTAAGTAGTAGTTGATTTCTGAATATATTAACCAAAATATAAAACCAAAACTTAGTAGTGATACTGAAACAAAATAAGTTTATATCTATTAACAAACAATACTCATTCGCTTTACAAATGCCTCCAATTGGTGAATGTTCTTTACATTTTTCATCTACTTTTGGAAATAGATCTAGTTCCTTTACTTTGCTGAGTTTCGAATTTGTACCTCTGTATCGTATTATGCTAACTTTGTCTTTCTCCATCATAATAAATGCCAATAGTGCAGTTATGTTTATATGTAAATTGTTGTAATATGATACAGTTACCTTTTGTAGATGTACAGTGTAACCTTAAGTCAAATTAATATCATTTTAAATTTGTATTTTAGTATTCTACTCTTTTATATTTCAAATTCATTAGTAAATGAGGAGAATAATAACAGGTAAGGTTATGTCAAAACATCAACAATTGACAATAAGCAATTACTTACAGTGTGTACATGAAAATCATAATTTCGAAAGTCCCTACATTGGAGATTAAATTGCATAGGCGTCCATAGAACTTTACGGGGGCAAATGTTCTTCATATAATAATAATTGTATTTATCCAAAAAGTATTACAAAAGGTTTTTTATTAGGTTATTTATGTGATAAAAAATAAAACACAAATTGAGAAATCGACATATTTACTATACAGCCGAGTAAAAATCTATGGCTTCGGCACGTCCATCAATTTATTTTGTCAGGTTGTTTGATAAAAATTAAAATGTGGGAAATATAGACACAATACAAATAGTGCAATCTTAAATACTTGTAAATGTTTTGACGCGATTAAAAATAAAGAAATGCGGCAGACAGACGTTGCTTACCTGGCTCACATGAAATAGTATAAACTATTACCATTCTTTAAATATTTGAACCCAGAATTTAGTTTGGTGAAATTAATCTTTGCTTTGTTTATCAACTGTATAAATATTTTCAAATGTACCTTACATAATACTTATTTTCATCTTGTTCTATTTTTTATGTATGGGTGACATTTAAAATCTAGTTTGCTTGTAAATTTTTTAAAAATTAATATGTGACCCATATTCGAAAAAGCTTGGAGACCTCGGTTCAGTCGCATAGTATGGTGCACACATGTTTGGTGCGGGCAAAGCTCATATTGCCCCCTTTTCAATAAAAGAAATATATTTTAGGCGTATATATTCTGTTTGAATATTTTAAAAAATAATGATTCATTAAAATAAGTCGCTAAACCATTATTATTATGTTACACGTTAATAAACGATTAGCAGTTTTGTTTCATGTTTTAAAGTTGTATATTGATATAAAACGAATTGAATATCTTTAAATACTAATTTAAAGTAGATAGGTATAATTTTAATTTTATTTGACCAATATACTTTTAATGGAATTGTTAGAATAGACACAATCACGATTTTTACAATAGTTCAATTAGTAACACAGTAGGTATTTAAGTAACTTTAAAACTAAGGGTTATTTTTATTTTGTGCAACGTGTATACATATTATAATGTGCAGAACTACATTTACTTTAATACGTTACATTTTAATATCACAGATTGTATTTACAAATCTTTTGTATTTGTACACTATCAAAAGAAAGAGATTTATTTACAAACATAGTTTATAAATTTTTTTTTTACTTTTCTATTAATTATTATATTAAGAAATGTAATAGTAATGCAAGATTTTAAGGGCTCAAGAAATAAAATCTTGCGTATTCCATTTCATAACTAATATTAAACATTTCTATAAGATGTTAACGACATTGAAACATACAATCGTACTACTATTTTTTTACAATTGGTTTCATAGGAAAAATACAACAAAGGTTCCCTAATTATTTTAATATATATATCAATAGGTTTAGTTAATACATTTATTACATATACACACGCATACGCAGTCACTCGCACACACAAATACACATTATCTACCAATGTTACCCTGCATTTATTATCGATCTAAAGGCCATTAGAGTACTTAAATATTAAATTAAACACATTTTAAAATCACATATTTAATCCTTTTTCATTTTACCTAACAATAAAATTATTAACATATTTTAAAACATTTGAATGTGTTAATTTTTGAATACCTATATTCTAATATCTAATCGTGTTAGAAAGATCAATTTTCAGAAGTTAATATTGAATACTAGAATTATACATATATAAATAATAATTTAGAATAAATATAATATTTAATTGAATATTTTTTAATAAATATAACGATTTTTGAAACTTATAGCAATGTGATTTTTAATGTAAAAAAGAAGAGAAAAATTATTATTGCACCCTATAAATTCAATATTTAAGAAAAAATATTTACTATGTGAAGTATAGATATGTCCGTGTAAAACTCAAAAAAATGTTTTAGTATAATTCTAATTGTTTTTATGAATAGGTTTTAAACAGAGAACTGGAAAAGAATTCAAATAATTTTTCGTATTTTGAATTTGTTCAAATTTAAAAAAACATAATTATGATTGGTGTTCGATATAGATATAACTATACCTACATATTATCAAAATGCTATTGAATTTAAGCCTGTAGATATAAAAATTGTACTCCCTTAAATTAATTATAAAACTAATAGGTATGATATTTAATTGACTAAGTACGTTAAAATAAGTTATAAATGCGATGTGTACGTAAATAGTATATTTAATAAGTCGAAAATGTAATTTTATTTGGCCATCACTACTTTTTATAAATTTGTACCTGGTTGTAATACTATAGGTAGTCCATTTTTCGTGGCGACATCTTTCGTTGATATATCTTTCGTGTCTGTTAGTAATGTAATGTTGGAACGCGAAGTAAGCGTAATTGCAGAAGTAGAAGCATCTGCTTTACTGACCAGAAGACCAGCATCACAATCGTCGTCGTTGTTGGGACAAATTGATGTAGCTCTTGTTGGTTTGTGCTTATCAGACGTATGCTTTTTTCGAGGAAATACGCTATTTTCTAAGTGCAATGTAGCGTTTACGTCTTTACCGGCCGCACATGTGCAGGCTTTTAAAAAACTTTTTTTAAAATTATCGCTCAGAAAAGCATACAGTATCGGATTCATAGCTGAATTGGAATAACTCAAACAGAATGCTAATAGATGAATTGTTACAACGAACTGAGACGGACCTTCGTTGCTCGGAGTAAAAGTCATTGCAATTTGGGCGATCCAATAAGGAAGCCAACACAGAACGTAAACAGTTACAACGGTTAAAACTAAGTTTGTTACTTTCCTGTGCGAACGTTTCTTTTCTTTGGATTTATTTTTCGGACCTACCGTTTTTAATTTTGTATTACTAAACAATAAAAGACAAGCGTAAGACACAAAGGTATCGCAAAACTGAAAACAAAACTGTACATAATAAATGTAGTCGCTTGTTGCTGACTCTCTGTAGAATTTTCTGTTGAATTTTCTGCCCAAACTATGACGCAAGATTTTACGGATATGTTTTGACCATTTTCGCCAGGTCGCCAGTTCTCTTCCTGTTTAGAATGACTAAATATAGGTATTATTAAAATAATACTGCAAAACCATGCAGCGACCGAGACACATCGTGATATAAATGGCGTTCTCCATTTTGGAGAGGATATCGGATGACAAACCGCGATGTATCGGTCCGCACTCATAATAAACAAAAATATACTACTCGTAAATTGATTAATACTCGTTAAAATGAGATATGCTTTGCATACTACTTCTCCAAATATCCACGAACTTTTGATCATCGTTACTAGTAAAAAGGGTATACCTATCAAAAAACACTCATCCGCTATAGCTAAGTTAACGATATACATATTTGTTACGGTTTGCATTTTAGAGAAACGTATCACTACATAAATAACTAAAGTGTTGCCTAATAATCCTACAAAACAAACAATAGCAAATAAGATTTCTTGGGAAATTAGTGCAATGGACGAAGCTGGAAGAGTCGTATAACTGGGTGTTATAAACGAAGAGTTTGGAGTGACGACTGATGTTAACGAGTCGTTCATTGTTGTGTATTTAAATGCTTCGTCTTCTAGATCCATTTTGATAGTCTTATGTAGTTAAACACATTTCTTCTTAAGTGTTCTGAAATAAAACAGTAATCATTATTTCCGTTAATGCAGAACTGACTAAAATTAGAAACCTAATTCTTTGTAGAATTTCTTGAATAATGAACGAAAGAAAAAAATGACTGGCATGTCTCGTGTGATGTATGAAAATTTTGTTAGAAATATCAGAAATTATTTAGATAGGTTTGGTTATCTGTGATTTTTTTTAATTAAGTGCTCTTTTGGTAAACCGCATACAATTTTATATTTTTAAAGTAGACTACAATACTTTCAAGTTTGATCATCTTTAATATAACAATAAGTTTAGTAAATGTATAAAAAACTATTTTAAACAATAAATAAGATAAGTAATTTGCTGTTAGTTATTATTTAGTAATCATTTTACTTTAGTATATCTTACAACAAATAATTCTCTTTGATAATATATTATATTATTTAATTTTTTTGTCATGTGATGTTATGTTTCAAATTATTGTAACATGGTTGTACAAAAAGCATTACCAAAAGAAAAAAATAAATTATTCTTAAAAAAGTATTTTTTCTCTCTATTGTAATATTTTTCTGATTATGTAGTAAAGTAAAGTTTGTAATATTGGAAACTATCCATTGGACAAACTTGTATTATGTTAGTCAACATCATTCAATAAAATGAGCAGCCCAATATGTCCATTTTATGTACAAAATTATTCTTATTTCTTGTATAATCTTCAAAGTATCGACAAAACAGATATAGTTGTAAAACATAAACTACATTTTATTAGCTTTCTTAGCAAATTTTATAAGTTACTTTTAAAAGAAAGTCAATTTTAATAAAAGTGAAGTATTATAAAAGATTTAGCAATAAAGTGCAACTCGAGCTTTTCCAGTTTAATATTAGCGAAACTCGTGCTCAATATTTCTACAAAACTTTTTTAATAAACAAAATTATGACTTTGACTGGTCAAATACCGCTTACAAAGCAACAAAAAGGTATATATGTTAAACGAGAAACTTCTTCCAAGCAGCAACTGCTATACACCAAATTCCAAGTATGTACATATTTTTAAACTTTGTAATTAATTAATTATTACGATTTTAAAAAATACATTTTTATGATACACAAACGGAAATCGGAGTATGTGTTTTATACTCATACATATATTATTGGTATTTTGAGGTAAGTCAGTTGCGAGTTATCCAAATGTCGTTCATGGCACTTTAAATTCAAACTAAACAAGATAAACAAAAGTACAAAGTAGAAAAGTTTTACATCTGTGAACCCTCTGAGAATTTGGATTGCTTTTAGAAAGATAAGACATAGATGGATAACCAACTATTGTACTAAATACAGTCAAATATAAAAAATGAATCGGACACCTAGAAAATGCATTATAGCTTATGATGTATTTCTAACTTAAAAATGCAAAATAATTTTTGATAAAACCTATGTACAAGAGGAAAGATTATAAAGTAAAAATAATGAAATAGAAATTCATTTTACCAAAAAATAAAATATTATAAACACATAAACCAAAACAATACAGAAAACAAAAAGTACAAAAGCATTCCGACACAACTAATTTGTATAAATGAAAACAAAAATATGTTGTTGCAAATCTTTTATTTTCTAAAAAACGTTTTAACCTTCGAGGCATACAAGCTACCTTTTTTAAAGTTTTATTGTCCATTTTTGATCATTTTTTTAAATATGTGTTTTGAATGTTGTCGTTTAAAATGGGGGGTTTTTGTACTTTTATATGTGAGCATAAGTGTATGATAGAGTAAAAGTACGAAAACACTCGACTGATTTGAGAATGTTATTGTTGCGTGATATTGGCAAATGCATATAATTTCTTTTGTTGCACTCCTCTGACAATATATTGTTCTAAACATCGAAAAACCATTCACACCAAATGTCAATGTTAATTTGAACTCGAAGTGGTCACTAGTTCATTTTAAAATTTTACTATTCATTTAATGTGTAAATCTACAGTTTTCTTTCAATTCCACAAAACATACACGTTATTTGGTTGTTTATATAAGCTGCAAATACAAACTGCATAGAAATCACGACCAACGTGGTGAATTCTGTGTGCGGACTATAATAAAGTAGGGATTGTATCTGCAGCACAATCTGCGTGATTTAGAATCTGTGGATGTATTTTCCTTTTTACTTTATTTATATCTACGAACTTCTTTATTTCTTCAGTAATCTAATAAAGGAAAAAATCACAACAGAGAATGTTGATAATTGCTTTTTGTAACGAATAGGTAGGTACGTGGGTACTAAGTATGATATGAATAGTCACATTCGCTTCGAGAATATTCTTAAGTTTTTAAATATTCCCAATCGCATAAAATATTTACATTTTTGCGAATAATAGTACGTTATGACAACAACTGTTTTTAAACAAAATAAGTAAGGTAAATGACCCAATACCGGAACGATGTGATAATACTTGGTTTATGTTTAATCTTATATGCAATAGAATAAAATAAAACTTTCTTTATCCCTATTCTTTTATTTGGGTGATTCTACGATAAGAGGTAATATGTAGGACAAACATTATAAAATAGGTTTTCTATTCCACATGTTGTCATTTTATGCAATAAATCACAGCATCTTAATGTATTCTATAAATAGCATTATGATTTAATGCTCAATTAAAGTACATTTTCCTGAAATTTCATGTTTAAGTTTGAAAAAGTCTCTACCCTGGCCTGTCCCCCCCATGACGTTTTTAGTTAAATATATAGACAGTACATACTTTGACGCGGCTGCCACATTAGAGTATATTTAGCACAAATTTAAACACGTATATTTAAGTATTATAAAGAGAAAATATAACAATATTTGATTCTTTTCAATAATTTTCGAACTTCATTTTTGTCCCGTTTTTTGCGTATCTACCCTGGCAATTTTTGATCCGTTAATACAAACAGAAATATCAGACAGTTTTATACAAAAAAGCGACCACGGGCGCGTATCAACGTAAAGTTAATAACACTAAACACACGAGCCCTTAAATGGCTGACATTTGTCTTTAGCGCAATGCGACAGTGTGGTGCAGTGATTTCGCAAGGTGATTGTGTTTCTTTCCTGGTAAGTCGTAAAATTTATAAAATTCATTTAATTTATTTGTATTTACTGCCTAAATTCAACAATATTGTAATAGTTAAAGTGTGATATATTATTAGTCCAATATTAACTTATGTCAATTAAAAATTTTAAATTTGTCACAAAAACGTCTCTCCCCTTCTTCTGGCGAGATAACTACCAGGGGAGATACGCACTGGCCAAGAGAGATAATTTGGATCATAAGATGTTTGTGCAAACTAATCCAGACATATATCAACATTCTCAAGAAACGTTTGGAATTATTCTGTTAAAAAAAAGGAGTATGATAAAAAATAAATGATAATTTCTTTGTTTATAATCCGATTTTAATGATTTTTTTTTATTTAATACGTGTTATTTAAAGGTGTTTGAGAAATTATAAGCAAATTTTTTTTTGTTTGTTTATGTAAACAAGAAAACGCCTTTCAATTTGTTCTGTTATACTTTTTAGTTTATATCATAAGAAAAACTTGTTGATTTAATGAAAGGTATGGTATTAGTATAGGTAATATACAAATTATTCTAATTATTACTTAAAAGGCGCTAGTCTCTAACCTGGCCGATGTATTTACCCTGGCCTTCTAAAAAGTAACTAAATATGTATAAAGTGACTTGTCCTTACATGAATGTGTAGATAAAAGGGACAAAAATTAAAATTAAAAGAGGCTGCAACTAATTTGTAGGAACTGTTTCAGTATAGTAAATATTAAATAGCAACAAAAGGTTGCGCAGACTATCTGCTTATAATTCATGTTTACTTATAATTTAAGAACATCTACCACATATTTTTTTTTGTTTAAATAAAAAAGGTTTTTAAAGATTTATTATAAATTATTGTTATTGTTGTACTATAAGATACAAGATCATATATTTCAATTCCAATTTAATTTTCTAATCTTGTGAATGTACAAACTGAAACAGTCATTTAGCATAATCCAATGCAGAGGAAATTTAATAATTCGTGGTACATTTAGTCGGAAACACTTCCGTATCAGCTGTACTCACTTTGTAGTTTAATTTTAGAATATTCGATAGTATGTACTTATTTCCAACGTTTCGAAAATGGTGTTTCAAATTAAAACAATTTCAAGTAGCAAGTACGATGACGTCAATTTCTATTAGACCATTTCTAGCGTGTTACATTTACCGACTAATAACATCAATTGAAGATTACTTCAAAAAATACTGGTACCTGATCCTCGATCACCATGTATTTAAACATTTTAACTTTTAATTTATTATTTTTTTTCAGTTTTTTACAAAAACAATTAATTTCCTAAAACAGTTTACATATAAAGTTATAAACATATATAAAGTTGTATGCATAGTAGGTACCTATATTAAAATCTAAATATTAATATATAAACAACTTTTTTGTATCCGTGTCCGAGTTTTAGATGATTTCCCCCCTTGTACTTTTGTTGTGAATGTAGTAGTATTTCAAAGGTACAAGGGACCTACAGTTTTAAATGTTTCGTACAGATCTATTTTTTTAATTTACTTCTGTAAATGTTAAAAAACACACTTGTAAACTAGCTACCTAGAACAACAAAATCAATATACAGTGAAAAATCAAAATATATCGAACGCTTATAAATCTTAATGCAACTTTATAATATAGTGTTTAAAATATTTTTAATAAATTTTTAAAAAAATTGTTAGCATAAAATAAAAGTTCCAGAACAATAATTTACCAGGTGTGCAACCTTAAAACGGCCGTTTTCTAATAGATGGCAGTACGCGCGCATTAGGCATCAGCCAACCTTGCCTGCCATTTTTTTTCATTGCTTTGATCTTTGCCATTAGTAAACAAAAGACAAAGTCAGAAATTTCGAACAATAACGTGTCCTTTGATCAGGATAAACATGTCGAATTTTGTGCCAGATAAAGAGCATTTGCGGGGAGCACTGCTATTCCTCTTCAATTGGAAGAAATCTGCCGCCGAAGCGCATAGAATTCTTGTGGAGGTCTATGGCGACAGTGCTCTTAGTGAAACTCGGTGCAGAGCGTGGTTTCGGCAATTCAGAGACGGAATTTTTAACGTCACCGACAAGAAGCGCGAAAATCGACCAAAAGTTTTTGAGGACACCGAATTGCAAGGTTTATTGGACGAAGACGATACCCAATCGCAGAAACAACTTGCCGCGAAGTTGAATGTTAGCCACCAAGCAATTTCGAAACGCCTTTTTGCTATGGGAAAGATCAAAAAGATTGGAAAGTGGGTGCCACATCAATTGAACGATCGACAGATGGAACGACCCCAGACCGCGTGCGAAATCTTGCTTGATCGGCACAACAGAAAATTATTTTTGCATCGAATCGTCACTGGCGATAAAAAATGGATCTTTTTTGAAAACCCTAAGCGCAAAAAATCGTGGGTGGACCCCGGAGAACCCTCAACATCGTCTGCTAGGCCAAATCGATTCGGGAAAAAGACAATGCTGTGTGTTTGGTGGGACCAGAAAGGGGTGGTTTACTACGAACTGTTGAAACCTGGTGAAACGATCAATACTCAACGCTACCAACAACAAATCATCGAATTGGATCGTGAATCGTGCAAAAAAAGACCCGAACACGCGGATCGGCATGAGGGTATCATTTTCCAGCACAACAACGCACCATCACACACAGCAAGATTGGTCCGGGATACATTGGATGCACTTGGCTGAGAGTTGCTACCCCACCCGCCCTACTCTCCTGATCTGGCCCCTTCAGATTACCATTTGTTTGCGTCGATGGGACTCGCACTTGCTGAGCAGCACTTCAATTCTTATGAAGATGTTAAAAAATGGCTCGATGGGTGGTTCTTATCCAAAGGGGATGAATTCTTTTGGGGTGGAATCCACAATCTTCCTCGAAGATGGGAAAAATGTATAGCCAGCGAGGGCAATTACTTCGAATAAAATATTTTTCACTTTTCTGCGTTAATTATTGTGTTTTGCTAAATAAAAAAACAGCCGTTTTAAGGTTGCACACCTGGTATACATAAATGTATTAATTATATATCAAATGTGAATGATGTCACGTTATGAAATTTTATATCAACATTATATTTGAGAATACATAAAATGTATTATGAAATTATATATTGTATATATAAATAATACAAAATATTTTCTCATATATATAACTAAAATATATATAATTATTACTATAAATATTTATAAATTATTACTGGTGTCCAAATGCTTTCATACCTTTTGTTTTCTGCATTGTTTTGGTTTATAAGTTTATAAAATCTTTTTTTTTATTTAATTAAATTTTTCTTTAAAGATTTTTACTTTATCAGCATTCTTCTAGTTTGTGGATCTTTAATAAAAAATAATAAGCGTTTTTTAAGCTAGAAATACATCATAAACTATACATTTTGTGTGTGTCCAATTCATTTTGATATTCGACTGTATCTGTATATCAAAGAGACGTTGTAGAAAATTCTTTCTGTAAAACTATTAGTGAAATTGAATTACTAAAACAAAACTTAGAATGCACTGCCGCTTTGTATAGCACCAACAAAATTCTCCACATTCTTGAGACTGAAGTCTATTATATTGTTTTTTGCAGTTGTGATTTTATATGGAACTCACACCGAAAAGCGTCGTAGAAACAATAAATTTATTCGAGCGTGAAAATTAGTAGATAATAAGGTTTTGAAGTACGTGTAGGGGGTGTTTTAATTTTTAATTGGAATCTTCCGTATAAGATTTTTAAACTTTTGTAATGGAGATGTTGATTAATTTTTTTCTATATTTATATGTATACAATCAAGTATCATAACGATTTGGACTCTTTTTAAGTTTAATGTAATTTTATAATTAGAACTTAAAATGAAGACCGTTTTTTTGTAAAATAATTACAGGAAATATATAAAATTTCACAACAGCACATTAATTGTGCAAAACATTTTTGAGATGTTAATTTTATTCCTGAAATTAAAATAAATGCATTTAAGAGTAATGGTAAGGCAATAATTTATAGGCAACCCTACACGAAATTACAAAAAAAATAATCGTTACCATTAAAAGTTTGAACGTGTTTTTCGTCAAAGCGTATTAGTGTAAGCTAGGATTTATTGATAAAGATATGCATATTGGTTTATATACAAACATACTAAAGAATAATTTAGTAAAAAAAACAAAAAAATGTGTCATAAAACAATATTTAAGTTACATCAAGGTAACAATCTTACGCACAAAACCTTTAATTAGTGTTTATCGCTTTGTATATTTATCTTAAACGTTTATTTAGCAATTAAAAATTCCTCCAAATTTGCCATTTATTGTCCAGGTAGGAATGTATTTTTTCTGTGCACCGCTAAAAAAATATTTTAAAAACGAAACACCCTAATATACATACATAAGGGATTAGTAGCGAATTTTCTCAAAAGCGCCTCTTTAATCTAGCGTACCTCAAATTTCGGATCTCAAAAGAAAATGGTGCCGAAAATATTTGAAATTTGAATTGTGCTTGGTGACCTTCAAATCGAATCCGTCACAGTGTAGAATAACAACGTTTCCACCTCTAATATTTATTAATATGAAAGAAAAAATTAATAAACAAAGTGAACTATAATGTTAAATAAATATTTGGCATTTTCGAAATAGATTGTTGGAAAATAAACGATGTTTTATTATATACATAGGTAGTAACAGCAAAAGATACATTTTTTTCATTTTTTATGATAAGCAATTTTTCTACCAAATTGGATGCTTTTATGCCTCTTGAAAATAAATCTGTTTACCCATGTGATCTATAAACGTATTACAATCCCAAAGGTGTTTGAATGTACCTTAAGGACATCAGTATGTTTAGGAAAAACTGAATTTTTTATTATATGACAAGGATATAACAGTTTTCAAAGGAAATGCTTCACAATGTTATTTTTAACAATAAATCGAGAATACCTATTGAAATATTCTCTAATATTGTGTTTTTATTACAGTTCGAAGCGTGTGTATATAACTTTCGTTTTATTATTCGCGTATTTTATCTGAAGCATTAAAATTGTTTCTAAAATGTATTTATATCTTTGGTTTTTATATTTTTTTTACTGTTCCTTCCAAATATTGATTTTTTTATAAAAAAATTATACTTATAAATTTATGATTTTGAAATTTTTATTTTAAATAGACAAAACGAATTTTCTATTTATAAAACTATTTCTGAATGTTTAACAAATAGTAATGAAAAACATTCATTTTGTTTAAACTAAAGTATTTTTGGTATTGAAAATACTACTGGGTACTTACGTACAGAAATACATACCTACAAAAATATGTATTACTATCAAACAACACAATTTGGCTTTACACTTCGGCTCGAAAATACTGTGCTGTACTTGTGCTGTATTAAAATACAAAGCAGGGTAATGTGGAAGCATAGCAACACAAGCAGGTATAAGTTTTGTGAAACCTGCTTCCAAAGTGTTGCCAAGTCAGAAGTTGGCCACAAAAGTAATTGTCGAATATTTCCGAAACGGTAAGTGTTGCTGACTTGCGGTTTGAAGCAGGATAATGTGGAAACATAGCAACACAAGCAGGTATAGGTTTTATGAAACCTGCTTCCAAAGTGTTGCCAAGTCAGAAGTTGGCAACAGAATTTCTTTTTGAAATATCTCGAAAACCGTAAGTGTTGCTGACTTGAAAATTAAAGCAGGTGGAGGCAGGATGATAGCAGCACAAGCAGGTATGGGTATTAGCACACCTGCTTCCAATGTGTTGCCTACTTCATTTACCCCCCCAACACCCGTAATTTTTTATACTCAAAATAAAAAATTCGTTAAATGATGTTAACTGTAAGTTCAAAACAAAAAATATAAATATAAATAGCAAATTTTTATTATTTCTATTTTATTATAAACATAATATGGGGGCTATAATTATAATTCAATTAACATTACTATAATACAGTCAAAATCACAAGTTCATGCAATAAATTTACAGTGATATTACAGTATTTCTAAAATATTAATTTTTAATTGTATGTTGAATGAAAGACTTTTTTATTCTAATCTGTCAACAAAATGTCTTGGTAAACCAATGTTGATTAACTTTTGTCTGGAGTAGGAAACAATTTGTGGAGTATAATGTAGTAATGCCTCCCAACACATTTCACTTAATTTTGGAATACGCAACCACACACAATAAATGTCATTATTTCTTCTGGTATCATAACCACGAATGCCACCAAACACATACATTCTTCCTTCCGGTGATACTGCAGCAGAATAAAAATAAATGGGCTTTGGTATACTACATGTTTCAAAAAAGGTCCATTGCATTGTTGATAGTTCTAAGCGCCATAAATCATTAAATACATTTTCTCCATCAAATCCGCCAGTTATAAAAATATGTATATCATTGTTCATCTCAATTTGTACTGCTCCATGGCATCTCCTTGCCAAAGGAATCCCTCTACCATAATATGATGTCGATATACCTACAAATTGACATGTTATACCATATGACACTTTTTTTTTTCATTCCTTTTAATTATTCAGCAAAATTAGTAGTAAATAGATTTTAGAATATACAATTATGTAGTGGATAATTAATTTTATGAAATACTTACATTTAGTATCTCTCTTTGTTTTCACTCTGTGCCAACATTTGGTATCAACATTAAACATGGGAATATCAAAAAAGTCAAATACTTCATCCGCAGTACCACCTCCTAGTATGTATATGTTTTTACCATCAAAAGCCACTTCATGTCTATACCTTCCTTCAGGTTCATAATCTGATTGTCCTTGACAAATATATACAGCTTCCCACACTCTTTTACTTATACTTAATCTAAAATTTAATTTTAAGGACCATGTTATCTAGTAACATAAGTAATACAAACCTATGTATATCACAAGTATAATGAAAACCTGTTGTGCCACCTATTGTATATAAATACTTATTGTGGTAAACTAAGGCTTGACCATATTGAGGCAATGGATGTTGTCCTGTTGTATCAATTTCAAACATTTGTCCACTTTTATCATTTAGTGGACAAATATATAATTGGTTACTACAATAACCAAATGGTGCACCAGTGCCACCATAAACCTAGATAATAGCCTACTGTTAGTTAAAAGATTAAAAAATGTATGATGTATTGTTAAGGGGGCGGTCCGAGAGAACTGGGTTGCCTAATATCGACTAAAATTTAGACGTTTCTTACTTCAATTACCATTTCTAAATAACAATATATAATGTTGCAAAAAAAATTAAATAGACCAATAAAGGATTGGACTAGAGCATGGCATATTTCATTTTCCCCAAAAATGTAATATAAATCTAAAAAAAAATAGCAAACCTGCTGAAATAAAAATGCTTTAAGGGGCAAAAAAAAACGATAGTTCAAGCTGTAATTATACAAAAACTAAAGAATTTGATCAAATTTGAAATATGCTATGCTGTAGAGCCATCTTTTGTGTATATATTGTTAGAAAATTGGGTAAATGTTAACGACATACACTTGCTCGCGAATCTTTTTCTATTTGATATGAATATAAAACTGCACGAATGTGGAGTACGACACTCACTTTCTTTTTTTGAGAAATTTTGCCCCTTTGAAAATATTTCACTTTAAAATTTGAAGATTGGAAGTTTATTTACGCCATTTTCTATTGCGATTTCCGAAATCAGCTGTGCAACGTTGCCAGCAATTATGTTTCGTTTGTGACTCAAAAGGGGGCACTTAAGACATACTTTTCATTTTATTTTCTCTTCATTTATAAATAAAAAACAATTGTATAGCATACTGTTTAACTTTTCTTAATGAAATTATAATGTATAATTTTAACCTATATAAGTAAATTTAAAACATTTAAATAAGTTTTAAGGATTACCACCCAGCGTAAACGCGTTAAGATAAATATTTAAAAAAAACATCATTAAGCAGTGGAGTATTGGAAACCTTATTATTTTAAAGTTTAAAATAATTAAAATTCTTAGTAAATATTAAATTTTTTTTTATAAGAGAAAAAGTTGGGGTAAACCGTAATGTCCTATATGTAAATATCCTAAACATTAGTACAAATGTATCATCACTATCTGCACCATGTTCTATTTCAATCAGTCCAATTTTAGGACTGAAGTATCTTAATAATAAAAAAAATTACAAAAATATCTTAACATTTAAAAAAAAACTTTCTGAAAAAGTCTTAACATTGACCTATTTTCAATATGCAGATTAGACTTTACATTGTACTGGCTTTATTATTTGATTAAAAGCTTAAATGGTTATCTATAATATTTTAATTTGTTCTTTTTTAAATGTCTGTTTCGGCAAATTAGAGGCCGTTCAAGTATTACGTAAGCACTAGAGGGGGTCTTTGTTTTGCTTATTTTTGATGACATGGGGAGTGGGGAGTCTAGATAGTGATTACGTCAGCAGTAATATTTACTTTTTACACATACGGCAACCCACACATTGTCTATGCTTGAAAACGAAACGCATATTCGGGAATCCTAACTAATGTTTACGTAAGCGGGAAGGGGTGCTTACTTTGCTGACAATGGAAGGAGGGGGTAATAATTGTAATAAATCTGCTTAGGTAATTGTTGAACGGCCCCTTAGGTATACTAGTAATTTAAGGCATTAAAACTTTAAATTATCTAATTTAAAACAGTATTATAAAAAATATATAAAGTGTGGATACTTAGTTCTAATATTTGAATATATTCGCTTTGCTTAAAGAGTCCACCAGCTTTAAGCTTTTCTCCAGGGCAAAGCTCTAACTTCCTAATTTTGCGCGATATATATATTTTATTGTCGCGGATGACATTACAAGGGTTCGGCTGTATGAAAGAGACTTGACAACACTGTCTCACTCAATTTACACTTTTAGTTAGTACATTAACCGCTAGTCGAATAGCTCCTAAGATCGAGCAAACTAACCACAAAAGCGAGTGGTTGTCGTTAACAATTACCGAAAATTGTATTGAAAAAGTAATTAATAACAATTTGGTAATTGAAGTGCCAGCACTGTTTTTGGTCTCGCTGGGCAAGGTTATGTTGAGAGTTTTATTGCGGTTCCTTGTTTTCGCTAACCAAAACTTTGACCCTTGTCCGTTAGATGGTAATAGCGTTGAACAGTTGTATTTGAAAGTTGTGGGGTAATGGCGCCTTGGGATGGCGTTATTACATCAGTGATAGACAAAAAAAGACTATAATAATTAAAAATTACACTCAGATTTATTTTAGGGTCTGTAATGATCACAAACACATTTGTCTGGTTTCTATATGAGAATTCGTTTAGGACTAGTACGGATTGCGTAATCGCGCTATTCTTTGCGGTGTTGCCCCGCGGACAAGATTTTTTTCAGGTACCTGAACGCAGATCGATAAAAATCGTAACATCGTAATGGTTTAATAATATCAATGCATTCATTAATCAGTGCGACCAATTTTATATAAATCAAATTGCGAATTTAAAATCAGCTTAGTGTGCGCTTGCGCTTTATGCGGTGGTTTAAATCGCCTAGTTTGAGTTGACAATGGTCAACTTTTACAATGGTAAAATCTTTGTTGAATGCGGCTTCGTACTTTGCCTTTATGGTTTGAAGGCGGTTTTAACCGATGTTTTCGCACATTATAGCCCTAAATAGTTCATGAAAAAGGTAAATGACCAATGTGCCATTTACATTTTTACCTTTATAACAAAATAATAATGTCTGTGGTAAATATTTTTTTATTAAATTCATTGAAGTAAGTTTTTGTCTAAATTATTTTCTATTTTTAGGTTTCATTTATGATGAACTTCAATACAGATAAAAATTTGAGCACTTTTTGTCATAGTACTACATGTTTGAAAAGTTAGTATACATATACAGGGGGTCCCAAATTAAGTAGGCTAACATGGGTATCTTTCTTATTAGTGGAGATACAAGTCTGGTTAAATAAGCAATGTTTTGCAGTTTTAGATGCCGATTTAGATTCCGTTATTAAAATTTTAAAATTCCGAATAGTTCCGAAGTAATTGTAAAAAAACTGAAAAACGTTATTTTCTGTAATGTCAAATAACTTTCTAATTATAAAATTTACAAAAAAAGTTTAATATAAAAGTTACTAGGTTTTATAAAATACAGATTGAAAAGGTATGGTAGGGATCACAATCTTTCAAAAAATAAGGCACGTATACAAACAGACTTTGATAAACGTTATAGTATGTTGTGAAGTGGTTGTATAATTTTAGATTTTTGATAAATCAACGAGTTTTGCAAAAAAAAATTAATACAACGAAAAGCAGCTCAACTTCTAAGCTTTCGTGCGTTTTCAAAATAATGATATTTTTGTTAATCAAACAGCAAAGCTTGTGAAATTATCGTAGATTTTATTTTTTGAGATTAATTTTTATTAAATGGCTATCAAGCAATTGAAGTATGCCAATTTTGGTAAACATTTTCTGGGAGCATACATAGATAAGGGTCGTTCATAAAATACGTTCGCATACAGGGGGTCTTGCTGAGTGTGACACGGGGACGGGTGTCTACGGCAACGTGACGTTTGCCGTTCATTACATTTTAAATTAGTATTTCTTTCGACTATTTTTCTTTTTAAATTTTTATCATAATAGAAAGTCATTCATTTCGTATTTAGTAAATACATATTATTTATTTTTCCTTATAAAAGATATTTATTGATTTATTTAAATTTTATTATAAAAACTGAAGACCGTTTTTTTGTAAAATAATTACAGGAAATATATAAAATTTCACAACAGCACATTAATTGTGCAAAACATTTTTGAGATGTTAATTTTATTCCTGAAATTAAAATAAATGCATTTAAGAGTAATGGTAAGGCAATAATTTATAGGCAACCCTACACGAAATTACAAAAAAAATAATCGTTACCATTAAAAGTTTGAACGTGTTTTTCGTCAAAGCGTATTAGTGTAAGCTAGGATTTATTGATAAAGATATGCATATTGGTTTATATACAAACATACTAAAGAATAATTTAGTAAAAAAACCAAAAAAATGTGTCATAAAACAATATTTAAGTTACATCAAGGTAACAATCTTACGCACAAAACCTTTAATTAGTGTTTATCGCTTTGTATATTTATCTTAAACGTTTATTTAGCAATTAAAAATTCCTCCAAATTTGCCATTTATTGTCCAGGTAGGAATGTATTTTTTCTGTGCACCGCTAAAAAATATTTTAAAACGAAACACCCTAATATACATACATAAGGGATTAGTAGCGAATTTTCTCAAAAGCGCCTCTTTAATCTAGCGTACCTCAAATTTCGGATCTCAAAAGAAAATGGTGCCGAAAATATTTGAAATTTGAATTGTGCTTGGTGACCTTCAAATCGAATCCGTCACAGTGTAGAATAACAACGTTTCCACCTCTAATATTTATTAATATGAAAGAAAAAATTAATAAACAAAGTGAACTATAATGTTAAATAAATATTTGGCATTTTCGAAATAGATTGTTGGAAAATAAACGATGTTTTATTATATACATAGGTAGTAACAGCAAAAGATACATTTTTTTCATTTTTTATGATAAGCAATTTTTCTACCAAATTGGATGCTTTTATGCCTCTTGAAAATAAATCTGTTTACCCATGTGATCTATAAACGTATTACAATCCCAAAGGTGTTTGAATGTACCTTAAGGACATCAGTATGTTTAGGAAAAACTGAATTTTTTATTATATGACAAGGATATAACAGTTTTCAAAGGAAATGCTTCACAATGTTATTTTTAACAATAAATCGAGAATACCTATTGAAATATTCTCTAATATTGTGTTTTTATTACAGTTCGAAGCGTGTGTATATAACTTTCGTTTTATTATTCGCGTATTTTATCTGAAGCATTAAAATTGTTTCTAAAATGTATTTATATCTTTGGTTTTTATATTTTTTTTACTGTTCCTTCCAAATATTGATTTTTTTATAAAAAAATTATACTTATAAATTTATGATTTTGAAATTTTTATTTTAAATAGACAAAACGAATTTTCTATTTATAAAACTATTTCTGAATGTTTAACAAATAGTAATGAAAAACATTCATTTTGTTTAAACTAAAGTATTTTTGGTATTGAAAATACTACTGGGTACTTACGTACAGAAATACATACCTACAAAAATATGTATTACTATCAAACAACACAATTTGGCTTTACACTTCGGCTCGAAAATACTGTGATAGCTTCTTTATTTGTTGTTGAATTGTTAAAAACAATCTAGATTGGGTATCCAGAGACTTTTCGTCATAAGATAGGGCAGATTTGGAATCTTCGGCCTTTTGGCTCGTGATAGACCTAAAGAACCAAAAGGGTGCTGTTTTGTAAAAATATTATAATTTGAAATCCTTAGACTTGTTTTGCCTCGGATAGGCCTAGAATACCATAGACGGGCTGTTTAAAGTTTGAATTTAAATACCAGCAATTGTGTTTCATTTTTTTAAGTTTCGTAATCAATATTTAAAGCTTGGTATATAATAAGTATTTTGTTTCATGGTATCACTTAAAAAGACGATATTTTAACATTCAACGGAAGTCTTTAAAAAATGCAATATTTTAATTTATTTTGAATCACAACCTAATATAAAGTTAAAACAGAATTAAGAAAAATCATTTTATCCAGAATGTTACTTTAATCCCCTAAGATCTAAGTCCGCTCGAGGTATTTCCAGCTGTGGCGAGCTGCATATTTTTATGAAATTCAAACAAAAATCAATATAAAATAATCAAATAAGTCTTGGAAGATTATAATATGTCTACGAATTGTACTTACCTAATACTCCGACAAATACATGGTTCTAGAATTTTGATAAAATTTCTTACGCCCCCAACACGGGTAAATGAAGTAGGCAACACATTGGAAGCAGGTGTGCTAATAGCCATACCTGCTTGTGCTGCTATCATCCTGCCTCCACCTGCTTTAATTTTCAAGTAAGCAACACTTACGGTTTTCGAGATATTTCAAAAAGAAATTCTGTTGCCAACTTCTGACTTGGCAACACTTTGGAAGCAGGTTTCATAAAACCTATACCTGCTTGTGTTGCTATGTTTCCACATTATCCTGCTTCAAACCGCAAGTCAGCAACACTTACCGTTTCGGAAATATTCGACAATTACTTTTGTGGCCAACTTCTGACTTGGCAACACTTTGGAAGCAGGTTTCACAAAACTTATACCTGCTTGTGTTGCTATGCTTCCACATTACCCTGCTTTGTATTTTAATACAGCAACACTTATTATTCTTTAAATAATTTTAAAACAAAATTTTAATTTTTTAAAATATTTTAAAAAACGTAAGTAGGTACGTCATTTTTCCAAAATTAGTATATGTAATACAAATTAATTAATTTACAATTTACATTTAGTACAAAATATAATTAATTCTTATGTTTTTATTTTTGACTATTAACGTACATTTAGTACTTATGATTAAACTAAATTATAATGGACTATATGGTTTCTGAGAAAATGCATTTTAGTTTTGCAAAATGGCAATACAGCATGGTCCCTAAACTTCTCTAAGACGATTAGATAATCAGAATGTGCTTTATAGCAAGTTATATTGATTACAACTTTCCTATAGTAAACACTTACTCACAACTCGAGGTGCCTACTTAGAAGTTCTTATGAACAAGACAATGCCGAATCAGGCGTATTTTTGTACATAAGAAATAACAATTAAAAAAATTATGACTTTACTTACGTTACTACAATACTATTATATGTCCTTATGCTTATCATGTAGTGTCAATAAATTTAATAATTTATCTTCGTATTTAATTTACAAGATTATTCATTTACTAAATAATTACATTAATAAATTAAAAAAGAAATAAATTTCAAAATTAAACCGGCAAATTCAATATTGAATATGCAAGGAAAATAAAAATTTAGGCGCTTTTAAATAATTATTGGCTATTTAATAAGACGTCTATTATTTATATATATATAGCTATAACATGAAACTTTAATAATTAAGTGTCACATTAAATAATAACTCTCCGAAACACGTATAATTTAATATTTTATTACCGAAGTTAGCAATTTTACTCTAAAGTAAACGATTTTGAAATATAACTAATAAGTTTTGTTTATTAGTTATATAATAAACAAAATCTTGAACAATTCGGATAATCGTAGTTTTTATACCTATACCTCCATTTATTTAATATTTGTTTCCACGTACCGTATCTTTAAGTATTTATGTAAGTACTTTAGGTACAACAACCTGCAAGTGTTTGTTTTCTTGTATTATACTCATTAATATATAATTAATTTCTTTTACTTTGATACTTAACTCAAGTTTATATATGTATGTATGTACATAGCTATATTCATATATTATTTTAATATAGGTATCTTTTAAAAAAAGTAAATTCGTACAGGAGTAATTATTACACCTAACGTGTTGTCAGCGCATAAAACCTAATAAAATAATTATCTCAAACAATATAAACCGGAATAAGCTAACGCATCGTTTCGATGTCTTGTTTAAATTCGTATCGGTACTTATCTTTAATGCCGATAAAAATTTCGCGTTGGTCAGGATTTGTTATTAAAGTTTTATATTACACGTTAAAGAAAGAAAAAGTATTAACAGTTTTATATTGTGGCGTTGTTGCCAAATGTATTATAAACTAATTAATATTTGTTTGGTGTAGAATTTTTATGTTAACTTATCATTTTAGATTTTTTTTACCTTCGGTTTATTGATACGAATAACATTCTTTTTTAGTTTAATGTAGAATATCAGCTGGTTAAATTTTAATACTCATTATTAGCCCGACTAACTTTTTATCTATCATTACTATTTTTGTTAATTTTGTAGTGTTAAGTTTATTAAAAACCATTGGCTTACAACGTAGATTTCAAATTATTCTGTTAATAATGTGAATTAAAAATTATAGGTACTTTGTTAGAATAGTTTTTTTAGACGACTTATTTTTTACACATTAATTATTATTATTTATCTATTATTTTAACAATTTTAAATGATTGATTTTTAATTTTAAAATACTTACTATATGTATATATGTATATATAGTGGCGCAAAAACGACTATTTTTTTTTGAGTCTCCAGTGAAAATATGTTAGTTTTTGATATTTTAAGAGCTACCTCCAAAGGACAGCTCAAAAAAAAATTTTAAGAGGTCGCTCAAAATGTTTTAAAATTTCAAAATCCGTCAAAAATCTAATGTTTTTTTAAAAAAAAATTTATCGTTACAGTATAATTTTATAGACAAACAAAAAATAAGTTTCTGAAAGTTTCAATTTATATTTTTAGTTTTATAATTTCATACATTATTTTTCTATTATTTAGTAAAATAATCTACAAAAATTCACCACGAGATGAACTAAAAATGAAACAAATGACTAAATAATAGAAAAAAATGTATGAAATTCTAATTTGAATATTAAAATATCACTCAAAAAAATCCAAAGTAATGTACTAATAAATAAAAAAATTTTGAGCGACCTTTAAAACTCAAATTTTAAATTGAAACTTTCAGAAACTTATTTTTGTTTGTCTATAAAATTATACTGTAACGAAAAAATCAACTTTTGAGGGATTACAAAATTTAAAAAATTTTGAACGACCTCTTAAAAATTTTTTTTGAGCTGTCCTTTGAGGTAGCTCTTAAAACATCAAAAACTAACATTTTTTTCACTCGAGACTCAAAAATAGTCGTTTTTTTGCGCCACCTAGTATACATATATATTTTGTTGTTGCCTATAATAAATATAAAATGTTAACTGATTTTGTACATTTTTGCTTGATGGAAAGACTAAAACGATATTTATATCGTTTTGTATTTATACTAATAACAAAGATTTATTATATACTTATATATACTTCCTGCAGGACAATAGCAGTATTATAATATTTGCAAACTTTAAGTTTTCGGTACTATCTGAAAAATTAGAAAATTCTGCAAGCGGATTCTATTATTAAGTACAGTCGAACCTTCATAAGTCGAACCTCAATAAACCGAATTTTGATAACTGGAATTATTCTTAGTTTTCCTTCAACTTCGACTTATCGAGGTTTGACTGTATTATTTACGAAATGTGTCTTAAGCGGCTTAAACTACATTTAGATATGTATTTAATTTTTTGAACAAAGAGGAACTGTTACCAACAAATCTGTGAACGCCGACAATAATTTTATTATAACACTATCAAGTATCATATAAAATTACGTTAGCGCCTTAAAAAAGCTTACCTTTTTATCATCGTTTCACCCGCATCTTGTAAGCATATGTGTTATATTTAATAAAACAATAAAGCAATTTGTAAAATTAATTAATTTCAATTATAAATACTAATTTTGGAAAAATGACGTACCTACTTACGTTTTTTAAAATATTTTAAAAATTAAAATTTTGTTTTAAAATTATTTAAAGAATAATAAGTGTTGCTGTATTAAAATACAAAGCAGGGTAATGTGGAAGCATAGCAACACAAGCAGGTATAAGTTTTGTGAAACCTGCTTCCAAAGTGTTGCCAAGTCAGAAGTTGGCCACAAAAGTAATTGTCGAATATTTCCGAAACGGTAAGTGTTGCTGACTTGCGGTTTGAAGCAGGATAATGTGGAAACATAGCAACACAAGCAGGTATAGGTTTTATGAAACCTGCTTCCAAAGTGTTGCCAAGTCAGAAGTTGGCAACAGAATTTCTTTTTGAAATATCTCGAAAACCGTAAGTGTTGCTGACTTGAAAATTAAAGCAGGTGGAGGCAGGATGATAGCAGCACAAGCAGGTATGGGTATTAGCACACCTGCTTCCAATGTGTTGCCTACTTCATTTACCCCCCCAACACCCGTAATTTTTTATACTCAAAATAAAAAATTCGTTAAATGATGTTAACTGTAAGTTCAAAACAAAAAATATAAATATAAATAGCAAATTTTTATTATTTCTATTTTATTATAAACATAATATAGGGGCTATAATTATAATTCAATTAACATTACTATAATACAGTCAAAATCACAAGTTCATGCAATAAATTTACAGTGATATTACAGTATTTCTAAAATATTAATTTTTAATTGTATGTTGAATGAAAGACTTTTTATTCTAATCTGTCAACAAAATGTCTTGGTAAACCAATGTTGATTAACTTTTGTCTGGAGTAGGAAACAATTTGTGGAGTATAATGTAGTAATGCCTCCCAACACATTTCACTTAATTTTGGAATACGCAACCACACACAATAAATGTCATTATTTCTTCTGGTATCATAACCACGAATGCCACCAAACACATACATTCTTCCTTCCGGTGATACTGCAGCAGAATGAAAATAAATGGGCTTTGGTATACTACATGTTTCAAAAAAGGTCCATTGCATTGTTGATAGTTCTAAGCGCCATAAATCATTAAATATATTTCTCCATCAAATCCGCCAGTTATAAAAATATGTATATCATTGTTCATCTCAATTTGTACTGCTCCATGGCATCTCCTTGCCAAAGGAATCCCTCTACCATAATATGATGTCGATATACCTACAAATTGACATGTTATACCATATGACACTTTTTTTTTCATTCCTTTTAATTATTCAGCAAAATTAGTAGTAAATAGATTTTAGAATATACAATTATGTAGTGGATAATTAATTTTATGAAATACTTACATTTAGTATCTCTCTTTGTTTTCACTCTGTGCCAACATTTGGTATCAACATTAAACATGGGAATATCAAAAAGTCAAATACTTCATCCAAGTACCACCTCCTAGTATGTATATGTTTTTACCATCAAAAGCCACTTCATGTCTATACCTTCCTTCAGGTTCATAATCTGATTGTCCTTGACAAATATATACAGCTTCCCACACTCTTTACTTATACTTAATCTAAAATTTAATTTTAAGGACCATGTTATCTAGTAACATAAGTAATACAAACCTATGTATATCACAAGTATAATGAAAACCTGTTGTGCCACCTATTGTATATAAATACTTATTGTGGTAAACTAAGGCTTGACCATATTGAGGCAATGGATGTTGTCCTGTTGTATCAATTTCAAACATTTGTCCACTTTCATCATTTAGTGGACAAATATATAATTGGTTACTACAACGATAACCAAATGGTGCACCAGTGCCACCATAAACCTAGATAATAGCCTACTGTTAGTTAAAAGATTAAAAAATGTATGATGTATTGTTAAAGCAAGTTCTTTTGGAATTTATGAATTAGTAAGCTTACACAAGAATATACCATCATATAATTTCCTTCTCGTATAACAGCATTAGAAGCCAATTCCCTTGGTAATAACTGTCTTCCATCAAACTGTTTCCATTTCTTTGATGCAAAATTAAATTTCCATAATTCTTGAAATAAAGGGTATGAATTTACGTCTTCGTCTCTTTCTTCATCATCACTTTGAATGATTATTGGATTATAGCCTCCAAACGAATAAAAGTTCTTTGTATCACAAACTATTCGATGTCCACTTCTTGGTTTTGGCCACTCTCTTCCTTAATTTGTTTGATTTGTTCATATTTGTACAACTTGAATACATATTGGTTTTGATTTATACTTTCCTGATTTCCCATATTGAGGATCTTATACAGATTGTATAATAAATTGTAAATATATATAATTAGTAATTTAAAGAAGTACATCAAAACATGCAAAACACGTTGAAAACAAAAAGTTAAGCTACACCTGTTTACTTCTCCGCTGAAATGCATTTTTTCTAAAGTTTGTTTCAAGGATATGTTTCACAATTTCATTTAGCATATATGTTATTTCAAAATTTGACAATTTTACTACGTTTTATACTTCCTATAATTGATGTGACACTATAGCTATCTTTTTTTTACACATATAATTAGAAAAAATAACAAGATAGCCTTGAACTGGATTTAAGATCATTCTGACAAACCTAAGTATTTTCTGTTGTTACATCAATGTCCCTACACAAGCTTTAGAAATTTTTCGCGGCAAAATTTCAACTTTTTAAATTTTTAGTAATTTAATAAACTATATTAATAATAAAACTTCAAATCAATTTAAGCAAATATTGTATAAACGATATTTAAATTTCTCTTTATTATAAAACACTTTAAATTGATCAATCATATTACATCATATTTTAGCATTTTATACATAACAGCATTTAGTTCTCTTTTTTTGATGTTTTTTGTTTTAGAAAAAAACGTTATAAGTTTGAAAACAGTAAACCATTAAAATATAAATGTATCTTAAAAGATATCACTTATTATTAAAAACAGAGCTAAAAATTATGAAGAATCCAAGAGTGTTATATTTGCTGCAGATTTCTCATTTAAATGTCTTTATAATTCTTGCGGTTCGTGTTTTATACATAGACGTATTATCCATAAAATAAAATTGTTAAGGAAACCTAAAAACAACACTATTACAAGAAAAAAAAAGATCATACAAAACAAGTAGTACCTGAACAAATGTATATGCCTGATACAACAGAACATAGTCTAGCTAAAAACATTCCCAAATGATCTCTTTCTTGACGCACAGTTACTTTTAAGGCAGATACATCATACTTAAAAAATATTCCCGGCATTCCATGACTGCCTTTGTAATGATCAATAGGACGACTCAATTCTTTTACACTATATTGATAAGTTTCCACTGATGATAAATAGGTTTTTTACACTTGTTGGTACTACTTCAATAAAATACTGATATAACATTGTACCTAAATTAGTCGGCTTCAATAAAACAATCTTATTTAACTATTTGAACATAAATACTTGTGTTTGTAATGTATTCATCCCCTTCTAATGGATGTATAATACCTGGACTTGAATCTCCAAAACTCATTTTATCTATTCTATGTGTGAAATTATAATCATCATCTGACATAAAAGCACTTATATGTATATGTCCTCTGGGTAAGTTAAGGCTTTTACCAGCAGTGATGTGAAAGTTACCAGCTACTTTATTTAATATCAAAGAGCCATGTATACGACAAGCATCATAAGGCCTTTCAGGTCTAACATTTCGTGCTGGTAAATCAGTAAATACACTTGATCGACTGCTTCTCCATAAGTATTCCTAAAATAAGTATTTTCTTATTAAATATACCATTCTTGAAATATACTATTTACTTGAATTGCATGATATTCCTCTCGCAGATACAAATTAAAATGCTTTTTAGTTTCAAAATGTTTCTTTTGATTTTGTGCCAACTCAAACCATGTCTCTTCTTCTTCAAGCCTGCCAAATCTGAATGTATTTTGATTCGTCGAGTCTAATATATCCGCTCCTAAATCTAAAATGGTGTTAAATTTAATAAATCACAAAAATTACCATGAATATAAATGATACCTACTAGAGCAGGGCATAGCAATCGTTATATCAATGTTTATTTTTAGTTTGGCTTCAAAATCTGTATCTGGTGAAAATTTAAATACAAATTTGCTGTGTAAGTAGTAGTTGATTTCTGAATATATTAACCAAAATATAAAACCAAAACTTAGTAGTGATACTGAAACAAAATAAGTTTATATCTATTAACAAACAATACTCATTCGCTTTACAAATGCCTCCAATTGGTGAATGTTCTTTACATTTTTCATCTACTTTTGGAAATAGATCTAGTTCCTTTACTTTGCTGAGTTTCAATTTGTACCTCTGTATCGTATTATGCTAACTTTGTCTTTCTCCATCATAATAAATGCCAATAGTGCAGTTATGTTTATATGTAAATTGTTGTAATATGATACAGTTACCTTTTGTAGATGTACAGTGTAACCTTAAGTCAAATTAATATCATTTTAAATTTGTATTTTAGTATTCTACTCTTTTATATTTCAAATTCATTAGTAAATGAGGAGAATAATAACAGGTAAGGTTATGTCAAAACATCAACAATTGACAATAAGCAATTACTTACAGTGTGTACATGAAAATCATAATTTCGAAAGTCCCTACATTGGAGATTAAATTGCATAGGCGTCCATAGAACTTTACGGGGGCAAATGTTCTTCATATAATAATAATTGTATTTATCCAAAAAGTATTACAAAAGGTTTTTTATTAGGTTATTTATGTGATAAAAAATAAAACACAAATTGAGAAATCGACATATTTACTATACAGCCGAGTAAAAATCTATGGCTTCGGCACGTCCATCAATTTATTTTGTCAGGTTGTTTGATAAAAATTAAAATGTGGGAAATATAGACACAATACAAATAGTGCAATCTTAAATACTTGTAAATGTTTTGACGCGATTAAAAATAAAGAAATGCGGCAGACAGACGTTGCTTACCTGGCTCACATGAAATAGTATAAACTATTACCATTCTTTAAATATTTGAACCCAGAATTTAGTTTGGTGAAATTAATCTTTGCTTTGTTTATCAACTGTATAAATATTTTCAAATGTACCTTACATAATACTTATTTTCATCTTGTTCTATTTTTTTATATGGGTGACATTTAAAATCTAGTTTGCTTGTAAATTTTTAAAATTAATATGTGACCCATATTCGAAAAAGCTTGGAGACCTCAGTTCAGTCGCATAGTATGGTGCACACATGTTTGGTGGGCAAAGCTCATATTGCCCCCTTTTCAATAAAAGAAATATATTTTAGGCGTATATATTCTGTTTGAATATTTTAAAAAATAATGATTCATTAAAATAAGTCGCTAAACCATTATTATTATGTTACACGTTAATAAACGATTAGCAGTTTTGTTTCATGTTTTAAAGTTGTATATTGATATAAAACGAATTGAATATCTTTAAATACTAATTTAAAGTAGATAGGTATAATTTTTAATTTTATTTGACCAATATACTTTTAATGGAATTGTTAGAATAGACACAATCACGATTTTTACAATAGTTCAATTAGTAACACAGTAGGTATTTAAGTAACTTTAAAACTAAGGGTTATTTTTATTTTGTGCAACGTGTATACATATTATAATGTGCAGAACTACATTTACTTTAATACGTTACATTTTAATATCACAGATTGTATTTACAAATCTTTTGTATTTGTACACTATCAAAAGAAAGAGATTTATTTACAAACATAGTTTATAAATTTTTTTTACTTTTCTATTAATTATTATATTAAGAAATGTAATAGTAATGCAAGATTTTAAGGGCTCAAGAAATAAAATCTTGCGTATTCCATTTCATAACTAATATTAAACATTTCTATAAGATGTTAACGACATTGAAACATACAATCGTACTACTATTTTTTTACAATTGGTTTCATAGGAAAAATACAACAAAGGTTCCCTAATTATTTTAATATATATATCAATAGGTTTAGTTAATACATTTATTACATATACACACGCATACGCAGTCACTCGCACACACAAATACACATTATCTACCAATGTTACCCTGCATTTATTATCGATCTAAAGGCCATTAGAGTACTTAAATATTAAATTAAACACATTTTAAAATCACATATTTAATCCTTTTTCATTTTACCTAACAATAAAATTATTAACATATTTTAAAACATTTGAATGTGTTAATTTTGAATACCTATATTCTAATATCTAATCGTGTTAGAAAGATCAATTTTCAGAAGTTAATATTGAATACTAGAATTATACATATATAAATAATAATTTAGAATAAATATAATATTTAATTGAATATTTTTTAATAAATATAACGATTTTTGAAACTTATAGCAATGTGATTTTTAATGTAAAAGAAGAGAAAAATTATTATTGCACCCTATAAATTCAATATTTAAGAAAAATATTTACTATGTGAAGTATAGATATGTCCGTGTAAAACTCAAAAATGTTTTAGTATAATTCTAATTGTTTTTATGAATAGGTTTTAAACAGAGAACTGGAAAAGAATTCAAATAATTTTCGTATTTTGAATTTGTTCAAATTTAAAAACATAATTATGATTGGTGTTCGATATAGATATAACTATACCTACATATTATCAAAATGCTATTGAATTTAAGCCTGTAGATATAAAATTGTACTCCTTAAATTAATTATAAAACTAATAGGTATGATATTTAATTGACTAAGTACGTTAAAATAAGTTATAAATGCGATGTACGTAAATAGTATATTTAATAAGTCGAAAATGTAATTTTATTTGGCCATCACTACTTTTTATAAATTTGTACCTGGTTGTAATACTATAGGTAGTCCATTTTTCGTGGCGACATCTTTCGTTGATATATCTTTCGTGTCTGTTAGTAATGTAATGTTGGAACGCGAAGTAAGCGTAATTGCAGAAGTAGAAGCATCTGCTTTACTGACCAGAAGACCAGCATCACAATCGTCGTCGTTGTTGGGACAAATTGATGTAGCTCTTGTTGGTTTGTGCTTATCAGACGTATGCTTTTTTCGAGGAAATACGCTATTTTCTAAGTGCAATGTAGCGTTTACGTCTTTACCGGCCGCACATGTGCAGGCTTTTAAAAAACTTTTTTTAAAATTATCGCTCAGAAAAGCATACAGTATCGGATTCATAGCTGAATTGGAATAACTCAAACAGAATGCTAATAGATGAATTGTTACAACGAACTGAGACGGACCTTCGTTGCTCGGAGTAAAAGTCATTGCAATTTGGGCGATCCAATAAGGAAGCCAACACAGAACGTAAACAGTTACAACGGTTAAAACTAAGTTTGTTACTTTCCTGTGCGAACGTTTCTTTTCTTTGGATTTATTTTTCGGACCTACCGTTTTTAATTTTTGTATTACTAAACAATAAAAGACAAGCGTAAGACACAAAGGTATCGCAAAACTGAAAACAAAACTGTACATAATAAATGTAGTCGCTTGTTGCTGACTCTCTGTAGAATTTTCTGTTGAATTTTCTGCCCAAACTATGACGCAAGATTTTACGGATATGTTTTGACCATTTTCGCCAGGTCGCCAGTTCTCTTCCTGTTTAGAATGACTAAATATAGGTATTATTAAAATAATACTGCAAAACCATGCAGCGACCGAGACACATCGTGATATAAATGGCGTTCTCCATTTTGGAGAGGATATCGGATGACAAACCGCGATGTATCGGTCCGCACTCATAATAAACAAAAATATACTACTCGTAAATTGATTAATACTCGTTAAAATGAGATATGCTTTGCATACTACTTCTCAAATATCCACGAACTTTTGATCATCGTTACTAGTAAAAAGGGTATACCTATCAAAAAACACTCATCCGCTATAGCTAAGTTAACGATATACATATTTGTTACGGTTTGCATTTTAGAGAAACGTATCACTACATAAATAACTAAAGTGTTGCCTAATAATCCTACAAAACAAACAATAGCAAATAAGATTTCTTGGGAAATTAGTGCAATGGACGAAGCTGGAAGAGTCGTATAACTGGGTGTTATAAACGAAGAGTTTGGAGTGACGACTGATGTTAACGAGTCGTTCATTGTTGTGTATTTAAATGCTTCGTCTTCTAGATCCATTTTGATAGTCTTATGTAGTTAAACACATTTCTTCTTAAGTGTTCTGAAATAAAACAGTAATCATTATTTCCGTTAATGCAGAACTGACTAAAATTAGAAACCTAATTCTTTGTAGAATTTCTTGAATAATGAACGAAAGAAAAAAAATGACTGGCATGTCTCGTGTGATGTATGAAAATTTTGTTAGAAATATCAGAAATTATTTAGATAGGTTTGGTTATCTGTGATTTTTTTTAATTAAGTGCTCTTTTGGTAAACCGCATACAATTTTATATTTTTAAAGTAGACTACAATACTTTCAAGTTTGATCATCTTTAATATAACAATAAGTTTAGTAAATGTATAAAAAACTATTTTAAACAATAAATAAGATAAGTAATTTGCTGTTAGTTATTATTTAGTAATCATTTTACTTTAGTATATCTTACAACAAATAATTCTCTTTGATAATATATTATATTATTTAATTTTTTTGTCATGTGATGTTATGTTTCAAATTATTGTAACATGGTTGTACAAAAAGCATTACCAAAAGAAAAAAATAAATTATTCTTAAAAAAGTATTTTTTCTCTCTATTGTAATATTTTTCTGATTATGTAGTAAAGTAAAGTTTGTAATATTGGAAACTATCCATTGGACAAACTTGTATTATGTTAGTCAACATCATTCAATAAAATGAGCAGCCCAATATGTCCATTTTATGTACAAAATTATTCTTATTTCTTGTATAATCTTCAAAGTATCGACAAAACAGATATAGTTGTAAAACATAAACTACATTTTATTAGCTTTCTTAGCAAATTTTATAAGTTACTTTTAAAAGAAAGTCAATTTTAATAAAAGTGAAGTATTATAAAAGATTTAGCAATAAAGTGCAACTCGAGCTTTTCCAGTTTAATATTAGCGAAACTCGTGCTCAATATTTCTACAAAACTTTTTTTAATAAACAAAATTATGACTTTGACTGGTCAAATACCGCTTACAAAGCAACAAAAAGGTATATATGTTAAACGAGAAACTTCTTCCAAGCAGCAACTGCTATACACCAAATTCCAAGTATGTACATATTTTTAAACTTTGTAATTAATTAATTATTACGATTTTAAAAAATACATTTTTATGATACACAAACGGAAATCGGAGTATGTGTTTTATACTCATACATATATTATTGGTATTTTGAGGTAAGTCAGTTGCGAGTTATCCAAATGTCGTTCATGGCACTTTAAATTCAAACTAAACAAGATAAACAAAAGTACAAAGTAGAAAAGTTTTACATCTGTGAACCCTCTGAGAATTTGGATTGCTTTTAGAAAGATAAGACATAGATGGATAACCAACTATTGTACTAAATACAGTCAAATATAAAAATGAATCGGACACCTAGAAAATGCATTATAGCTTATGATGTATTTCTAACTTAAAAATGCAAAATAATTTTTGATAAAACCTATGTACAAGAGGAAAGATTATAAAGTAAAAATAATGAAATAGAAATTCATTTTACCAAAAAAAATAAAATATTATAAACACATAAACCAAAACAATACAGAAAACAAAAAGTACAAAAGCATTCCGACACAACTAATTTGTATAAATGAAAACAAAAATATGTTGTTGCAAATCTTTTATTTTCTAAAAAACGTTTTAACCTTCGAGGCATACAAGCTACCTTTTTTAAAGTTTTATTGTCCATTTTTGATCATTTTTTTAAATATGTGTTTTGAATGTTGTCGTTTAAAATGGGGGGTTTTTGTACTTTTATATGTGAGCATAAGTGTATGATAGAGTAAAAGTACGAAAACACTCGACTGATTTGAGAATGTTATTGTTGCGTGATATTGGCAAATGCATATAATTTCTTTTGTTGCACTCCTCTGACAATATATTGTTCTAAACATCGAAAAACCATTCACACCAAATGTCAATGTTAATTTGAACTCGAAGTGGTCACTAGTTCATTTTAAAATTTTACTATTCATTTAATGTGTAAATCTACAGTTTTCTTTCAATTATTTATAAGTGTATCTGCTGCATTTTATGTCTTGTTCTTTACGGCATATTACATATATCAATATATACCTATATGTTTTTATATCGATTTATTTATCTATCTATAACGCCTTGAAGTCAGGTTTAGGCGATTTCTCCGCTTAGGTCTTTGTCGTGTTTGAAAGACGCAAGAAACCTACAGTTTTACATGGGTTCCAAACAACGGTAATTTCTAGAAATTTTTTCTTTATTATGTGGATCTTTAATTAATATAGTTTTTTTAAATTAAGATGAAAGAACTGTACACATAACTGTTTATTTGTTTTATTTTAATTAGTTTATGTATTATTAAATGTGCGTTTATTATATTTATTATTTACTTTGGTGTTGTATAAAATTTACATTTATTTATATACATTACGCACAGAAAGGAAGGGATATAAAAAGATCTCAAATTTTTAGGTGACATTTAAAAGGCTGTAATTTAGAGAAAAATCTTTTAGAGAAAAATAAAAGCAAATTATAGCTTCAAGCTTTTAGTCTTCAGGTCTTATATTCAAATTTTTTAGTATTAGGAGTTTTTGAGTAATCGTAGGAAAGACATCGAACAAAAATTTCCAAATTTTGCTTTTCTTTAAAACGGTCCACGCGCTTTAATAAATATTTTCAGTAATTTCATCATAATCAAGTATCATAACGATTTGGACTCTTTTTAAGTTTAATGTAATTTTATAATTAGAACTTAAAATGAAGACCGTTTTTTTGTAAAATAATTACAGGAAATATATAAAATTTCACAACAGCACATTAATTGTGCAAAACATTTTTGAGATGTTAATTTTATTCCTGAAATTAAAATAAATGCATTTAAGAGTAATGGTAAGGCAATAATTTATAGGCAACCCTACACGAAATTACAAAAAAAATAATCGTTACCATTAAAAGTTTGAACGTGTTTTTCGTCAAAGCGTATTAGTGTAAGCTAGGATTTATTGATAAAGATATGCATATTGGTTTATATACAAACATACTAAAGAATAATTTAGTAAAAAAACCAAAAAAATGTGTCATAAAACAATATTTAAGTTACATCAAGGTAACAATCTTACGCACAAAACCTTTAATTAGTGTTTATCGCTTTGTATATTTATCTTAAACGTTTATTTAGCAATTAAAAATTCCTCCAAATTTGCCATTTATTGTCCAGGTAGGAATGTATTTTTTCTGTGCACCGCTAAAAAATATTTTAAAACGAAACACCCTAATATACATACATAAGGGATTAGTAGCGAATTTTCTCAAAAGCGCCTCTTTAATCTAGCGTACCTCAAATTTCGGATCTCAAAAGAAAATGGTGCCGAAAATATTTGAAATTTGAATTGTGCTTGGTGACCTTCAAATCGAATCCGTCACAGTGTAGAATAACAACGTTTCCACCTCTAATATTTATTAATATGAAAGAAAAAATTAATAAACAAAGTGAACTATAATGTTAAATAAATATTTGGCATTTTCGAAATAGATTGTTGGAAAATAAACGATGTTTTATTATATACATAGGTAGTAACAGCAAAAGATACATTTTTTTCATTTTTTATGATAAGCAATTTTTCTACCAAATTGGATGCTTTTATGCCTCTTGAAAATAAATCTGTTTACCCATGTGATCTATAAACGTATTACAATCCCAAAGGTGTTTGAATGTACCTTAAGGACATCAGTATGTTTAGGAAAAACTGAATTTTTTATTATATGACAAGGATATAACAGTTTTCAAAGGAAATGCTTCACAATGTTATTTTTAACAATAAATCGAGAATACCTATTGAAATATTCTCTAATATTGTGTTTTTATTACAGTTCGAAGCGTGTGTATATAACTTTCGTTTTATTATTCGCGTATTTTATCTGAAGCATTAAAATTGTTTCTAAAATGTATTTATATCTTTGGTTTTTATATTTTTTTTACTGTTCCTTCCAAATATTGATTTTTTTATAAAAAAATTATACTTATAAATTTATGATTTTGAAATTTTTATTTTAAATAGACAAAACGAATTTTCTATTTATAAAACTATTTCTGAATGTTTAACAAATAGTAATGAAAAACATTCATTTTGTTTAAACTAAAGTATTTTTGGTATTGAAAATACTACTGGGTACTTACGTACAGAAATACATACCTACAAAAATATGTATTACTATCAAACAACACAATTTGGCTTTACACTTCGGCTCGAAAATACTGTGATAGCTTCTTTATTTGTTGTTGAATTGTTAAAAAACAATCTAGATTGGGTATCCAGAGACTTTTCGTCATAAGATAGGGCAGATTTGGAATCTTCGGCCTTTTTGGCTCGTGATAGACCTAAAGAACCAAAAGGGTGCTGTTTTGTAAAAATATTATAATTTGAAATCCTTAGACTTGTTTTGCCTCGGATAGGCCTAGAATACCATAGACGGGCTGTTTAAAGTTTGAATTTAAATACCAGCAATTGTGTTTCATTTTTTTAAGTTTCGTAATCAATATTTAAAGCTTGGTATATAATAAGTATTTTGTTTCATGGTATCACTTAAAAGACGATATTTTAACATTCAACGGAAGTCTTTAAAAAATGCAATATTTTAATTTATTTTGAATCACAACCTAATATAAAGTTAAAACAGAATTAAGAAAAATCATTTTATCCAGAATGTTACTTTAATCCCCTAAGATCTAAGTCCGCTCGAGGTATTTCCAGCTGTGGCGAGCTGCATATTTTTATGAAATTCAAACAAAAATCAATATAAAATAATCAAATAAGTCTTGGAAGATTATAATATGTCTACGAATTGTACTTACCTAATACTCCGACAAATACATGGTTCTAGAATTTTGATAAAATTTCTTACGCCCCCAACACGGGTAAATGAAGTAGGCAACACATTGGAAGCAGGTGTGCTAATAGCCATACCTGCTTGTGCTGCTATCATCCTGCCTCCACCTGCTTTAATTTTCAAGTAAGCAACACTTACGGTTTTCGAGATATTTCAAAAAGAAATTCTGTTGCCAACTTCTGACTTGGCAACACTTTGGAAGCAGGTTTCATAAAACCTATACCTGCTTGTGTTGCTATGTTTCCACATTATCCTGCTTCAAACCGCAAGTCAGCAACACTTACCGTTTCGGAAATATTCGACAATTACTTTTGTGGCCAACTTCTGACTTGGCAACACTTTGGAAGCAGGTTTCACAAAACTTATACCTGCTTGTGTTGCTATGCTTCCACATTACCCTGCTTTGTATTTTAATACAGCAACACTTATTATTCTTTAAATAATTTTAAAAACAAAATTTTAATTTTTTAAAATATTTTAAAAAACGTAAGTAGGTACGTCATTTTTCCAAAATTAGTATATGTAATACAAATTAATTAATTTACAATTTACATTTAGTACAAAATATAATTAATTCTTATGTTTTTATTTTTGACTATTAACGTACATTTAGTACTTATGATTAAACTAAATTATAATGGACTATATGGTTTCTGAGAAAAATGCATTTTAGTTTTGCAAAAATGGCAATACAGCATGGTCCCCTAAACTTCTCTAAGACGATTAGATAATCAGAATGTGCTTTATAGCAAGTTATATTGATTACAACTTTCCTATAGTAAACACTTACTCACAACTCGAGGTGCCTACTTAGAAGTTCTTATGAACAAGACAATGCCGAATCAGGCGTATTTTTGTACATAAGAAATAACAATTAAAAAAATTATGACTTTACTTACGTTACTACAATACTATTATATGTCCTTATGCTTATCATGTAGTGTCAATAAATTTAATAATTTATCTTCGTATTTAATTTACAAGATTATTCATTTACTAAATAATTACATTAATAAATTAAAAAAGAAATAAATTTCAAAATTAAACCGGCAAATTCAATATTGAATATGCAAGGAAAATAAAAATTTAGGCGCTTTTAAATAATTATTGGCTATTTAATAAGACGTCTATTATTTATATATATATAGCTATAACATGAAACTTTAATAATTAAGTGTCACATTAAATAATAACTCTCCGAAACACGTATAATTTAATATTTTATTACCGAAGTTAGCAATTTTACTCTAAAGTAAACGATTTTGAAATATAACTAATAAGTTTTGTTTATTAGTTATATAATAAACAAAATCTTGAACAATTCGGATAATCGTAGTTTTATACCTATACCTCCATTTATTTAATATTTGTTTCCACGTACCGTATCTTTAAGTATTTATGTAAGTACTTTAGGTACAACAACCTGCAAGTGTTTGTTTTCTTGTATTATACTCATTAATATATAATTAATTTCTTTTACTTTGATACTTAACTCAAGTTTATATATGTATGTATGTACATAGCTATATTCATATATTATTTTAATATAGGTATCTTTTAAAAAAAGTAAATTCGTACAGGAGTAATTATTACACCTAACGTGTTGTCAGCGCATAAAACCTAATAAAATAATTATCTCAAACAATATAAACCGGAATAAGCTAACGCATCGTTTCGATGTCTTGTTTAAATTCGTATCGGTACTTATCTTTAATGCCGATAAAAATTTCGCGTTGGTCAGGATTTGTTATTAAAGTTTTATATTACACGTTAAAGAAAGAAAAAGTATTAACAGTTTTATATTGTGGCGTTGTTGCCAAATGTATTATAAACTAATTAATATTTGTTTGGTGTAGAATTTTTATGTTAACTTATCATTTTAGATTTTTTTTACCTTCGGTTTATTGATACGAATAACATTCTTTTTTAGTTTAATGTAGAATATCAGCTGGTTAAATTTTAATACTCATTATTAGCCCGACTAACTTTTTATCTATCATTACTATTTTTGTTAATTTTGTAGTGTTAAGTTTATTAAAAACCATTGGCTTACAACGTAGATTTCAAATTATTCTGTTAATAATGTGAATTAAAAATTATAGGTACTTTGTTAGAATAGTTTTTTTAGACGACTTATTTTTTACACATTAATTATTATTATTTATCTATTATTTTAACAATTTTTAAATGATTGATTTTTAATTTTAAAATACTTACTATATGTATATGTAGTATACTAGGGTGGCGCAAAAACGACTATTTTTTTGAGTCTCCAGTGAAAATATGTTAGTTTTGATATTTTAAGAGCTACCTCAAGGACAGCTCAAAAATTTTAAGAGGTCGCTCAAAATGTTTTAAAATTTCAAAATCCGTCAAAAATCTAATGTTTTTAAAATTTATCGTTACAGTATAATTTTATAGACAAACAAAAATAAGTTTCTGAAAGTTTCAATTTATATTTTTAGTTTTATAATTTCATACATTATTTTTCTATTATTTAGTAAAATAATCTACAAAAATTCACCACGAGATGAACTAAAAATGAAACAAATGACTAAATAATAGAAAAAAATGTATGAAATTCTAATTTGAATATTAAAATATCACTCAAAAAAATCCAAAGTAATGTACTAATAAATAAAAAAAAATTCTGAGCGACCTTTTAAAACTCAAATTTTAAATTGAAACTTTCAGAAACTTATTTTTTGTTTGTCTATAAAATTATACTGTAACGAAAAAAAAAATCAACTTTTGAGGGATTACGAAATTTAAAAAATTTTGAACGACCTCTTAAAAATTTTTTTTGAGCTGTCCTTTGGAGGTAGCTCTTAAAACATCAAAAACTAACATTTTTTCACTCGAGACTCAAAAAAAATAGTCGTTTTTTTTTGCGCCACCCTAGTATACATATATATTTTGTTGTTGCCTATAATAAATATAAAATGTTAACTGATTTTGTACATTTTTTGCTTGATGGAAAGACTAAAACGATATTTATATCGTTTTGTATTTATACAATAACAAAGATTTATTATATACTTATATATACTTCCTGCAGGACAATAGCAGTATTATAATATTTGCAAACTTTAAGTTTTCGGTACTATCTGAAAACATTAGAAAATTCTGCAAGCGGATTCTATTATTAAGTACAGTCGAACCTTCATAAGTCGAACCTCAATAAACCGAATTTTGATAACTGGAATTATTCTTAGTTTTCCTTCAACTTCGACTTATCGAGGTTTGACTGTATTATTTACGAAATGTGTCTTAAGCGGCTTAAACTACATTTAGATATGTATTTAATTTTTTGAACAAAGAGGAACTGTTACCAACAAATCTGTGAACGCCGACAATAATTTTATTATAACACTATCAAGTATCATATAAAATTACGTTAGCGCCTTAAAAAAGCTTACCTTTTTATCATCGTTTCACCCGCATCTTGTAAGCATATGTGTTATATTTAATAAAACAATAAAGCAATTTGTAAAATTAATTAATTTCAATTATAAATACTAATTTTGGAAAAATGACGTACCTACTTACGTTTTTTAAAATATTTTAAAAAATTAAAATTTTGTTTTTAAAATTATTTAAAGAATAATAAGTGTTGCTGTATTAAAATACAAAGCAGGGTAATGTGGAAGCATAGCAACACAAGCAGGTATAAGTTTTGTGAAACCTGCTTCCAAAGTGTTGCCAAGTCAGAAGTTGGCCACAAAAGTAATTGTCGAATATTTCCGAAACGGTAAGTGTTGCTGACTTGCGGTTTGAAGCAGGATAATGTGGAAACATAGCAACACAAGCAGGTATAGGTTTTATGAAACCTGCTTCCAAAGTGTTGCCAAGTCAGAAGTTGGCAACAGAATTTCTTTTTGAAATATCTCGAAAACCGTAAGTGTTGCTGACTTGAAAATTAAAGCAGGTGGAGGCAGGATGATAGCAGCACAAGCAGGTATGGGTATTAGCACACCTGCTTCCAATGTGTTGCCTACTTCATTTACCCCCCCAACACCCGTAATTTTTTATACTCAAAATAAAAAATTCGTTAAATGATGTTAACTGTAAGTTCAAAACAAAAAATATAAATATAAATAGCAAATTTTATTATTTCTATTTTATTATAAACATAATATAGGGGCTATAATTATAATTCAATTAACATTACTATAATACAGTCAAAATCACAAGTTCATGCAATAAATTTACAGTGATATTACAGTATTTCTAAAATATTAATTTTTAATTGTATGTTGAATGAAAGACTTTTTATTCTAATCTGTCAACAAAATGTCTTGGTAAACCAATGTTGATTAACTTTTGTCTGGAGTAGGAAACAATTTGTGGAGTATAATGTAGTAATGCCTCCCAACACATTTCACTTAATTTTGGAATACGCAACCACACACAATAAATGTCATTATTTCTTCTGGTATCATAACCACGAATGCCACCAAACACATACATTCTTCCTTCCGGTGATACTGCAGCAGAATGAAAATAAATGGGCTTTGGTATACTACATGTTTCAAAAAAGGTCCATTGCATTGTTGATAGTTCTAAGCGCCATAAATCATTAAATATATTTTCTCCATCAAATCCGCCAGTTATAAAAATATGTATATCATTGTTCATCTCAATTTGTACTGCTCCATGGCATCTCCTTGCCAAAGGAATCCTCTACCATAATATGATGTCGATATACCTACAAATTGACATGTTATACCATATGACACTTTTTTTTTCATTCCTTTTAATTATTCAGCAAAATTAGTAGTAAATAGATTTTAGAATATACAATTATGTAGTGGATAATTAATTTTATGAAATACTTACATTTAGTATCTCTCTTTGTTTTCACTCTGTGCCAACATTTGGTATCAACATTAAACATGGGAATATCAAAAAGTCAAATACTTCATCCGAGTACCACCTCCTAGTATGTATATGTTTTTACCATCAAAAGCCACTTCATGTCTATACCTTCCTTCAGGTTCATAATCTGATTGTCCTTGACAAATATATACAGCTTCCCACACTCTTCTTACTTATACTTAATCTAAAATTTAATTTTAAGGACCATGTTATCTAGTAACATAAGTAATACAAACCTATGTATATCACAAGTATAATGAAAACCTGTTGTGCCACCTATTGTATATAAATACTTATTGTGGTAAACTAAGGCTTGACCATATTGAGGCAATGGATGTTGTCCTGTTGTATCAATTTCAAACATTTGTCCACTTTCATCATTTAGTGGACAAATATATAATTGGTTACTAGCGATAACCAAATGGTGCACCAGTGCCACCATAAACCTAGATAATAGCCTACTGTTAGTTAAAAGATTAAAAAATGTATGATGTATTGTTAAAGCAAGTTCTTTTGGAATTTATGAATTAGTAAGCTTACACAAGAATATACCATCATATAATTTCCTTCTCGTATAACAGCATTAGAAGCCAATTCCCTTGGTAATAACTGTCTTCCATCAAACTGTTTCCATTTCTTTGATGCAAAATTAAATTTCCATAATTCTTGAAATAAAGGGTATGAATTTACGTCTTCGTCTCTTTCTTCATCATCACTTTGAATGATTATTGGATTATAGCCTCCAAACGAATAAAAGTTCTTTGTATCACAAACTATTCGATGTCCACTTCTTGGTTTTGGCCACTCTCTTCCCTTAATTTGTTTGATTTGTTCATATTTGTACAACTTGAATACATATTGGTTTTGATTTATACTTTCCTGATTTCCCATATTGAGGATCTTATACAGATTGTATAATAAATTGTAAATATATATAATTAGTAATTTAAAGAAGTACATCAAAAACATGCAAAACACGTTGAAAACAAAAAGTTAAGCTACACCTGTTTACTTCTCCGCTGAAATGCATTTTTTCTAAAGTTTGTTTCAAGGATATGTTTCACAATTTCATTTAGCATATATGTTATTTCAAAATTTCACAATTTTACTACGTTTTATACTTCCTATAATTGATGTGACACTATAGCTATCTTTTTTACACATATAATTAGAAAAATAACAAGATAGCCTTGAACTGGATTTAAGATCATTCTGACAAACCTAAGTATTTTCTGTTGTTACATCAATGTCCCTACACAAGCTTTAGAAATTTTTCGCGGCAAAATTTCAACTTTTTAAATTTTTAGTAATTTAATAAACTATATTAATAATAAAACTTCAAATCAATTTAAGCAAATATTGTATAAACGATATTTAAATTTCTCTTTATTATAAAACACTTTAAATTGATCAATCATATTACATCATATTTTAGCATTTTATACATAACAGCATTTAGTTCTCTTTTTGATGTTTTTGTTTTAGAAAAAACGTTATAAGTTTGAAAACAGTAAACCATTAAAATATAAATGTATCTTAAAAGATATCACTTATTATTAAAAACAGAGCTAAAAATTATGAAGAATCCAAGAGTGTTATATTTGCTGCAGATTTCTCATTTAAATGTCTTTATAATTCTTGCGGTTCGTGTTTTATACATAGACGTATTATCCATAAAATAAAATTGTTAAGGAAACCTAAAACAACACTATTACAAGAAAAAAAAAGATCATACAAAACAAGTAGTACCTGAACAAATGTATATGCCTGATACAACAGAACATAGTCTAGCTAAAAACATTCCCAAATGATCTCTTTCTTGACGCACAGTTACTTTTAAGGCAGATACATCATACTTAAAAATATTCCGGCATTCCATGACTGCCTTTGTAATGATCAATAGGACGACTCAATTCTTTTACACTATATTGATAAGTTTCCACTGATGATAAATAGGTTTTTACACTTGTTGGTACTACTTCAATAAAATACTGATATAACATTGTACCTAAATTAGTCGGCTTCAATAAAACAATCTTATTTAACTATTTGAACATAAATACTTGTGTTTGTAATGTATTCATCCCTTCTAATGGATGTATAATACCTGGACTTGAATCTCCAAAACTCATTTTATCTATTCTATGTGTGAAATTATAATCATCATCTGACATAAAAGCACTTATATGTATATGTCCTCTGGGTAAGTTAAGGCTTTTACCAGCAGTGATGTGAAAGTTACCAGCTACTTTATTTAATATCAAAGAGCCATGTATACGACAAGCATCATAAGGCCTTTCAGGTCTAACATTTCGTGCTGGTAAATCAGTAAATACACTTGATCGACTGCTTCTCCATAAGTATTCCTAAAATAAGTATTTTCTTATTAAATATACCATTCTTGAAATATACTATTTACTTGAATTGCATGATATTCCTCTCAGATACAAATTAAAATGCTTTTTAGTTTCAAAATGTTTCTTTTGATTTTGTGCCAACTCAAACCATGTCTCTTCTTCTTCAAGCCTGCCAAATCTGAATGTATTTTGATTCGTCGAGTCTAATATATCCGCTCCTAAATCTAAAATGGTGTTAAATTTAATAAATCACAAAAATTACCATGAATATAAATGATACCTACTAGAGCAGGGCATAGCAATCGTTATATCAATGTTTATTTTTAGTTTGGCTTCAAAATCTGTATCTGGTGAAAATTTAAATACAAATTTGCTGTGTAAGTAGTAGTTGATTTCTGAATATATTAACCAAAATATAAAACCAAAACTTAGTAGTGATACTGAAACAAAATAAGTTTATATCTATTAACAAACAATACTCATTCGCTTTACAAATGCCTCCAATTGGTGAATGTTCTTTACATTTTTCATCTACTTTTGGAAATAGATCTAGTTCCTTTACTTTGCTGAGTTTCAATTTGTACCTCTGTATCGTATTATGCTAACTTTGTCTTTCTCCATCATAATAAATGCCAATAGTGCAGTTATGTTTATATGTAAATTGTTGTAATATGATACAGTTACCTTTTGTAGATGTACAGTGTAACCTTAAGTCAAATTAATATCATTTTAAATTTGTATTTTAGTATTCTACTCTTTTATATTTCAAATTCATTAGTAAATGAGGAGAATAATAACAGGTAAGGTTATGTCAAAACATCAACAATTGACAATAAGCAATTACTTACAGTGTGTACATGAAAATCATAATTTCGAAAGTCCCTACATTGGAGATTAAATTGCATAGGCGTCCATAGAACTTTACGGGGCAAATGTTCTTCATATAATAATAATTGTATTTATCCAAAAAGTATTACAAAAGGTTTTTTATTAGGTTATTTATGTGATAAAAAATAAAACACAAATTGAGAAATCGACATATTTACTATACAGCCGAGTAAAAATCTATGGCTTCGGCACGTCCATCAATTTATTTTGTCAGGTTGTTTGATAAAAATTAAAATGTGGGAAATATAGACACAATACAAATAGTGCAATCTTAAATACTTGTAAATGTTTTGACGCGATTAAAAATAAAGAAATGCGGCAGACAGACGTTGCTTACCTGGCTCACATGAAATAGTATAAACTATTACCATTCTTTAAATATTTGAACCCAGAATTTAGTTTGGTGAAATTAATCTTTGCTTTGTTTATCAACTGTATAAATATTTTCAAATGTACCTTACATAATACTTATTTTCATCTTGTTCTATTTTTATGTATGGGTGACATTTAAAATCTAGTTTGCTTGTAAATTTTTAAAATTAATATGTGACCCATATTCGAAAAAGCTTGGAGACCTCGGTTCAGTCGCATAGTATGGTGCACACATGTTTGGTGCGGGCAAAGCTCATATTGCCCCCTTTTCAATAAAAGAAATATATTTTAGGCGTATATATTCTGTTTGAATATTTTAAAAAATAATGATTCATTAAAATAAGTCGCTAAACCATTATTATTATGTTACACGTTAATAAACGATTAGCAGTTTTGTTTCATGTTTTAAAGTTGTATATTGATATAAAACGAATTGAATATCTTTAAATACTAATTTAAAGTAGATAGGTATAATTTTTAATTTTATTTGACCAATATACTTTTAATGGAATTGTTAGAATAGACACAATCACGATTTTTACAATAGTTCAATTAGTAACACAGTAGGTATTTAAGTAACTTTAAAACTAAGGGTTATTTTTATTTTGTGCAACGTGTATACATATTATAATGTGCAGAACTACATTTACTTTAATACGTTACATTTTAATATCACAGATTGTATTTACAAATCTTTTGTATTTGTACACTATCAAAAGAAAGAGATTTATTTACAAACATAGTTTATAAATTTTTTTTACTTTTCTATTAATTATTATATTAAGAAATGTAATAGTAATGCAAGATTTTAAGGGCTCAAGAAATAAAATCTTGCGTATTCCATTCATAACTAATATTAAACATTTCTATAAGATGTTAACGACATTGAAACATACAATCGTACTACTATTTTTTTACAATTGGTTTCATAGGAAAAATACAACAAAGGTTCCCTAATTATTTTAATATATATATCAATAGGTTTAGTTAATACATTTATTACATATACACACGCATACGCAGTCACTCACACACAAATACACATTATCTACCAATGTTACCCTGCATTTATTATCGATCTAAAGGCCATTAGAGTACTTAAATATTAAATTAAACACATTTTAAAATCACATATTTAATCCTTTTTCATTTTACCTAACAATAAAATTATTAACATATTTTAAAACATTTGAATGTGTTAATTTTTGAATACCTATATTCTAATATCTAATCGTGTTAGAAAGATCAATTTTCAGAAGTTAATATTGAATACTAGAATTATACATATATAAATAATAATTTAGAATAAATATAATATTTAATTGAATATTTTTTAATAAATATAACGATTTTTGAAACTTATAGCAATGTGATTTTTAATGTAAAAGAAGAGAAAAATTATTATTGCACCCTATAAATTCAATATTTAAGAAAAAATATTTACTATGTGAAGTATAGATATGTCCGTGTAAAACTCAAAAAAATGTTTTAGTATAATTCTAATTGTTTTTATGAATAGGTTTTAAACAGAGAACTGGAAAAGAATTCAAATAATTTTTCGTATTTTGAATTTGTTCAAATTTAAAAAAACATAATTATGATTGGTGTTCGATATAGATATAACTATACCTACATATTATCAAAATGCTATTGAATTTAAGCCTGTAGATATAAAAATTGTACTCCCTTAAATTAATTATAAAACTAATAGGTATGATATTTAATTGACTAAGTACGTTAAAATAAGTTATAAATGCGATGTGTACGTAAATAGTATATTTAATAAGTCGAAAATGTAATTTTATTTGGCCATCACTACTTTTTATAAATTTGTACCTGGTTGTAATACTATAGGTAGTCCATTTTCGTGGCGACATCTTTCGTTGATATATCTTTCGTGTCTGTTAGTAATGTAATGTTGGAACGCGAAGTAAGCGTAATTGCAGAAGTAGAAGCATCTGCTTTACTGACCAGAAGACCAGCATCACAATCGTCGTCGTTGTTGGGACAAATTGATGTAGCTCTTGTTGGTTTGTGCTTATCAGACGTATGCTTTTTTCGAGGAAATACGCTATTTTCTAAGTGCAATGTAGCGTTTACGTCTTTACCGGCCGCACATGTGCAGGCTTTTAAAAACCTTTTTTTAAAATTATCGCTCAGAAAAGCATACAGTATCGGATTCATAGCTGAATTGGAATAACTCAAACAGAATGCTAATAGATGAATTGTTACAACGAACTGAGACGGACCTTCGTTGCTCGGAGTAAAAGTCATTGCAATTTGGGCGATCAATAAGGAAGCCAACACAGAACGTAAACAGTTACAACGGTTAAAACTAAGTTTGTTACTTTCCTGTGCGAACGTTTCTTTTCTTTGGATTTATTTTTCGGACCTACCGTTTTTAATTTTGTATTACTAAACAATAAAAGACAAGCGTAAGACACAAAGGTATCGCAAAACTGAAAACAAAACTGTACATAATAAATGTAGTCGCTTGTTGCTGACTCTCTGTAGAATTTTCTGTTGAATTTTCTGCCCAAACTATGACGCAAGATTTTACGGATATGTTTTGACCATTTTCGCCAGGTCGCCAGTTCTCTTCCTGTTTAGAATGACTAAATATAGGTATTATTAAAATAATACTGCAAAACCATGCAGCGACCGAGACACATCGTGATATAAATGGCGTTCTCCATTTTGGAGAGGATATCGGATGACAAACCGCGATGTATCGGTCCGCACTCATAATAAACAAAAATATACTACTCGTAAATTGATTAATACTCGTTAAAATGAGATATGCTTTGCATACTACTTCTCAAATATCCACGAACTTTTGATCATCGTTACTAGTAAAAAGGGTATACCTATCAAAAAACACTCATCCGCTATAGCTAAGTTAACGATATACATATTTGTTACGGTTTGCATTTTAGAGAAACGTATCACTACATAAATAACTAAAGTGTTGCCTAATAATCCTACAAAACAAACAATAGCAAATAAGATTTCTTGGGAAATTAGTGCAATGGACGAAGCTGGAAGAGTCGTATAACTGGGTGTTATAAACGAAGAGTTTGGAGTGACGACTGATGTTAACGAGTCGTTCATTGTTGTGTATTTAAATGCTTCGTCTTCTAGATCCATTTTGATAGTCTTATGTAGTTAAACACATTTCTTCTTAAGTGTTCTGAAATAAAACAGTAATCATTATTTCCGTTAATGCAGAACTGACTAAAATTAGAAACCTAATTCTTTGTAGAATTTCTTGAATAATGAACGAAAGAAAAAAATGACTGGCATGTCTCGTGTGATGTATGAAAATTTTGTTAGAAATATCAGAAATTATTTAGATAGGTTTGGTTATCTGTGATTTTTTTTAATTAAGTGCTCTTTTGGTAAACCGCATACAATTTTATATTTTTAAAGTAGACTACAATACTTTCAAGTTTGATCATCTTTAATATAACAATAAGTTTAGTAAATGTATAAAAAAACTATTTTAAACAATAAATAAGATAAGTAATTTGCTGTTAGTTATTATTTAGTAATCATTTTACTTTAGTATATCTTACAACAAATAATTCTCTTTGATAATATATTATATTATTTAATTTTTTTGTCATGTGATGTTATGTTTCAAATTATTGTAACATGGTTGTACAAAAAGCATTACCAAAAGAAAAAAATAAATTATTCTTAAAAAAGTATTTTTTCTCTCTATTGTAATATTTTTCTGATTATGTAGTAAAGTAAAGTTTGTAATATTGGAAACTATCCATTGGACAAACTTGTATTATGTTAGTAAACATCATTCAATAAAATGAGCAGCCCAATATGTCCATTTTATGTACAAAATTATTCTTATTTCTTGTATAATCTTCAAAGTATCGACAAAACAGATATAGTTGTAAAACATAAACTACATTTTATTAGCTTTCTTAGCAAATTTTATAAGTTACTTTTAAAAGAAAGTCAATTTTAATAAAAGTGAAGTATTATAAAAGATTTAGCAATAAAGTGCAACTCGAGCTTTTCCAGTTTAATATTAGCGAAACTCGTGCTCAATATTTCTACAAAACTTTTTTAATAAACAAAATTATGACTTTGACTGGTCAAATACCGCTTACAAAGCAACAAAAAGGTATATATGTTAAACGAGAAACTTCTTCCAAGCAGCAACTGCTATACACCAAATTCCAAGTATGTACATATTTTTAAACTTTGTAATTAATTAATTATTACGATTTTAAAAAATACATTTTTATGATACACAAACGGAAATCGGGAGTATGTGTTTTATACTCATACATATATTATTGGTATTTTGAGGTAAGTCAGTTGCGAGTTATCCAAATGTCGTTCATGGCACTTTAAATTCAAACTAAACAAGATAAACAAAAGTACAAAGTAGAAAAGTTTTACATCTGTGAACCCTCTGAGAATTTGGATTGCTTTTAGAAAGATAAGACATAGATGGATAACCAACTATTGTACTAAATACAGTCAAATATAAAAATGAATCGGACACCTAGAAAATGCATTATAGCTTATGATGTATTTCTAACTTAAAAATGCAAAATAATTTTTGATAAAACCTATGTACAAGAGGAAAGATTATAAAGTAAAAATAATGAAATAGAAATTCATTTTACCAAAAAATAAAATATTATAAACACATAAACCAAAACAATACAGAAAACAAAAAGTACAAAAGCATTCCGACACAACTAATTTGTATAAATGAAAACAAAAATATGTTGTTGCAAATCTTTTATTTTCTAAAAAACGTTTTAACCTTCGAGGCATACAAGCTACCTTTTTTAAAGTTTTATTGTCCATTTTTGATCATTTTTTTTAATATGTGTTTTGAATGTTGTCGTTTAAAATGGGGGGTTTTTGTACTTTTATATGTGAGCATAAGTGTATGATAGAGTAAAAGTACGAAAACACTCGACTGATTTGAGAATGTTATTGTTGCGTGATATTGGCAAATGCATATAATTTCTTTTGTTGCACTCCTCTGACAATATATTGTTCTAAACATCGAAAAACCATTCACACCAAATGTCAATGTTAATTTGAACTCGAAGTGGTCACTAGTTCATTTTAAAATTTTACTATTCATTTAATGTGTAAATCTACAGTTTTCTTTCAATTATTTATAAGTGTATCTGCTGCATTTTATGTCTTGTTCTTTACGGCATATTACATATATCAATATATACCTATATGTTTTTTATATCGATTTATTTATCTATCTATAACGCCTTGAAGTCAGGTTTAGGCGATTTCTCCGCTTAGGTCTTTGTCGTGTTTGAAAGATGCAAGAAACCTACAGTTTTACATGGGTTCCAAACAACGGTAATTTCTAGAAATTTTTTTCTTTATTATGTGGATCTTTAATTAATATAGTTTTTTTTTAAATTAAGATGAAAGAACTGTACACATAACTGTTTATTTGTTTTTATTTTAATTAGTTTATGTATTATTAAATGTGCGTTTATTATATTTATTATTTACTTTGGTGTTGTATAAAATTTACATTTATTTATATACATTACGCACAGAAAGGAAGGGATATAAAAAAGATCTCAAATTTTTAGGTGACATTTAAAAGGCTGTAATTTAGAAAAATCTTTTAGAGAAAAATAAAAAGCAAATTATAGCTTCAAGCTTTTAGTCTTCAGGTCTTATATTCAAATTTTTTAGTATTAGGAGTTTTTGAGTAATCGTAGGAAAGACATCGAAAAAAAAATTTCCAAATTTTGCTTTTCTTTAAAACGGTCCACGCGCTTTAATAAATATTTTCAGTAATTTATTAGTTATATAATAAACAAAATCTTGAACAATTCGGATAATCGTAGTTTTATACCTATACCTCCATTTATTTAATATTTGTTTCCACGTACCGTATCTTTAAGTATTTATGTAAGTACTTTAGGTACAACAACCTGCAAGTGTTTGTTTTCTTGTATTATACTCATTAATATATAATTAATTTCTTTTACTTTGATACTTAACTCAAGTTTATATATGTATGTATGTACATAGCTATATTCATATATTATTTTAATATAGGTATCTTTTAAAAAAAGTAAATTCGTACAGGAGTAATTATTACACCTAACGTGTTGTCAGCGCATAAAACCTAATAAAATAATTATCTCAAACAATATAAACCGGAATAAGCTAACGCATCGTTTCGATGTCTTGTTTAAATTCGTATCGGTACTTATCTTTAATGCCGATAAAAATTTCGCGTTGGTCAGGATTTGTTATTAAAGTTTTATATTACACGTTAAAGAAAGAAAAAGTATTAACAGTTTTATAATGTGGCGTTGTTGCCAAATGTATTATAAACTAATTAATATTTGTTTGGTGTAGAATTTTATGTTAACTTATCATTTTAGTTTTTTTTACCTTCGGTTTATTGATACGAATAACATTCTTTTTAGTTTAATGTAGAATATCAGCTGGTTAAATTTTAATACTCATTATTAGCCCGACTAACTTTTTATCTATCATTACTATTTTTGTTAATTTTGTAGTGTTAAGTTTATTAAAACCATTGGCTTACAACGTAGATTTCAAATTATTCTGTTAATAATGTGAATTAAAAATTATAGGTACTTTGTTAGAATAGTTTTTAGACGACTTATTTTTACACATTAATTATTATTATTTATCTATTATTTTAACAATTTTAAATGATTGATTTTTAATTTTAAAATACTTACTATATGTATATGTATGTATACTAGGGTGGCGCAAAAAAAACGACTATTTTTTTTTGAGTCTCCAGTGAAAATATGTTAGTTTTTGATATTTTAAGAGCTACCTCCAAAGGACAGCTCAAAAAAAATTTTAAGAGGTCGCTCAAAATGTTTTAAAATTTCAAAATCCGTCAAAAATCTAATGTTTTTTTAAAAAAAAATTTATCGTTACAGTATAATTTTATAGACAAACAAAAAATAAGTTTCTGAAAGTTTCAATTTATATTTTTAGTTTTATAATTTCATACATTATTTTTCTACTATTTAGTAAAATAATCTACAAAAATTCACCACGAGATGAACTAAAAATGAAACAAATGACTAAATAATAGAAAAAAATGTATGAAATTCTAATTTGAATATTAAAATATCACTCAAAAAAATCCAAAGTAATGTACTAATAAATAAAAAAAAATTTTGAGCGACCTTTTAAAACTCAAATTTTAAATTGAAACTTTCAGAAACTTATTTTTTGTTTGTCTATAAAATTATACTGTAACGAAAAAAAAAATCAACTTTTGAGGGATTACGAAATTTAAAAAATTTTGAACGACCTCTTAAAATTTTTGAGCTGTCCTTTGAGGTAGCTCTTAAAACATCAAAAACTAACATTTTTCACTCGAGACTCAAAAAATAGTCGTTTTTTTGCGCCACCCTAGTATACATATATATTTTGTTGTTGCCTATAATAAATATAAAATGTTAACTGATTTTGTACATTTTTTGCTTGATGGAAAGACTAAAACGATATTTATATCGTTTTGTATTTATACAATAACAAAGATTTATTATATACTTATATATACTTCCTGCAGGACAATAGCAGTATTATAATATTTGCAAACTTTAAGTTTTCGGTACTATCTGAAAAATTAGAAAATTCTGCAAGCGGATTCTATTATTAAGTACAGTCGAACCTTCATAAGTCGAACCTCAATAAACCGAATTTTGATAACTGGAATTATTCTTAGTTTTCCTTCAACTTCGACTTATCGAGGTTTGACTGTATTATTTACGAAATGTGTCTTAAGCGGCTTAAACTACATTTAGATATGTATTTAATTTTTTGAACAAAGAGGAACTGTTACCAACAAATCTGTGAACGCCGACAATAATTTTATTATAACACTATCAAGTATCATATAAAATTACGTTAGCGCCTTAAAAAAGCTTACCTTTTTATCATCGTTTCACCCGCATCTTGTAAGCATATGTGTTATATTTAATAAAACAATAAAGCAATTTGTAAAATTAATTAATTTCAATTATAAATACTAATTTTGGAAAAATGACGTACCTACTTACGTTTTTTAAAATATTTTAAAAAATTAAAATTTTGTTTTTAAAATTATTTAAAGAATAATAAGTGTTGCTGTATTAAAATACAAAGCAGGGTAATGTGGAAGCATAGCAACACAAGCAGGTATAAGTTTTGTGAAACCTGCTTCCAAAGTGTTGCCAAGTCAGAAGTTGGCCACAAAAGTAATTGTCGAATATTTCCGAAACGGTAAGTGTTGCTGACTTGCGGTTTGAAGCAGGATAATGTGGAAACATAGCAACACAAGCAGGTATAGGTTTTATGAAACCTGCTTCCAAAGTGTTGCCAAGTCAGAAGTTGGCAACAGAATTTCTTTTTGAAATATCTCGAAAACCGTAAGTGTTGCTGACTTGAAAATTAAAGCAGGTGGAGGCAGGATGATAGCAGCACAAGCAGGTATGGGTATTAGCACACCTGCTTCCAATGTGTTGCCTACTTCATTTACCCCCCCAACACCCGTAATTTTTTATACTCAAAATAAAAAATTCGTTAAATGATGTTAACTGTAAGTTCAAAACAAAAAATATAAATATAAATAGCAAATTTTATTATTTCTATTTTATTATAAACATAATATAGGGGCTATAATTATAATTCAATTAACATTACTATAATACAGTCAAAATCACAAGTTCATGCAATAAATTTACAGTGATATTACAGTATTTCTAAAATATTAATTTTAATTGTATGTTGAATGAAAGACTTTTTATTCTAATCTGTCAACAAAATGTCTTGGTAAACCAATGTTGATTAACTTTTGTCTGGAGTAGGAAACAATTTGTGGAGTATAATGTAGTAATGCCTCCCAACACATTTCACTTAATTTTGGAATACGCAACCACACACAATAAATGTCATTATTTCTTCTGGTATCATAACCACGAATGCCACCAAACACATACATTCTTCCTTCCGGTGATACTGCAGCAGAATGAAAATAAATGGGCTTTGGTATACTACATGTTTCAAAAAAGGTCCATTGCATTGTTGATAGTTCTAAGCGCCATAAATCATTAAATATATTTTCTCCATCAAATCCGCCAGTTATAAAAATATGTATATCATTGTTCATCTCAATTTGTACTGCTCCATGGCATCTCCTTGCCAAAGGAATCCCTCTACCATAATATGATGTCGATATACCTACAAATTGACATGTTATACCATATGACACTTTTTTTTTCATTCCTTTTAATTATTCAGCAAAATTAGTAGTAAATAGATTTTAGAATATACAATTATGTAGTGGATAATTAATTTTATGAAATACTTACATTTAGTATCTCTCTTTGTTTTCACTCTGTGCCAACATTTGGTATCAACATTAAACATGGGAATATCAAAAAAGTCAAATACTTCATCCGCAGTACCACCTCCTAGTATGTATATGTTTTTACCATCAAAAGCCACTTCATGTCTATACCTTCCTTCAGGTTCATAATCTGATTGTCCTTGACAAATATATACAGCTTCCCACACTCTTTTACTTATACTTAATCTAAAATTTAATTTTAAGGACCATGTTATCTAGTAACATAAGTAATACAAACCTATGTATATCACAAGTATAATGAAAACCTGTTGTGCCACCTATTGTATATAAATACTTATTGTGGTAAACTAAGGCTTGACCATATTGAGGCAATGGATGTTGTCCTGTTGTATCAATTTCAAACATTTGTCCACTTTCATCATTTAGTGGACAAATATATAATTGGTTACTAGCGATAACCAAATGGTGCACCAGTGCCACCATAAACCTAGATAATAGCCTACTGTTAGTTAAAAGATTAAAAAATGTATGATGTATTGTTAAAGCAAGTTCTTTTGGAATTTATGAATTAGTAAGCTTACACAAGAATATACCATCATATAATTTCCTTCTCGTATAACAGCATTAGAAGCCAATTCCCTTGGTAATAACTGTCTTCCATCAAACTGTTTCCATTTCTTTGATGCAAAATTAAATTTCCATAATTCTTGAAATAAAGGGTATGAATTTACGTCTTCGTCTCTTTCTTCATCATCACTTTGAATGATTATTGGATTATAGCCTCCAAACGAATAAAAGTTCTTTGTATCACAAACTATTCGATGTCCACTTCTTGGTTTTGGCCACTCTCTTCCTTAATTTGTTTGATTTGTTCATATTTGTACAACTTGAATACATATTGGTTTTGATTTATACTTTCCTGATTTCCCATATTGAGGATCTTATACAGATTGTATAATAAATTGTAAATATATATAATTAGTAATTTAAAGAAGTACATCAAAAACATGCAAAACACGTTGAAAACAAAAAGTTAAGCTACACCTGTTTACTTCTCCGCTGAAATGCATTTTTTCTAAAGTTTGTTTCAAGGATATGTTTCACAATTTCATTTAGCATATATGTTATTTCAAAATTTGACAATTTTACTACGTTTTATACTTCCTATAATTGATGTGACACTATAGCTATCTTTTTTTTACACATATAATTAGAAAAAATAACAAGATAGCCTTGAACTGGATTTAAGATCATTCTGACAAACCTAAGTATTTTCTGTTGTTACATCAATGTCCCTACACAAGCTTTAGAAATTTTTCGCGGCAAAATTTCAACTTTTTAAATTTTTAGTAATTTAATAAACTATATTAATAATAAAACTTCAAATCAATTTAAGCAAATATTGTATAAACGATATTTAAATTTCTCTTTATTATAAAACACTTTAAATTGATCAATCATATTACATCATATTTTAGCATTTTATACATAACAGCATTTAGTTCTCTTTTTTGATGTTTTTTGTTTTAGAAAAAAACGTTATAAGTTTGAAAACAGTAAACCATTAAAATATAAATGTATCTTAAAAGATATCACTTATTATTAAAAACAGAGCTAAAAATTATGAAGAATCCAAGAGTGTTATATTTGCTGCAGATTTCTCATTTAAATGTCTTTATAATTCTTGCGGTTCGTGTTTTATACATAGACGTATTATCCATAAAATAAAATTGTTAAGGAAACCTAAAAACAACACTATTACAAGAAAAAAAAAGATCATACAAAACAAGTAGTACCTGAACAAATGTATATGCCTGATACAACAGAACATAGTCTAGCTAAAAACATTCCCAAATGATCTCTTTCTTGACGCACAGTTACTTTTAAGGCAGATACATCATACTTAAAAAATATTCCCGGCATTCCATGACTGCCTTTGTAATGATCAATAGGACGACTCAATTCTTTTACACTATATTGATAAGTTTCCACTGATGATAAATAGGTTTTTACACTTGTTGGTACTACTTCAATAAAATACTGATATAACATTGTACCTAAATTAGTCGGCTTCAATAAAACAATCTTATTTAACTATTTGAACATAAATACTTGTGTTTGTAATGTATTCACCCCCTTCTAATGGATGTATAATACCTGGACTTGAATCTCCAAAACTCATTTTATCTATTCTATGTGTGAAATTATAATCATCATCTGACATAAAAGCACTTATATGTATATGTCCTCTGGGTAAGTTAAGGCTTTTACCAGCAGTGATGTGAAAGTTACCAGCTACTTTATTTAATATCAAAGAGCCATGTATACGACAAGCATCATAAGGCCTTTCAGGTCTAACATTTCGTGCTGGTAAATCAGTAAATACACTTGATCGACTGCTTCTCCATAAGTATTCCTAAAATAAGTATTTTCTTATTAAATATACCATTCTTGAAATATACTATTTACTTGAATTGCATGATATTCCTCTCGCAGATACAAATTAAAATGCTTTTTAGTTTCAAAATGTTTCTTTTGATTTTGTGCCAACTCAAACCATGTCTCTTCTTCTTCAAGCCTGCCAAATCTGAATGTATTTTGATTCGTCGAGTCTAATATATCCGCTCCTAAATCTAAAATGGTGTTAAATTTAATAAATCACAAAAATTACCATGAATATAAATGATACCTACTAGAGCAGGGCATAGCAATCGTTATATCAATGTTTATTTTTAGTTTGGCTTCAAAATCTGTATCTGGTGAAAATTTAAATACAAATTTGCTGTGTAAGTAGTAGTTGATTTCTGAATATATTAACCAAAATATAAAACCAAAACTTAGTAGTGATACTGAAACAAAATAAGTTTATATCTATTAACAAACAATACTCATTCGCTTTACAAATGCCTCCAATTGGTGAATGTTCTTTACATTTTTCATCTACTTTTGGAAATAGATCTAGTTCCTTTACTTTGCTGAGTTTCAATTTGTACCTCTGTATCGTATTATGCTAACTTTGTCTTTCTCCATCATAATAAATGCCAATAGTGCAGTTATGTTTATATGTAAATTGTTGTAATATGATACAGTTACCTTTTGTAGATGTACAGTGTAACCTTAAGTCAAATTAATATCATTTTAAATTTGTATTTTAGTATTCTACTCTTTTATATTTCAAATTCATTAGTAAATGAGGAGAATAATAACAGGTAAGGTTATGTCAAAACATCAACAATTGACAATAAGCAATTACTTACAGTGTGTACATGAAAATCATAATTTCGAAAGTCCCTACATTGGAGATTAAATTGCATAGGCGTCCATAGAACTTTACGGGGCAAATGTTCTTCATATAATAATAATTGTATTTATCCAAAAAGTATTACAAAAGGTTTTTTATTAGGTTATTTATGTGATAAAAAATAAAACACAAATTGAGAAATCGACATATTTACTATACAGCCGAGTAAAAATCTATGGCTTCGGCACGTCCATCAATTTATTTTGTCAGGTTGTTTGATAAAAATTAAAATGTGGGAAATATAGACACAATACAAATAGTGCAATCTTAAATACTTGTAAATGTTTTGACGCGATTAAAAATAAAGAAATGCGGCAGACAGACGTTGCTTACCTGGCTCACATGAAATAGTATAAACTATTACCATTCTTTAAATATTTGAACCCAGAATTTAGTTTGGTGAAATTAATCTTTGCTTTGTTTATCAACTGTATAAATATTTTCAAATGTACCTTACATAATACTTATTTTCATCTTGTTCTATTTTTTATGTATGGGTGACATTTAAAATCTAGTTTGCTTGTAAATTTTTTAAAAATTAATATGTGACCCATATTCGAAAAAGCTTGGAGACCTCGGTTCAGTCGCATAGTATGGTGCACACATGTTTGGTGCGGGCAAAGCTCATATTGCCCCCTTTTCAATAAAAGAAATATATTTTAGGCGTATATATTCTGTTTGAATATTTTAAAAAAATAATGATTCATTAAAATAAGTCGCTAAACCATTATTATTATGTTACACGTTAATAAACGATTAGCAGTTTTGTTTCATGTTTTAAAGTTGTATATTGATATAAAACGAATTGAATATCTTTAAATACTAATTTAAAGTAGATAGGTATAATTTTTAATTTTATTTGACCAATATACTTTTAATGGAATTGTTAGAATAGACACAATCACGATTTTTACAATAGTTCAATTAGTAACACAGTAGGTATTTAAGTAACTTTAAAACTAAGGGTTATTTTTATTTTGTGCAACGTGTATACATATTATAATGTGCAGAACTACATTTACTTTAATACGTTACATTTTAATATCACAGATTGTATTTACAAATCTTTTGTATTTGTACACTATCAAAAGAAAGAGATTTATTTACAAACATAGTTTATAAATTTTTTTTACTTTTCTATTAATTATTATATTAAGAAATGTAATAGTAATGCAAGATTTTAAGGGCTCAAGAAATAAAATCTTGCGTATTCCATTTCATAACTAATATTAAACATTTCTATAAGATGTTAACGACATTGAAACATACAATCGTACTACTATTTTTTTACAATTGGTTTCATAGGAAAAATACAACAAAGGTTCCCTAATTATTTTAATATATATATCAATAGGTTTAGTTAATACATTTATTACATATACACACGCATACGCAGTCACTCACACACAAATACACATTATCTACCAATGTTACCCTGCATTTATTATCGATCTAAAGGCCATTAGAGTACTTAAATATTAAATTAAACACATTTTAAAATCACATATTTAATCCTTTTTCATTTTACCTAACAATAAAATTATTAACATATTTTAAAACATTTGAATGTGTTAATTTTTGAATACCTATATTCTAATATCTAATCGTGTTAGAAAGATCAATTTTCAGAAGTTAATATTGAATACTAGAATTATACATATATAAATAATAATTTAGAATAAATATAATATTTAATTGAATATTTTTTAATAAATATAACGATTTTTGAAACTTATAGCAATGTGATTTTTAATGTAAAAAGAAGAGAAAATTATTATTGCACCCTATAAATTCAATATTTAAGAAAAAATATTTACTATGTGAAGTATAGATATGTCCGTGTAAAACTCAAAAAAATGTTTTAGTATAATTCTAATTGTTTTTATGAATAGGTTTTAAACAGAGAACTGGAAAAGAATTCAAATAATTTTTCGTATTTTGAATTTGTTCAAATTTAAAAAAACATAATTATGATTGGTGTTCGATATAGATATAACTATACCTACATATTATCAAAATGCTATTGAATTTAAGCCTGTAGATATAAAATTGTACTCCTTAAATTAATTATAAAACTAATAGGTATGATATTTAATTGACTAAGTACGTTAAAATAAGTTATAAATGCGATGTGTACGTAAATAGTATATTTAATAAGTCGAAAATGTAATTTTATTTGGCCATCACTACTTTTTATAAATTTGTACCTGGTTGTAATACTATAGGTAGTCCATTTTTCGTGGCGACATCTTTCGTTGATATATCTTTCGTGTCTGTTAGTAATGTAATGTTGGAACGCGAAGTAAGCGTAATTGCAGAAGTAGAAGCATCTGCTTTACTGACCAGAAGACCAGCATCACAATCGTCGTCGTTGTTGGGACAAATTGATGTAGCTCTTGTTGGTTTGTGCTTATCAGACGTATGCTTTTTTCGAGGAAATACGCTATTTTCTAAGTGCAATGTAGCGTTTACGTCTTTACCGGCCGCACATGTGCAGGCTTTTAAAAACCTTTTTTTAAAATTATCGCTCAGAAAAGCATACAGTATCGGATTCATAGCTGAATTGGAATAACTCAAACAGAATGCTAATAGATGAATTGTTACAACGAACTGAGACGGACCTTCGTTGCTCGGAGTAAAAGTCATTGCAATTTGGGCGATCCAATAAGGAAGCCAACACAGAACGTAAACAGTTACAACGGTTAAAACTAAGTTTGTTACTTTCCTGTGCGAACGTTTCTTTTCTTTGGATTTATTTTTCGGACCTACCGTTTTTAATTTTGTATTACTAAACAATAAAAGACAAGCGTAAGACACAAAGGTATCGCAAAACTGAAAACAAAACTGTACATAATAAATGTAGTCGCTTGTTGCTGACTCTCTGTAGAATTTTCTGTTGAATTTTCTGCCCAAACTATGACGCAAGATTTTACGGATATGTTTTGACCATTTTCGCCAGGTCGCCAGTTCTCTTCCTGTTTAGAATGACTAAATATAGGTATTATTAAAATAATACTGCAAAACCATGCAGCGACCGAGACACATCGTGATATAAATGGCGTTCTCCATTTTGGAGAGGATATCGGATGACAAACCGCGATGTATCGGTCCGCACTCATAATAAACAAAAATATACTACTCGTAAATTGATTAATACTCGTTAAAATGAGATATGCTTTGCATACTACTTCTCAAATATCCACGAACTTTTGATCATCGTTACTAGTAAAAAGGGTATACCTATCAAAAAACACTCATCCGCTATAGCTAAGTTAACGATATACATATTTGTTACGGTTTGCATTTTAGAGAAACGTATCACTACATAAATAACTAAAGTGTTGCCTAATAATCCTACAAAACAAACAATAGCAAATAAGATTTCTTGGGAAATTAGTGCAATGGACGAAGCTGGAAGAGTCGTATAACTGGGTGTTATAAACGAAGAGTTTGGAGTGACGACTGATGTTAACGAGTCGTTCATTGTTGTGTATTTAAATGCTTCGTCTTCTAGATCCATTTTGATAGTCTTATGTAGTTAAACACATTTCTTCTTAAGTGTTCTGAAATAAAACAGTAATCATTATTTCCGTTAATGCAGAACTGACTAAAATTAGAAACCTAATTCTTTGTAGAATTTCTTGAATAATGAACGAAAGAAAAAAATGACTGGCATGTCTCGTGTGATGTATGAAAATTTTGTTAGAAATATCAGAAATTATTTAGATAGGTTTGGTTATCTGTGATTTTTTTTAATTAAGTGCTCTTTTGGTAAACCGCATACAATTTTATATTTTTAAAGTAGACTACAATACTTTCAAGTTTGATCATCTTTAATATAACAATAAGTTTAGTAAATGTATAAAAAACTATTTTAAACAATAAATAAGATAAGTAATTTGCTGTTAGTTATTATTTAGTAATCATTTTACTTTAGTATATCTTACAACAAATAATTCTCTTTGATAATATATTATATTATTTAATTTTTTTGTCATGTGATGTTATGTTTCAAATTATTGTAACATGGTTGTACAAAAAGCATTACCAAAAGAAAAAAATAAATTATTCTTAAAAAAGTATTTTTTCTCTCTATTGTAATATTTTTCTGATTATGTAGTAAAGTAAAGTTTGTAATATTGGAAACTATCCATTGGACAAACTTGTATTATGTTAGTCAACATCATTCAATAAAATGAGCAGCCCAATATGTCCATTTTATGTACAAAATTATTCTTATTTCTTGTATAATCTTCAAAGTATCGACAAAACAGATATAGTTGTAAAACATAAACTACATTTTATTAGCTTTCTTAGCAAATTTTATAAGTTACTTTTAAAAGAAAGTCAATTTTAATAAAAGTGAAGTATTATAAAAGATTTAGCAATAAAGTGCAACTCGAGCTTTTCCAGTTTAATATTAGCGAAACTCGTGCTCAATATTTCTACAAAACTTTTTTTAATAAACAAAATTATGACTTTGACTGGTCAAATACCGCTTACAAAGCAACAAAAAGGTATATATGTTAAACGAGAAACTTCTTCCAAGCAGCAACTGCTATACACCAAATTCCAAGTATGTACATATTTTTAAACTTTGTAATTAATTAATTATTACGATTTTAAAAAATACATTTTTTATGATACACAAACGGAAATCGGAGTATGTGTTTTATACTCATACATATATTATTGGTATTTTGAGGTAAGTCAGTTGCGAGTTATCCAAATGTCGTTCATGGCACTTTAAATTCAAACTAAACAAGATAAACAAAAGTACAAAGTAGAAAAGTTTTACATCTGTGAACCCTCTGAGAATTTGGATTGCTTTTAGAAAGATAAGACATAGATGGATAACCAACTATTGTACTAAATACAGTCAAATATAAAAATGAATCGGACACCTAGAAAATGCATTATAGCTTATGATGTATTTCTAACTTAAAAATGCAAAATAATTTTTGATAAAACCTATGTACAAGAGGAAAGATTATAAAGTAAAAATAATGAAATAGAAATTCATTTTACCAAAAAATAAAATATTATAAACACATAAACCAAAACAATACAGAAAACAAAAAGTACAAAAGCATTCCGACACAACTAATTTGTATAAATGAAAACAAAAATATGTTGTTGCAAATCTTTTATTTTCTAAAAACGTTTTAACCTTCGAGGCATACAAGCTACCTTTTTAAAGTTTTATTGTCCATTTTGATCATTTTTTAAATATGTGTTTTGAATGTTGTCGTTTAAAATGGGGGTTTTGTACTTTTATATGTGAGCATAAGTGTATGATAGAGTAAAAGTACGAAAACACTCGACTGATTTGAGAATGTTATTGTTGCGTGATATTGGCAAATGCATATAATTTCTTTTGTTGCACTCCTCTGACAATATATTGTTCTAAACATCGAAAAACCATTCACACCAAATGTCAATGTTAATTTGAACTCGAAGTGGTCACTAGTTCATTTTAAAATTTTACTATTCATTTAATGTGTAAATCTACAGTTTTCTTTCAATTATTTATAAGTGTATCTGCTGCATTTTATGTCTTGTTCTTTACGGCATATTACATATATCAATATATACCTATATGTTTTTTATATCGATTTATTTATCTATCTATAACGCCTTGAAGTCAGGTTTAGGCGATTTCTCCGCTTAGGTCTTTGTCGTGTTTGAAAGATGCAAGAAACCTACAGTTTTACATGGGTTCCAAACAACGGTAATTTCTAGAAATTTTTTTCTTTATTATGTGGATCTTTAATTAATATAGTTTTTTTTTAAATTAAGATGAAAGAACTGTACACATAACTGTTTATTTGTTTTTATTTTAATTAGTTTATGTATTATTAAATGTGCGTTTATTATATTTATTATTTACTTTGGTGTTGTATAAAATTTACATTTATTTATATACATTACGCACAGAAAGGAAGGGATATAAAAAAGATCTCAAATTTTTAGGTGACATTTAAAAGGCTGTAATTTAGAGAAAAATCTTTTTAGAGAAAAATAAAAAAGCAAATTATAGCTTCAAGCTTTTAGTCTTCAGGTCTTATATTCAAATTTTTTTAGTATTAGGAGTTTTTGAGTAATCGTAGGAAAGACATCGAACAAAAAATTTCCAAATTTTTGCTTTTCTTTAAAACGGTCCACGCGCTTTAATAAATATTTTTCAGTAATTTCATCATAAAGCTCTTCTAGATAATTTAATCCTCTTTATTTTGACTAATTTCGGAGCCTTGTACAATGATTTTTGGCTCAGTTATCATTGTTCAAAGCAACAATTTTTTTTTTACTTTAGTAATGAATAACTCGGGAAATAATGATCGTACAGAAAGTGCAAGTAAAGTTTTAAAAACGGCAATGTATTATCTATTAGTTTTTGTTTTGTTTTAATCTTTGGTTTTTGTTGCTATATGTTTTTCAATGATGGATAAATGAAGAATTTTGACTATAACTTTTCAATCTCAAAGGATCTCAAAAAACCATAAAAATTTCAAATTTTTATGATTTTTTTTCTTTGTGCTTAGAATGATTGAATTTTACGTTTAGCTAATAATCAATTTAAAGATGGATTTTTCACTTTTTATTTAGGCTTTTATGTCGAAAAGGTTTTTTTTACAATAATTTATTTATTTGAAAAGGTTTTTTTACAATAATATATCTTTTCTTTATCAAAAATATTAGTTATTGTAAAAAAGAAATAAAACAAAAAATTTATTTTAAATTGTTTCCTTCAATTTTTTTTTATCATATCCACAATGCTTCACAGCCGTCAAAAAAAATTGTTTTATTTAATATATTTTTATAAATCTTAACTTTTTACAAAGTTCTTCAGTCTAATTCGTTTCCTCAAGATTTCATTAAAACATAAACAGTTTTTTTTTAACTAACACAAAAATTTCTTTTTAGAGAGTTCTTTGATATTGGAGAAAAAATTAAAGAAATTAAACCAATAACGAAGACTTGTAGAGAAAACTTTGCAGTTTTCAAAACATTATTTGGATTTTTTGTACGATCATTTTTTCCCGAGTTAAAAATGCTTTTTTTGCTTTGAACGATGATAACTGCAAAAACTCATCGTACAAGGCTAGAAAACCGGTCAAATTAAAGAGGATTAAATTATCTAGAAGAGCTTTATGATGGAATCACTGAAAAAAATTTATTGAAGTCCGTGGACCTTTTTAAAGAAAAGCAAAAATTTGGAAATATTTTTGCTAGGCCCATTTTTCTCCAAGTTACAGCCTCATGAAAATCATCTAAAAATTTGGGATCTTTTTTATAACTTTTAATTTCTGTGCCTAGGCACAGAAATTAAAATGTATGAATCAATATTTTAATGAAATATGGTATTATAAAATACTTTTTCATGTAAAATACTGACAATTAAGATTTCTTTACTTTATTTATCTTATTAATATAATCTAATATTAACATCAATTGAAGTAAATTGTGCTTTTGTATATAATGCAAAATAAAACAAATTAAATCTGACCTTTAAATAATGAATTACAAGATATTTATATTTACAATATTAATCAACTGTGGTATATCCCCGCTTTAGCTATTTACGTATTACATAAAACTTTTAGAAAAATGACAACGCAACTTTATTTTAGCACATTTTTTTGAAAAAAAAATATCTATGATAGCTATGCTAAGTAGGAAATCTGAACTTGTACCATAGTTTCTAATAGTGTACGCCGATAAATAGTTTACATAACACTAATTATTAAAATAAAATGTACTGGTATTTATAAATTGCTTTGATCTAAAGTAGGACCGACTTTTTAAAATGAAGGGCTGTCACGAACTTTTGAGGACTAGGCAATTTGAAAATAGTGCGCATTTATGAGAGTCAAGCAAAATATCTGATGAGTAGTATTTTGTTTGCCAAGGGGCTTTCAAGATACAGGTTTTGTGGAATGATTGCAATGAACCCGCCCCGTATCGACTACCACAACATAAAATTATGGTTAAAAAAAAGTAACTGTTACTCAGCATCCTTTGAATTTAAAAAATTTAATTTATTAAACTATCTATGTAGGTACGTTATTTAACAAAAAATATTTTAAAACTGATTGTGAGATCTAAACTATAATGTATACTTTAAAAAAGTTGCGTTTACTAATAAAATCACGAATCAATAAAAAATATCACTAAAATGTATCAGACAAATACTAAAAAAAATTATTAACAGTCTTAATAAATATTATTTTGAATTTTTTGATATGTATATTTGTTCTTAGCAAATAATTAAAAAATTGAAAAGCTAATTTATTATTTTTGCTCTCTTTTAATCAAAATAAAAACATTCTATATAGGTACGTATTTACCTTAATGTAAATACTTCATGTTTGAATAATTTATTTTTCTAATTTAATTGTAATTAATGTATATATAAGAGCCTATATAAACCGCCCGAAGAAATCTAAAAATAATTTAGCTGTCTTGTTTTGTATTGAAGATTTACCTGGCAATTTACAAAGGATGTCTACTAAGCATTAAAATATTTTTATTTTCTTGTTTGTATATAGTACCCCTACTACCTAAGTATGAATATCTCAAAGTATATAAATATTATGCTACTAAATGAGTATACGTATTATCTAAACATTTACAAGATGATTTATTTTTGCAAATATTAAAAGACTATTGTAACAAAATTAGATACCGAAAGCTTCTTTAGTAAATAATTCTGTTTTTTTTTTATATTAATCACATCTATTGGTAAAAAAATTATAAGCATTTGTTGTGCTAATACGTATTTATTGGTAACTAGCTGTTTCGCCCGGCTTCGCACGGGTATTGCAAATTTCGAAGTAAAAACTATTTTTTTTCAAAATAAAATATAGCCTATGTCAGGGGTTCCCAATTTTTTTTATACTGGGACTTCCTTTACAGGTTGTAATTTTGCGACGCTTTTGAAAAAGAATATATTTGTTTGTTGCTCTAGCAGACATTAAGATTAATGAATTTATTTCTTATTTTTATTTAATTATAGCTGGCCCGCCGAACTGCGTACCGCTTCAAAATTGAATAATGTGTCAAAATTCAATAACTAAAAATTAGCAGAAAACCAAAAAATAAAATACGCATACACTATTTCCACAAAAAATAATATGGGTTGAACGGTGTTGGAGTGAAACGGTAACTTACAAATATATACCTATATATATACAGGCAGTCCTCGTACTTACGGCATGTTAGGTTCTCGAAATACGCGATGTAAATCGAAACGACGTAAGTCGAGACATATTTTTTCATATGTTACATGTAAAACTCAAGGGTTAGGATCCACACGGACTCAAAATTAAAAATAAACTGCATTTATAACAAAGGATATACATACTTTATTATCAAAAGTAAGTTCTTAAAATAATTATATATGTACTTATGAAATTGCTAGTTATTTTTGGTATTTGTGTGTTATTAATTTTAATAATAATGATAAAACTTTAATAATCAAAATATGTAATGAGAAATAATAAATTAAACTTTTGGCTTAAAGAAACTATTAATTCTAGATTGCTTCGCTTCTTTCTTCTTGCTATCATACAGGTCTTGGTAACATTGATAGGCTGCACAAATTTTGTTATTAACAGTAAAACTTCTCTCAAAATTAGGATCATTTTCTTCAAAAATTTTCATGGCATTCTCCAAATTTGCAAGGGCCACGGAAAGTTTTTTAGTGTTGGCAACGCTGCTCCTATGCCGTAAATCGAAACAATTGACGTATGTTTGAGGAATAGTGTCAAAACATTGTTCGACGTAATTTGAAACGGCGTAAATCGAAACGACGTAAGTCGAGGACTGCCTGTATACAAATACAGTAGACGCCACTTAATGTGATCAAGGTTAATGTTATCAACCGCTTAGTGTGTTCAAACTGTCTTTGAATCGGTCCACCCAATACAAAAGCATTACAATTTGTTTGTTTATTATTATCAATATTTCGTTTATTGTGATCAATGCTGAGTCCATTAGGCATTAGGACAGCGGTTTCCAAACTATATGTAACCTCGCCTCCCTTCTAAAATATTTAATCATATGACGCACTTCTTAGTTTGACAAACTAAATATGAGAAAAAAAATTATATAATGGATTTGCTTTAAATTTTTACGGCACGTTTCTATAGACCCGAAACCGACATAGCCGGAGCCATTCTTCCCTGCTTCTCCTTCAACACCGTAAATTTTTACGAATTTCTCGAGAAATTTTTCATTACTGGTTGTTAATATGTTAGGGCCCCCATAATGTGGTTTATCTTCAATATTACCTTATTTAAATTATGGCAACATGTAGCATGTACTGTACTTAATTTTAATTCAAACATATCCGCTATTGAATAAAGGGTTTAGCTTTTTTCTCTATAAAAAATGACAACAGATCTAATATTAATGTTGGTATTAACTATTTTATTTTTTTTTAGTTTGAAAAAATATTTCTCATCGCTCTAATTGCAAAAACAAACTACCTTACTCTAACAGCCCGTAGTGTATTTTTGAAATAATAATATTGCATTTTTATTGTATCTTGCAGATTTTTAACTAAACGGTTATTGTGATTTCCAAGAACTTTTTCACAGCCTCTTTCAATGTGTTTGGGTTTCAGATTTTATTTGCGTAAACATTTTTAATTATATTTTAATCAAAATAAATAAATCGAGTAGAAGAATATTTCATCTAACATATAATAAACAAATTTTAATACTATAAACACACTTTATGTATTATTATGCTCATTTTATTGTTCTAGGAAGCATATCTAAAAATGTATTACATTACTGTATGTAATAACTTTAAAATACAAAATTATTTGAGCTCTTCATTAATAAATATAAAATTCTAACACGATTCGAAAGTATCAAATAATAATATGTAATACAAAAACATACTAATTTAAAATACTCCAAATCTTCTATGTAAGCAGTTCAGTTGTGAGAACATCCGGCTTTGTTTTATTTTCTTAGGATCTTAATTGGTAATAAAACGTGACTGATAAAAAAACACTCTTACAATACGATCAGTTTGTATGGGAAAATAAAATTGTTGTTTTTCCTATTTTTCTTGAAATTTCTTCATATTTTCTCACCTATAGTTTCCTTGGACTTCTACAAATATTTCATTACCAAAATTGGCCAAATCGGCCCAGCCGTTCTCGAGTTTTAGTCAGACTAACACACGCCATTTCATTTTTATATACCTATAAGATTTCCAATAGCTGTTTTCAAAACACATCTTACTGTTATTATCACATAATTATGTATGTTATATTATAAATTATAATTAGATGTAGAAGAAAACGTACGTTACTTAATTTCTGTGTATTAATTTAGAGGTTTTAAATTCCTACCTATTACATTTCTAAAATATTCATGTACCAGTTGATTGATTCGGCAAAAAACTTCTTCGCTTAATTTTATTAAGGCAAGAATCCCAGCTCTGCGTACTTTCACGAGATGAACATCCTTAGATACGTCATCAGTTGCGTCAGTCTTCAGCGAATGCGACTTTTTATGATCCTCTCCAATAATTGTTAATGTACGATGACGTTACCTCCCAATTTATAAAAAAAAGTAGGTACGCATTTATTAAAACGTTTTGTAAATATTTATACCTACATGTATCGTTATGCAAATTCAAAATTTTTTACGTATTAAATATTAATTATTATTATTAATGAAATAATTATTGTAAATTTATACCTACTTAGTGTATTTACAATTTATATTTCTTATTTATCCGTTTCGTATTGAATAGTTGAAATTCAATGATAACTAATATTTTTATAAGTAAAAAACATATTTATGTATAATCATTTTAAAAAAACTTGTATGGATTAGTTCAACAGCGATATGTCATAATTATTATGCGAAATTTGAACGAGCATAAGAAGTTACTAAGACTTAACAATGTTGCCCTGATATGTTTACAAAGTTATAGGATAACGAATTCATAAATTAAAATTATTAGAAGTTTTATTTGCTTGAATTAGAACAAATATTAGTAAGAAAATAGAGTGCATGTATGACCCTATTCAAGCGGTAAAGCCGTTCTGGAGAAAATTGTGTAAATCGGAATGCTAATTTTTTGTATCGTTTAAATGAAAAAGGAAGCTAAATATGCATAAATTAGTGAGTTAATTTCAGATAATAATAATATTTTTTTCACCTAAAATACTTAGTTGTAATTTTTTTTTAGTACGTCCGTTCATAAAAAAAACATGGGTATTTATGATATCACAATAAATATATACCGGGTGTTTCGTTATTTGATGACCATAGCATAAGAGTATATTCTTTTGATAATTTTAGAGCATTGTAGAATAAAGTAATGTAATGTTTTATTAATTCAATTTTTTTTTATTGCTAACAGAAATTTAATTAAAATTTTGATTCAACATGTCTCCCCGCTACCTCATCACACATTTTTGCTCTTCTAATAACACCAGAACACAAAAAAAAGTGGTCTATACATTTGACCAGATCCATCTAATAATGTCACCAGAACATAAAAAAAATGGTCTTTACATTTGACCCATCTATCTATATGTATTTTGATGCGTGGAACCTAAATCCAAAGTCCGTTTGGCCCGTATACCCTCAAAATTTTGAGTAAATTGCAAAACACTGCTAAAAATCACTAAAAATTGCCGTTATGAAAATAAAGAAAGTTTTATTAAACTAGATCAAGTATTTTTCTTATATATTTTTATGCGATGAATCCAAATTCAGAATCTATTAATCTCGATCATTCATTTATTTAACAAAAATTGTAAAAAATAGTAATAAAGTAGTAGAAAATAGCAAAAATATCACTAGCATAAAAAAAATCGACTGTATATTTGACCAGGCTCATCTTTCTATATGTATTTTGATGCGCTAAATTCAAATCCAAGGGGCGTGATAATATTTACTTGGGTGAAAGGGGTCGCCAAGTGTAAAAGTTTGAGAGCCGCTGGTGTTTAACACACGTGTTAGCTAAATTGCACGCCTTCGGAACGGAGATCTTTACCTTTGAGAGCTTGTCGCTCTTGATAGATAAATAATTATCATACGTATGTCAGGTCACTATTATTATTATTACATAGTTATTTAAAAATGAAATAAATTGGTACATTTATAATATTACTAAGTATTTAATAATAAGTATATAAAAATTAAAAAAATTGAAAATAAGTTTTTAATGAAATTTCCAATACGTCTTTTTTCTTTTTATAATTTTAGTATAAGGAACGTAACGTAATCTTTATCTGAATGTTTTTTTGTTTATTATGAATAGTCAATTATATTTATTACTGTTGCAAGATTTTAATTATATGTTGAATCATACATAAAATCGTCGAAGGTTTTAGTAAATTTCAATAACGTATTCAAAATGTTTTATAAAAAAATTATTACAGCTTTAAATGAAATATAACTCTAATTGTTTAATTATATATGTATTTTTATATACATCATGATCTTTGTTCGTAGATAAAGGTGATTTATACATATTTTGTTGACTGTTAGGGAGTTCTGTGGTTTTTCTAAAAATAACAGGTAGTGCTATTTTATAGGATTTCAATTTTTTTTCAATTTTTAGAAAAAATACATTTTCTTGTTCATAAAATTTCAGTAGTTTTATTCATAGAATATGCATCTTTTTTAGCTATTAACTTAAATTTTGATGTTTAAAGTGCATATATTTTTATTGATGTATAGTTTTGTATATTGTTTTTCCTCCACAAACTTATAAAATATCTAATCATTTTAGTGTAGACGAAACCACAAATAAAGCATCATTTTATTCGTTATTTGGGTATTTACCAAATTTATAATCAGTAAGGAGAAGGTGCCCATTTACTGCGGTATTTTTGTAGGAAATGTAAAAAAAGAGTAGAACACAAAGAGAATGTGAAGAAAAGACCACCAAAAATGAATTTTAGTTTGTTGTCCTTTTACGTTACTTGTACAAATATAAATATGTTTGTATTGGTAAAATTTTGATTTTTAATATTGTTTTTATATTTCAACTTCAAGTAAACATTTTAACAAAGTAATTAAGTAAGTTTTACAAAAGTGTGTGTATAATTGCGTCTGATCTATATACATAATATGTATATCTGTTTTCATTAAATAAACAACTCTATTATTTAGTATGACACTTTATAATCGACTGTGCAGATTCACTTTAGTTTGTTTTCTATAAAAAACTCTAATAGCTATTTTGAATATTCTTTAACAATTTCCTTTATATTCAAATAGATTTATGTCTTTACCGACAAAGTGTAAAATTTAAAGGGAAGTCATTCGCATTCTTTTTAAAAGCTTTCCAAGTTTTTCCTGAATAGGAAATAAGCTTCGTAGTGGAGGAAATAGCGTTCTTATCAGTACAATTTTGTATTTAATTTTAAATCAAAACGAAATGATGTAATTTGTAGGTATATATTGTTCATGTACCAAATTGCCAATCTGAAAAATGATTTACTATAAAATACTTTACTTTAGTGTTTAGTTAATTATATTTTCGTGTATTGAGTGGTTTAATAAGGCACATACAAACGTAGGTACCTGTTAAAAACTAAACAAAAAATATATTTCACAAACAAGTTTTAAAGTAGCATTGTTTGAAGCATATAGGTATGAGTCATGACTTCTTTTTTAAGAAGAGTAATTTATAAGATCAAAATATCAAAGATTTAATATCTACTATTATAGAACATCTTTTATGGTGGAATGGAAGTTCCGAAACGAATGGGTTTCTATGTATGTACGTAGGTATATTCCATTTTAACGTCATGGGGTTTTATTGAAATGCTTTTCGTTTATGGCGGAAAAACTACAAACATATAATTAAACACATCTTAATACTCTTACATTGCAGTATTATTTGTTTAGTATTTTAATACAGTATTTAGAAACGATGGGTCTATATTCCACTTAACAAAACTGATATTTTTTTTTGGTTAAAATTATCACTAATAATTTGTCTTGTAAAATATTAATGCATACATTAACCTTTCAATAACGATTTAGTTTGTTAATCAAAATTATTTGAATTCTAACACGTCGGTTGGTTATTCTTTTAAGTTATATTTTGTAATTTTGACCTTCGTTCTAAAGTCTGGACTTTTATAATTTTACTTTAAATTGAAATTGGGACATGAATTATATATAATTTGAAAATATAATTCTTTATAGTCTGCTACATAATATCAAATGCGTTTTAAATATTTGCCTTTACTAGTTTTTTATATGAAAATAATTATCAATAATATCTACCATACATTCTAATTTCTAGAAGACAATTAAGAATTTTAAAAATATAATATAATAGTTGATATTATTACAAACAAATTATATCAGAATTAATATTTATAATTATTAATTGCAAAGAACAAGTTCAAAGTGTAGGTACAATTTAATTTCAAGATAAACTATTGACCTTGTGTGTAAGATATTAACAATAATAAGAAAAAGTAATAATATTGAATGTAATAGCTTCAGAATAATTCTTGAGAAGTTATTCTTGAATCGTAGAAAAATGCGTATTGAAAAATTAACTATGATTTGAAAAAATATATATTTTTTAATTGATTTGTTTTAATAAAGGTTTTTATTTATTAGTTTAATAGGTTAATTTTACAATAGTAATACGTATAGCGTACATTGATTTTGTTTTTATAAAAAGTAGTAGTTTGAACTTCTCGATTCATAACCCCCTTTTAATCTAGTTTGCAAGTAATTGGTAATTATTCAACTTTTATGCAAAAAAATCTTTATTCAATTAGCATATTGGTATAAAATTGTCAAAAATCAGGTTATTAACTGCCTGACCATGACGAAGCAAAAAAATACTTGATATGGATGTTGAACGCTGTTACTTAAACTCAATTCTAGGTTTAAATAATATTATTTATTATAATATAAAATTGGCATAATGTTAACGCAATTTTCTACTTTTTTTTTATAATAATTACATCTACAAACTTGCATTTTTACATACATAGTAGGGTGTGCTAAAAAAATCGACTATTTTTTTAACGATCGGTCTCAAAATTTCAGTAGAAGATACCGAAATATTGACGTGTGTAGAATCACGTTATTTTTTCACATTTATAATAATTTAAAATCATTATTGTTCTTTACAATCAATCTTCAAATATTTTTGAATATTATCTTTAAACAATATGAAATAATTATGATAATTTCAAATTTATTATGATATATGTGAACAAAAATAACATAATGTTATACACGTCAATATTGAAAGCTTAATAGCATTCAAACGGCGCGATATACGTAAATTTTATCTCACACCTTTTTCGTAGAGCGGCAAATGTCCTACAAGAGTTTTTCGAGAAACCTCTATTTGGTTAAGTCACTCACGACATAAAAAAATTATAACGTAGCGAAAATTTTTTTCAACATTGTTTAACTAAGAAATGCAAAATTACAAGGCGTCACCTTTTAATATTAATTTTAAGAACTCAAGTTTTAACTAGATCTATATTTCGGTATTGTCTATTAAAATTTTCAAACCAATCGTAAAAAAAAGTCGATTCTTTTGGCACACCCTAATACATAAGTATTCTATATAGTTTTACTTTACAATTAGTTCTAAAACTTATATGCCTTTTAATAATTTAATTTAATCATTAAAATTTGCAGTTTAAATTTTATGCAGGTATTTTAAAATTGATAACATTCAATTTTGCGTTCTATAAGAAAGATGTTCGTTACATTTATATTCAAGTGTCTTAGTGTGCAAGAAGATGCAGAAAATTTGAAACAATTTTAAATTGAAAAAATACATAATTCTTCTTATTTGTTTGATTTTTTAATCATTTGCTAATATTGTAATATTGCAATATTGTAACCAGTTTTCTAAAAATAGGTTTGTACTGTGACATCTTATTATATAAAAATTAAGTAATTTAACATTACTAATTCTGATCTTTTTGATACTGCTGCTGTTATGAATGTGGCATTGTTTGGTGATCTTATTTTGGTCATTAAAATGTTGACCTTTTAATCACTCGTTTTGATACCCAACTAATTAATTTTTTATTTTTTATGTTATAATCGATAAACAAAAACCATATTTGTTGTTTTTATCGTGTCTATTGCTTTTTAATAATAATTCAGAATAAATTTCTACGAAAGATTTCTACAATCATACTGCTTATATGCAGATAAATTGTTTTAGAACTTATTGATTTTATAATTATTAAGAAATTTATCAATTTTTATTATTTCCTACCTATAATAATGATGGGGTTGCCTTTGGTAATGAATTAATACTATTTTAAGTTTATTAAAAATCTGTACATCTTGCAAACTAAATTTGCAAAAGGTGAAAAATTAATTTTTTAAATTAATATTACGTACCTGTTTATAAATATTTTACAATTTTGTACGTTTTTGCTATTTTATTGATTTATTTTGACGATAAAGCAATCTAAACTGCACATAATGCCTTATGGTTCAAATGTATGAGCATATCTTAGTATGTAAAACCACTATGTGAATCTGACGTATTAAACATTAATTTCGTGATAAAATTTTCAAGGGCAAGTTTGGAATCAAGTTGTGCTTTTCGAAGTATCTATATAAGAGTAGCATTCATATATCTCATACTATGTTCTCAGCGAAAACGTACAGTAGAGCGTCTTTAGTGCTAGTATAAACATTTAGTTTAATTCTTTGCCTTAATTTTATTATGGTGTTAAAGTGAATGAGTGTTTTTAAAATGTCACAACAGTCTTTTATCATATCAGGACCTAAATATAAGAGCGATATCCTCAATAACACATCAATTGGGAAATACATTTTTGAAAATCTAAAGTCTCAAGATCCACATAAAATTCTTGTTGTAAGTATAAAACGAATAAATATTATTTTAATTAATTAATATGGTTTAAGCGATTTTGTTAAATTGTTGATAATTTTATTGATACGCATTTCCGTTCCTAATTATTTAATTTTTAATCGTAATTTTATTTATACAAAATCTTCTTCAACAAATATATAAAAATAACCACTAATAATAAGCATATCAATTAGTTAAAATATCAAATGAGCTCATTTATGTCATGGTAAACAAAATTCTTTTAACTAGACTCAAAATATAATGAGAAAGATTATGATTATTACTAATTTTATAATTGTAAATCTCATTATCTAAATATGTTAAATAATTTCTTATTTTAGTTACGATTTAAATAAATTGGTTTTAACTTATTGCCTCATTAAATTTAATAAATCTGTAAACCATAACCATTTAACATTAGAATAGTATTGGTTTTAATTCTTAAATAAATTATGTAAAAATGTGTTCAATTACCTACAATGTATAAATGTTATCCATCTTATGTTTCAAGCTGATTACATCTCATTAAATCGAAATAAAATTGTGCTAGATTAAAATCAAGGTTACTTCTTCACCTTCAAAGTGAATTTTAGGGTATTGCAGTATTCAGTAAACCGGCTAATTTGAATTAATTATTGCAGCATAAAATTCCCATTACGAAATACATGTATACCAAGTTTCTATAATTTAATTACTACTCTTAATTACATAAAAAATTTACCAAATTACAGCATTATTATGATGCTAAGTTTTTAGTAAGTTACTTAGAAGTACACCATAGCTGATTGACACAGTGTTATTTATCACAGTTACAACTTAATTTGTAAAATCATTATTAAGTACAGAATACTCTTTTATGCCCTAATTATAAATATCGATAATGACGGTAGGTGAGCACTAGCATTAAATCAGATAAAACTATGCAATTTTAAAAAACAATTAAATTGATAAGTAGAATTTGTTGTATTAAAATTAATAATAAATTGATACTTTTTAAACATATATTAGATTTTATTACATTTATTAGGTATAACTTTTTAAGTTATCCTTGAATAGCCTTTCTAATATAAATCGTAGTTCTGCTTTTGGGTATAATTTTTTACTATCTATTATACACATTTCATTCATTCGTTTATATAAGTATATCTTCTTATGCGAAATAAGCAATTATAATACATAAGTTGAATATACTCAAGCAAGGTATACCTATTATACCAAGATGGTTGAAAAACAAGATTTTCTATACTGGAAGCATTGTAAGTTCAAATCAGAGAATGAGAAACTGGAATTTAGGTAACTGACATTGAGTAAGAAAACCCATCAGAAGTTCACATTCAAATATAATTGTTTAAATTAATATTTAATTACGTGCTGTATATATACATACGTACACAATAGAATACCATCTTTAATTGTTGTACAAACTGCAAACTAAAAATTAATTGATAATTAGAACAAATAATAAAAGAATAAATCTTTAAACTTGAGAAATACAATCTTTAGCAAACTTTGTTAAAAATGTTTGTGAATTTAGCACGGTTTAAATATAGATTAAAATAAAATGTAAAATACAATTTTTAATTGTATTTTTTGTTTTACAGATTGATGCAATTTCCAAAGAAGTATTAACGGTCGAGGGCCTTTTAACAGATAGTGTTAAGTTTACTAACATATATAAAAGTTTTGGCATCCAAAGAAACGATGTGATTGGTATTATTAGTGAAAATACGGTCAACTACAGTGTGCCAATATTAGCTGCACTTTATATGGGAATAATTGCAAATTCTATAAATCCCTCTTACACAATAGGTAATTACCGCTTCTTCTATTTATACAATAGTGAACTACACTCACATTTAGGTAGTGAATGAATTTATATAACGGCCTACCTCAACATTATATAAATACATAATTACTAACGTAAACAGTAATTATTATAATGAAGATTACAAAGAAAATTTCATAAATGTTATATTTTAATTTACATCATCTATACACTGCAAATTAGTTCTTGATAATTATAAAAAAAATTTTAATCGCTATTGTTTTAATACAATCTGCCTTGAAAAACGAAATCTGTTAAATACATTTTTCCATCAAAACAGAAACAGGTGCAGCCAATTTAAATTTGTTTACACAATTTTGAACATAAACTCAGACAATCAAATTCTTACTGTATTAAGATAATTAATTATTCAGAATCTGAAATGTTTTTCTTTTTATATATTTACAAGATTCAAACAAAATTTTGCTATTGTAGGTGCGGCTTTGATTGTTGTTGCAAGAAAATTTACTGATAAACCTGTTTTTTAATTACCCATACATAGTTTTTGCGTATTTTCTATCTAGGTATGATTGTTGTTTACTATTTAAACTAATTAATTTAAAAAGTTCAGCAACTTCTTGCATGAGTATTTAATTAAAAATACGTTCTTAATTTACGTAAATAACAAGTTATATTGTGCAGTATATATTGTAGTAAATATGTAGTATAGTAATTAAATTATACAAGTTCATACGCAAAATTTGAATTTATATTCTCAATTTTTAAATATGTTGTAAGAGGTGCAGTTTCTCAACCTCTTTTCTCGGCGAACCCCTCGAGCACAGTAACTGTTTCTCGAACACTTCTAAATATTATCTGTAATTGTGTATAATATTAGCAGATGTTTTATTATTGAAAAAATTAATTACCACTAAAAGTGGTGGCGGGGTTCTTCGCTAGAAGAGAAAATAAATCTGTTTCAAAGAGCAAAAAAGGTCAAAATATGAACTAAACATACCCAAGGAGGGGCCTACGTGACTGCTGGTGGTTGTCCGGTTAGTTGTCTCAAAAAAACTTTTAGTGAATTGCTAAAAGTAGCGGGAGACTCGATTAACGTTTAATTCGAAACTTTTTCAGAAGTGGTACTTAATACCTATAGTTACCTGTTATTTGTTTTGTTACAATAAATAATATCTAATTATTTTTGAAAAAAGAACAAAATAAATAAAATAGGTAGACTATTTTATATAAAGAGCATTGTCCCCATAAGAATGATTTCTACAGATTATAATTGAAAATAAATCATCGTTTTAATACAATTTTTTATTTTAGGTGAACTAAAACACGTTTTTAGTATTTCAAAACCAAAGTTAGTTATTTGCAGTAGAAATGCGCTAGAAAATGTTTTAAAAGTTAAGAACGAATTTGAATTTTTAAAAACAATAATCGTGATAAATGTACCTGCGGAGGAAACTAAAGAATCTTCTGGAGTTGAAAATTACGAACGATTGCTGGAGATCACCAAAAACATAGATAATTTTACACCGGAAGATATCGACGATTGGACTGAACAAGGTGCTTTTATTTTTTTGTCTTCTGGAACTACAGGCTTACCAAAGGGTGTACTGATAACGCACGAAAATACCAGTTATCCATTAATACAATTTCAGTAAGTCAATTTTTTTACTAAATTTGCAAATTTAAAGTTTATGCTTTTTTTTGCATTGCAGACATCCGAAATATGGCCACATGTCGTCTACTGATGTCACAGTATTAGTTTTACCTTATTTTCACATCTTTGGATTGATGTTGCAGCTATCAGCAATTGTAGCTGGCATGAAAGTTGTTTTGCTCAACAAGTTTATACCCGATCTATATTTAAAATGTATTCAAGATTATAAAGCAAGTCAATTGTATCTTGCACCGCCTTTAGTTATTTTCTTTTCGAAAAGTCCACTAGTAGATAATTACGATTTAAGCAGTTTGAGAACTCTTACATTCGGGGCAGGACCTGTTTCACAAGAAACAATAGAGGATGCAAAGAACAGGTATTTGTTAAATATAGATTGCATTGCTATTTATTACCTATATTTTTATTTTTATAGATTGGAAAATGTAAACATTCAAGCTACTTATGGAATTACTGAAACTACAGGCGCAGTTTCATATCAAACGATCGATTCCGATAGTCCAGGCAGCGTTGGTACATTAGTGCATAATATTATTTGCAAATCGTGGGACCCCGTATCTAAGAAAAATCTGGGTCCTTTAGAAATAGGCGAACTATGCTTTAAAGGGCCCATGATGATGAAAGGTTATTACAAAAATGAGCGTGCTACAAAAGAAAGTATTGACGACGATGGATTTTATCACACTGGAGATATTGGTTATTATGACCAAAACGGATTTATATATGTAAAAGGTAGAATTAAAGAGATAATAAGATATAAAGGATTCCAGGTAAATGGTAATTTTTATTTGTCGTTTTCTGTTTTTAAAACCACATTCTTCAGGTTCCTCCGCAAGAATTGGAAGCTCTCATTTTAACAAATCCATCAGTGAAAGATTGTGGAGTTGTTGGTATTCCCGACGAAAGGGCCGGGGAAAAACCACTTGCGTTTGTAGTCTTGAAAAATGATTGTGTGGTTAGTGAAAAAGATATTCAGAAATATGTAGAAGGTACGCATGTACTTAATTGATAATTGCTTTTGTATTTTATTTATAAAATTTGTTTTTTAGATCGAATTTCGGTTCAAAAACGATTATATGGTGGAGTACGATTTATTGATGAAATACCTAGAAATCCATCTGGAAAAATTTTGCGCAGGAAATTAGTGGAGTTGTTCGAATCTTTATGATGAATAGTTTAAAAATATAATTTATTAAAGAAAAGCAGACTAGTGAAAACTGTTGCTTAATGAATTTTCAATAAGTGTTTTCATATAAATAGATATATATGTACGTAAAAGCCGATTGTTTATAATCGGTATAAATACAGTCGAACTTCGATAAGTCGATTCTGCAGTGACATCAAAAATAATTCGAGTTATCGAAAATTCGATTTATAGAGATTCGACTTGATCGTGGTTCAACTGTGCCTATTCAAAACTTACTTTATTTACATAAAATAAGTCATAAGTGTATGGTATAGAAATTTTCATAGATGTAATTCTTGTACAATTTTTTTATAAGGTTAAAATAAAACTGTGAGGTTTTCTTATTTTGGAAATCATTTGAATAAAATATTTCCCAAAAAAGTTTGAAATATTAGATCCATTTTTACGAATTGTTTTAAATAATATGCTATTAATGTGAAATATAACAAATCTTGGTTTTTTAATTAAAAAGAAATGCATATGTAAGTCAATATGCTTAATTTGGCACTGCGATAATGATTAAAATATTATTTTATGACACGTTTTAAGTTAATAAGTCTAAAGAATAGAAATCCACAAAACGATGTGGGTTATTTGGTTTTCATCTGGAGATATGAGTGTACTAAAAAAAAATTTACCAATGCACAATAGCATAAAATCAATGTTAATCATATTTTGCTAGGTGTATAAAGCGGGCGGGAATATAATCTAAAGTTTAATTTTAGAAATCTAAACCATGTAGGTAAATGTAACTTGAAATTATGTATTATTATTAGAGTTTTATTATTATTGAATTTATTTGGGTTAGTAATGCAATTTGCACCATCAATTTGGTCTCCAATGACGACTATTGTAGTAAATCAATTTTCTCCATGGGTATAATGGAGTCGAATGAAAAAATATCAAATCAAGAGATTATTTCTTTTACTGTCTCTTGTAATAAATATTTTGCTATATATGGCACCAGTACAAATGTAATTGTGAGAAGTAGGTACCTCATGTAAAATTCTTAGTTTGACAATTAAAAGGTTTTCTTTAAATATTTACATAGTTACACCAGAAGTTGTAATTAAGTATTTTATCTCAGGTGGCATTTGAGCCTATACAAAAAAAAATGTTAAGCACAAAAGTTCATTCAAGAGCCCAAATTGTAGTTTACGTCTACAGTGGGCAAAATTAAGCAGAAATCCGAGAGTCTATCTGGACCCACACAACGTTGCATATTGCGGGTTCTGAACAAAAAACACGTGGTCTGCGACTCCGGCCCCCTGCTAAATTAAATCCTTGGTTAAACAATGTATAGTTATTTAAATAATGGTTTCAGATTACTTCAAATAAACAGAATAGACTTATGAATTTATCGAAACAAGTGATCGTGTAAAAGTTCTGTTTAGAACAAATCTGAAACATGATATCTTGTTCTCGACGTATCAGCAAAAGTTTTTGATTCAGAACCAAATCAGATTTTTGGTCTATTACACATTAAATACTTATGTTTTAAGGGCTGCATGATAATGAAAGGATCTTCTAGAAACCCAACTGCACTTTTATAAGCAATGATAAAGACGCTGACTTTACAATAGAGATATAGGTCACTACGATAATGAATCTTTTTTCTACGTAGTCAATAAAATAAAATATATATTAGTGCATAACGGTTTTCAGGTAAATAGTGTCGCTAATTAATTGTTGTACATAATTTTGTTGACATGTTTATTAGGTTTTGCCTTCCAAAGTAGAGGCTCTTATTTTAACAATCCTCTCCGTAAAGGATTGCGGCGTAATTGGAATTCCTGATAAAATAGCTAGAGATTTACCATTTGCCTTTGTCTTTCTTAAATCTGCAACTAAAATTACCCAAACAAATTGTGTCTGTCTTTAATTTTTTTAATTTAACTGTTATAAAAGTTATACTATACAGGGTGTATAATAGCCCGATGCCAACCTTTTAGTGGGCGATTTGCAACATTCTGATCAAGTGCCCTAGTTATTGAGGTCTAACAGGTTTTGTATTTCTTTTGAGTAGGTACCTATTGATACTTAGTTTCGAATGTCAAAGATAACAGAGCTACAATAAAATAAGTAAAATGTGGAGCAGATTTATTCAGAAGACAAAAATTAATTTTTTACAAACACTTAACGTTTATTGAGATTTTATAAATTATTTGAATCCGTAAAGTATGTTGGAAAGAGTACCAAATGCGTGTGTTTTTTAGGAACTTTTATTTTTCTTGCAGATAACTAATTTGTGAGAAATTTCCACAAATAAATTACGTTTTTCCCCCTATTTTTGAACTATAAAAATAATACTATAAACCATGACATTTTAAGATAGATTCTTTGGAAATAGAAAAAAAGTTAAGTTTTTTTCAAACTAGAAAACTGAAATTATTTTCTTGCCAACCCGAGACATACTTCAAGTAGAAGACAAAAGTCAAGAGTTGAAAATTATAAAAAATGGTACCTATACATATAAATTGTAATCTAAAACTGTAATCTACAAATTTAACAAAGCCACCCACTATGTAGTTATAAAGTGGTATTAAGGCCGTTTTAGACTACACAATTTTTTGTACAAGATTTGATTCTATTTCTTGTACAATATTTAAATTAATCAAATGCTTTTCAAATCCTGTTAGTTACAGTTATGCAATAAATAAGGTAAAATATTGAACATGATCTAGAACAAGATTTTGCGCATTGAATTGTAAAATCAAACTATCCGACTACAGTGTCACTTTTAATCTTGTCATTAAGAATAGTATAAAACAACCAATCTCAATACTTAGGTTATGTTTATGTTTCTTTTATTTCTATTTTATTTGAGTTACGTTAAGTACCTACTCACTAGATATGCGCCAAGTCAGATAATTGTTTAAAAATGGAACATGTTCATCTTGTCAGACAATTTCCGAATGAATTTAATTTTTAAGATAATTTATTATTTTGTTATCCTATAATGACATTAATCAATATAAATTGTCAAAGAAATAGAATCAAATCTTGTACACGAGATTGTGTAGTGTAAAACGGCCTTTACACTTTCTACTAATTATATTTTAATTTGTTAAAAAAACAGTAAATAATAAATATATATATTTATTCATAAAAATTATGGTTTCCAATAAATATTCAGTAGTTTAAAAAGTTCACTTAAGATTGATAACGTTCCATAGCAATTTAAAATATATTGTATGTAAGAATTTTTGAGAAAGGTTATCTGGAATAAGCTGTACGATAAACTTTATATATATTACATATAGTACGTTGCGTTCGAATAAATAACGTCAAGTTGAGCAAATGAAACAAATGTAGAAATTGTTGCGATTTACCCTGTTAATTACTGTGAAAAATCATTTACGTCTAAAATTATTGTTTAATGCTGTGTTTAAAATGTTAGATCATTTAAAAATTATAAGTGGTCCTAAATATAAAACGGAATTACCGAGCATGTCATTAGGAAAATATCTATATGATGTATTACGTAAAGGAAATACTGAAGATGTTTTGGCTGTGAGTTATTAATATATATTAGAAATTAATAGATTTTTTCAAATTAGCTAATTAAAATACTTCGATATTTTGTTGTAATTAAAATAAATACTTACTATTTATTTGTATAAGTATTTTTTGATAGTTATAAAAAATCTTAGAGAATACTTATATGAATATATGTATATTTAAGTACATATGTATGTATATAAGTGAAATTAAAAGATTAGATTATTTAAAAATTGTTTATTAGCAAATCTCTATTAGAATGTAAAAATAATACATTATACTGCTTAGTTGAAAAGAGAAATAAGATTTGATATTTCTCATATTATAATAATTTTCAGTAGACCAAAATTATTTTCAAAATATAAAATATAAATGTTTTGTAGATAGATGGAGAAACAAATGAAACACTTACAGTATCTCACGTTTTACGTGATAGCAGAAAATTGACAACAATATTAAAAAGATACTCTATTCAACAAAATGATGTTATTGCTATTATTTCCGAAAATAGCATTAATTATACAGTTCCCGTTTTAGCTGCCTTTTACATGGGTGTAATTGTAAATCCTTTAAATCCTGCTTATACAAAAGGTAATTTATTAATTAACCAAGGTAAATAATAAAATATTATATAATGCGATTCAGAGTACATTAGCAAATATTCATAGTGTAATATAAAATTAAGAAGTAATGCTAAAGTGATGATTGTCCTTTCTATTCATTTTCAAGATGTGTTCTCTTGAAGTAGTAACTTTATAATTAATTTGTTGTTAATATCTTTAAATTTTGTCAATGTGTTGTTTGGAGACAAAGCATTTTAGTAAGTTTTGCTATCATCTTTTTTATACCTACTCGGAACTAGTCACTTAAATTTTAACCGACTTATTCAATAACTTTAGTTTTATATTTACTTGTTGCAGACAAAAATCTATCACTTTTGCGACATTATCCAAAACAGTTTTTTCTTAAATTTTTGCACATGTGCAACAAATAGTTCTCCATCCCTAACTTATGTCACATAACTTATGTTCTACAGATCAGAGCACAATAGAATTTAAGACTTCAATAACGTCTCAAATAAGCGGGTTTTTGACAATTTACACACTTGAGACCGTATTGAGGTGCGATTAGGAGCTAAAATTCGACTCGGGTAATAAATTATGTGAGAAGTCGTACGGTTTTTTTTTAAATTTGTTCTAAATAGGTTTTAATTGATTCTCTTACACTTATAAGTATTTGTTATATTAAAAAAAATAAATTAGTATATTAGGTAACTATGAACGTCAAAAAGCATCAAAGCGAATAACAATTAAACTAATTGAACTAATGCAATGCAAAATTAAATTTTATTTGTACAAGAAAGTTAATACTAATAGCGAAGGTTGATAATACAAAGTACTAATTTAACACAAAAAATTAACTATATTATTCTATGGTAGTTTGTTTTTATTTTATAGATTAACCTTTCTAAATAAAATTTCTATCGTAAAGAAAGGTAGTCTTAATTTTATGGCAAAGGTCTATCATTTCGAAACAAGTAAAAGTTTATATTATAGTCAAAACCTGTAAATGAATAGACACATAATCATTTTCTGTGTTTTAAAATTTATTATTTTTAGATGAAATAAAACATGCATTAAACATATCTAAAGCTAAGTTAATATTTTGTTCGAAAAGCTGTATATCAACAATACTTGAAGTAAAACGATGCTTAGATTTTATCGAAACCATTATAGTTCTAAATGGAGATTGTAATAGTTACATAAACTGCAAGAATTTGAAAAGTTTATTAGATGATACTAAAGAAAATCAATATTATGAGCCTGAAAATTTCGATCCCGTCGAACAGGTCGCACTTATCTGTTTATCGTCGGGAACTACGGGATTGCCGAAAGGAGTAATTACAACACATAATAATCTTTTATATTGCATAAGACAATTTATGTAAGTTGCATCAGTTGATTATATCATGGCCTCTAACTTGATTGCAATAATTATAAATATTATTAATTTGCAGGGAACCTCAGTGTGGAAATGTAACATCGAAAGATACGACTGTATCTGTTTTACCACAATTCCACATATACGGATTGTCGATAAATTTAATATCTATTGCTACGTCAATGAAATATGTTTTGCTAACAAAATTTAATCCAGACACATTCTTAAAAGTCATTAGTATTTATAAAGCGAACAAACTATTTCTTGTTGCACCTTTACTTACATTTCTAGCAACGACAACCTTAGCAGACGCATATGATATTTCTAGTCTTAAAAATGTTATATGGGGATCTGCATCTTTACCGGATGAATCTGTGAGAGAATTTAAAACAAAGTATGTTGCTATATAACTCTATGTTTTAAAAAAACTATTTTAATAAAATTAAATTAAGGTTTCCAAAGGTCATTTTACAACAAGCCTATGGATTAACTGAAACAACAGCTGGTTGTTTATTACAACCATTAGAAAATAATAAACCAAAAGCTTTAGGCGTCCTCGCCCCAGGAATTAAAGCCAAGGTATGTGATACAGAAACTAGAGAAATACTTGGTCCTTTTCAAACTGGTGAATTCTGCTTCAAAGGACCGATAGTTACAAAAGGATATTACAAAAATGAAGCCTGCACTAAAGAAAGTATCGACGAAGATGGGTTCTACCACACGGGAGATATAGGTTATTACGATAACGACAATTATTTTTATTTAAAAGGAAGGATAAAAGAAATAATAAGATACAAATGCTTTCAGGTAAGTTTACAAGTAACAGAACTTCAGCGGCAAAAATCATAAATCGAAAATTATTCTTTAGGTTTCACCTTTGGAGTTGGAAAACCTACTCCTGACCCATCCTGCTATTAAAGACTGTGCTGTGGTCGGTAAACAAAACGAACGGGTTGGAGAAATGCCACTAGCTTTTGTAGTTATTAATGAAAATTTTAATATCACTGAAGATGATGTTATAAATTTTGTTGCCGGTAAGTATTAACAAACTTTTATGATGATCTGGCAATTTGTTGAAAACTTTAAAAAATTCTAGAACAAATATCTGTTCAAAAACATTTAACTGGAGGCGTTAAATTCATAAATGAGATACCCAAAAGTGCTGCAGGTAAAATACTTCGAAACAATTTAAAAAATATGATTGACCAATAAAATCACTCTTTTTTGTTCGTATATAAAGAAGTAAAATCAATGTGCATCGCACTTTTGAATTGTAAGTAGGTATCTGGTTATTAGTGTCGAATAACATTTAATTACCAATTATTGTAATTTTACCAAAGTTTGAAAACGCTTGCTGAATAAATTAATTTGTTTTTTTTTCTGTTTCTGATAAGTCACAGTTTAATGAACCCAAAATATTTATTCTAGCTTTATCAATATTTTAGTCATTTAATATTGCAAAATACTACGATTTAATATAATGTTAATTACAATAATAAATTCTGCTTTATTCGCATATCTGATTTATTATGTTTACAATAAAAATATTTCCCATACAGGCAACTCTCCATTAGCGTGAGTTGAATTAACGCAAAATTCTAATCAATGCGGCTTAAAATTAGCAACCAAATTACTAACTGCGCGATATTTTGTATTCTTTCTGCACTAAAATTTTAAATAAATAAGGCAATTTCGGGAGACCTAGCCCTAAGGGCGAAATAACCCAGTAGAACATCTATTTTACTATTTAATAATTATTAATTACTATTAATAATTACAAATCGAGTATTCCACTATCGAAATGTTATACTTGGAAGATTATGTGGTGCACGTGGGTACAGTTGATCTCAATTTAATAAAATTAAAATAATCTGTTAGCCATTTCTTTCGTATGTTTGGGGGAGATGGCCCATTTTCTTTTTGGGAGAGATGGCTCATTATATTTATTAAAAATTATATATTAATCAAAGTTTAACTATGCCCATAAGAGAAAATCGATGTCTCAAAGAGTAGGATGGACTCCGGAACAACTTTTATTAATTGCAAAAGAAGTTAAAACTAGAAACATGCTTCTAAAAGCGTTGTTCTAAGTTCGTGAATATGTGCCACGCATGTGATCAAGTTTTTCGTGAGAAAAAATGACTTTTGTCTTGGGCAAACTCACTCTAATTGCATGGTCCATCTCACCCAAATGAGATAGATGGACCAACCATTTAATTTTTTTTATTTGCTACGTACTCTGATTTGTTATTGCATTCAATAAAAAGTAGTGTTATAAATTAATTTTTACCTAATCAAATTAAAAAAGTGGAACATTTCTCCCGGACTTGCTCTATACGATTTGTAATTTTAATAAACTTTATTTTTATTCTAATGTAGGAAAAACACATTTAAAAAAAATACTTTTGTTTTTAGAGCCTTAAAACGCATTATGTTATATTTGATGTTGTTTTGATTAGTGCAATATTTTTATGTAATTGGTTAATCGCGCTAATCGAAGATTGCCTGCAGTTTTATTATACTGCTTTAGTCAATCGAAAAATGCAAATAAAAATTTTTTTTGCAATTTATATAAAGATATTTCCATATATCCTATGTTCTTACAATGGCACTTTGTGTATTAAAACCGGAATAACCGATCTTTCCACATTTTTTAACTCAATTTTATAATTCTCGATGATAAAGACAGTTTTATATAGCTGTGTCAATTTTTACTATATTATTATTATTATATAATACATTGTTTTGAGTTATCAATTATTCACAAATATTAAATAGAAAAAATATGCATACGACAAACAATTTAAATTTTTTTGACTACGAATGTTTTGACCAATAAATATTCCTGAATATATTTTTTTCGTGTACGAAACAATAACAGAAAAATGAAATTTTCTGCTTTCCATGCACGAAAAAACCTTTTAATATTCATAACTTTGCAATAAAGGTTGAAGTAAGATTTTTTTATTTTGTAACAGCCGTGTTGAAAACTAAATAGAAATATCTAGTTATTCCGCTCGCGTAAATGTAACTAATTCGACTATGCAAATGTGACGTTGGTTATTGTTTAACAGTAGAGGTAACAGACACTTTTCCAGTGCACATTTTAATAAATACGACTAAAAAATATTAGTCGATTTAAAAATGTATCGGTACTTGAATTTTATTACTTTACCAAGAGCATTTTATTAAATCGTATCATTTTATACAGAATCTGTAAATATAAAATATTAAGTTATAAATTACAATTAAACATGACCAATTTAAGTAATGTTTTATCGATATATTGGTTTATCTCCTATCCAAAGGTCAGCGTAATCTATTAGTCTTTGAGATATGTCGATTGTTGTGGTAATTGGTAAAACTAACATCGGGTTTAAATTTAATTAATTTCCAAATTAATTGTATTTTGAATGTGAAATTCTGTGCTTTTGTACTCAACTAACCATTCACTGCTGATTACAGTTCTAATCAACAAGTCTGTTGCTAAGAAAATTCTATTTGTAAAGTTTGCTTTTTTTCTTTTTTCAGTACATAATGAATTTAAATATTAATTTAGATTCATTACTAAATGTATTAATTATACTAAATTCCTACTATTTTGTCGTGCATTTATTGATGAATAAGTCAATAATTTAAATAATTTAAAAATTAAATTTTTTAACGTCATAAAAAAGTGCCATTAGATTATAATCTTTGAAAACAAACAAACCTAGTGTAATCTGCTTTAGCAAATGTAAATATTAGCTTAATTTTAATTATTTTCAGAAAAATGTTTACAAACTCATACTTTTCAAAGTAAACTTGGAAACTAATTTGCTTCTACTGTAGGAGGAAAGTGGCATGGAACAGCCAATTTTAAAAAAAGGGATAAATAATATAGAAGAACATAAATAAATCATTTTTTTTTAAATCTGTAATTGTTCATGCATTTATGTACGTAATGTCATAAAACATTTTTCAAAATTAACGATATTTTTTGACTTCTAATCATTTATAAAAAAAATAAAATTTGGCTTTTTCATAACCTAGGGGAACACGGGGGAATCGGAGCCACGGGGTAATGAGAACTACTCTAGTTTACGTGCATCTAAACAAGTTAGACCTTGTTGGGTTTTGACATAATATAGAAGGACGCGGTAGTATTACGTGTGACATATCGCACACTATTTATTTGATTTTGGTGCAGAAACAGACCGCAGATCGAATTTTCGGGCAATCGATCTAAGTTTTATGATATTCAAATACGAATTGCGAGTATTAAAATTATTTTATTATAATTATTGCCTTTTTAACCTGTAGGTTTATCATTAAAAATTAGATAAAAGGTTTAAATTTTTTGTAAATAACCAATTGTATTTTGAAAATAATATGAAAACTTGAAAATGAAGTTTTGGGGTAATGGGAGTCGCATGGCTCTCAGTAAACTATCTGTGTTTTTCATGTTTCTAAAGATAATATAATTATGTTTCCTATGAGAATAGGTTTAGGTTTTAAACACATAAAAAAATGGTATAAGTATATATTTTATTACATATTCTTAAACTGGTTACCATTGCCCCGGTAGATCTCATTACCCCTTACTCCGGTTCTAATTACCCCTTACTCTGGTTCTCATTACCCCATACTCTTGGGCAATAGGAGCCAATATTACTTTAAAAAAAAATGCAAATAATTATCTTTGTTTGGTATGTTTTTGAATTTCTATGTTTATAGCATAAACTTGATTAGTTACACTATAATAAAAAGCAAAAACTATATTAAAAAATGATTTTTGTTAAAAGTTATTGGAATTTTATGTTAAGTGGCGCCAATTCCCCCGTGTTCCCCTATAGGTATTGAAAGAGCCAACCCAAGTTTTGAAAAAGCCATGTTCTTATTACAAGATTAAAACTGCACATTAACGAAGATATTATTTAATAATAATCTTAAGCTATAATTTTAGATCTTATATAATTATAAAACCTTTTAAATAACGAAAATTCTGGATAAAATATTGAATTACATAAATCTAAGAAACTGTCAAAAAACTTGACGTTTGAGATCAATCATTGCAAAAACTAAAAAACGATTTTAGAAAAAATAATGCAATTTCCCTTTTACGCCACATGATTTATATGCCCAACCATTACAACTTTGCATCGGTACTACTCTTGATTGCGGTTACTACAATTATTATTGCATTTTATGCAATTAAAAGGTGGCTCTTTCATTACACTGCAGTTCGGCTCTTTCCAAACATATTCTCTCAAGAAACAAAATCTCGAAAATTACTATGAAATCAAAGATCAGTCTACAAAATATATACGTTATTAGAAGGCCTAATATATCTATAAAATTATAATGTAATCATATTATTATTAGTTTTGTACGTATAGGCGTTAGAAAACAAATAAACTGAACTCAAAACCTTACTTTTTGACGACAAAATCTTCAATACGTCGTATCGGCGCCGTTTATTGACGGTGAACGGTGAAATTTTTGTGGGGGATATCTGGCTAGTGTTGCTATCTTAAAATAATAATACATAAACGATTCGTATGAAAACTACCGCGTAATTGATAATGGCTCTTTCAAAACTTGGCTGTTTCATGCCAATTTCGCCCTAACTCTATTAAGGGAAATTTTTTAACTGTAGCAGATTGTATGAAATTAAAAATTAGATACTTAATAAAACACAATTAAGACAGTTTAAGAAGACACTTCTCCACACTACGACAATATCTTAGAACTTATTATAGACCAGTGATTGGCAACCCGTGGTCCGTAGACAGCATGTTGTTTGCCTATTTTAAGATGTTAGCAACACAAAAAAAATAATTACATACCTTGTATTACAAAGCAAATATTCTATAATTTGTGATTTCGTTGACGTTGTATGCAAAGATAATTTGTTACAAATTTGTGTCGCTGTTTGTACTTAACCGATTTGGTTTATTGCATGCGGCCCGGGTTATATTAGCGACAACCTTACTCATCACACACTTTTATTTAACATTTTAAAGGTATATCTATTTATGTGTGACAAAAAATACATAATAAGCAGAAATAATGTTAATGTAACCACTTATCAAATTAAAAAAATTGATTTTAATAAAATGTTCTATAAAAATATTTTTTTTTGCAAATATAAACTGTTTATCACATTTAAATTTAAAATTAAAATAAATAATCAGATTTAGAAAACAAAGAAAGAAAAAATTGTAAAATAATAATCCACTTAAAATCTCACACGATCGACCGGTTTGAGTAGCCTGGTTTATTATTGAATGTCTAAGTGTAAGTACGTAATTGGTTTGTTTTACACTATGGGACCATAAAATGTTATGTTCACAAGTAAACAATTTCTGCCTTTTTATCGTTTCTAAATTTAAAGAAACTATAAATAATAAAAATTTTAAAATAAAAAAAAAAACAGAAACAAAAAAATCATTAATTTTATAATATCATAAACAACATCCAATTTATAAAAAATAAATTATTTTATACTATTATCAATATGACATAAATTGTCTGAGATTGTACAAAGGCATCATTTACAAACTGTTTTCTGTATTTTAACAAATGGCATGGCCTGAACTTATTTAACTTAAATAATTAATTAGCGTAATTGCGGATGAACCAAAAGTCTAGATAAGATTTTCTTAATACTTATACAGAGCGCTAAAAAAAAACAATAAACTGAATAAAAAGTCTTAAAATATCTTCTAGCTAAATGACATATTTGGCATAGTAGGCTAACACCGGCAAAGATGGCACGCAGAGTGAGATGACACAGTAGAATATTTATTTTAATATTTGAATTTTGCAACCGTTTGTGGTTTCAGATTACAGTGTTTAACGTAAACGCAAATGGAAATATTGTTGATAATGTTTAAAACAATACATAGGTAAATTATTTTGAAAATAATTTTTCATCTATGCTAGAAATTTTTGAATGAGTTCTTGTTGTATTATCTGTAGAATAAAATTACAAATCAAGAACTTTCTAATGAGGAAGAAGAGTTTTATTCCGCTATGAAGATTATATGGTGTACATGGGTACCGCTTATCTTTATTTCAGATAAAATAATCTGTTAGCCATTTTTTTCCATGTTTGGTAGAGGTGACCCATTTATGTTTGAGGGAGATGACTCATTAATTTTATTATAAAAATAATGTTTAACTGTGCCCGTCGGATATAAGAGAAAATCGACTTCTCAACAAGCAGGATGCACTACGATACAACTTTTATTGTCTGCGGAAGCAGTTAAAACTAGAAACATGGGTGTTAGAAACGTGGTTCCAAAAGGGCTGTTCAACGTATATAAATTTGTGCCAAACATTTGCGTACAGTTGCCAAAGTTTTGCGTAAAAAAAATAACTTTTGGGTTGAGTAAATTCACCTTAAATGCATGGGTCAACTCACCCAGATATTATGGGATAGATGGCTCAACCTAACGATTCCGATAACCTTTTTTAAAAAATAATTATTACATTTTTTTTCTTTTGTTTGTAATCTTAGGTTTGTATCGTTTTTAATAAAAAGTTTCAATTGTGTAGTGTTATAGACTAATTTTTAACAAATCAAATCAAAATTGTAAGTCATATATTTAAATTTAGTATGATTTCTTCTTATTTTTTTTAAATGACATGCTTTTTTCACGGTTTTAAATTTCTTATACCATATTTATATAAAAGTTTCAAGTTAATTAGATAAATATTGTACGTATTAGGTTAGATCCTTACTTAACAGAAACCTGTGTTTTTGAGAAATAGTCGTAGTCATATATTAGCATATATAATTAAATAATGTTTGGCAGATAACATTAATATTCCAATTAAATTCGTTAATTTGATTAATTGAAAGTTGCACGTTAAACAATAAATATCGAACAGAAGCCTTTTGTAATTTTACAGGATTTAACATAAATCGCTGAAAGTCCCATAATTAATCGCAAGCCGATAGAACTAGTTTTAAGTGAAACACACCATAAGCACTAACCACATCGTCCGTTTTTGAGAACGATCTAAGCTTGGATTAATCCTTTTACCACAAAATTATTATTCAAACAGTTTCAGCCGGCGTTATTTTGAAAAGCCTAACTGTACCGTAAACTTCTCGCGAATTGTAAAAGTTTAAAACTCATAAAATTGAATATGATAGTAGTTTGCAGCTAAATTAATTTTGGTTTTTAGAGGGTAAAATTTGTATAACCACTTATTAACACAATTTATTTTGTATGAAAAACTTGATTAAGCTTTATCGTTTGATTATATTATGTTTATAATTCGCATGAAGTTGTCTATTACGAAGGTTCTAAGGCAAAATGGTAGCCTATCCCCCACTCTTTTTAAAATCTACCTGGATATAGGTCTAAAAAAAATGGAAAAGAAAAATGAAAGAAATGGGTTTGCAAGTAGATGGCAAAAAGCTTTTTAGCCAGTATTTTGCACACGATCAGATAGTAATAAAGAAAAAAAAGAAATTCTTGAATATATGGTAAGCAAACTTTAAGAAGTGGCAGTTTTCACCATAAACATGAAAAAGTCAGAATATCTGATAGTGGGAACCCAATATTACGAAGATCTATGCTGGGAAAAAGGAAATATTCAAGAAGTATCATGGTGTAGGTATGTAGTGGTAATACTGAACAAACAAGGGAGAAATAAGAAAAAAATAAAAAAACGTGCAAAAGAAGAAAAACAAGCAATAAAATCACCAATCTCCATTCTATAAGATAAAACCATCACAAAACAAACAAAAAAAAAATTAGAGCAAACAATCGTTCAAAGTAGAATCATATACAAAGAAGAGACATGGGATATGACCAAGACCAGTAGAAATAAACTTTTTACAACTGAAATGGAGTCTCTCAGACGAAATTGTAGAAAATTGAAGATGATAAGAATACAAAACAAATATATGAGGTATAAGTATGGCTACAACAATAATTGATGAAATACAAATAAAACAGTTCAAGTGGTTTAACAATACAAAAAGGATAAATCGCGTTAAATGGCCAAAAAAATGCTAGAATGAATACCCAAGGAAAAATAAAAAAGGGGAAGATCTAGAATGCTAACGAGGCTATGAAGGCACGAGAACTGGAAGAGGAGCCGTGCTATAATAGAAACGAATGATGGCTGGGGATGGTGAAGCAGTCTGGGCTGTAGAAATCCGTTTATATCTATGGGTATATATATAGTGGCTTTACACCCCAAGTGGGGCAACGCCGCTCCTGGTGGAGCTTTCTAGATCAATATCCGGGTGTAATCAGCACCCATCTACTATTCTATCTTCTCGCAAATTTCTTTCCACTGTTTTCTATTATCCACTTTAGTCTTCCAATCATGGATTCCAATCTTTCTAAGGTTTTCTGTCACTTCCTGTATCCATTTTGATCTCGGTCTCCCTTTTCGTCTCTTGCTGCCTGGGTTCCATTCTAACATTGCGAAAATTGTTTTATCGGTGCCAGCTCTCCATACGTGTCCCAACCATCTCACCCTTTGCTGTTTAATTTTCTTAACTATGTCTTCTTTAATTTCTTGTTTTAGCTCAAAATTCATCCTACTCTTATATTCATTCTCCGCTATTCTTACAGGTCCTAGTATTGTTCTTAATATTTTCGTCTCCAATATTCTGAGTTCTTCTTCATGTTTTTTTGTCATTGTAATTGTTTCCGTTCCATACAATATTGTTGGTCTTATTATTGTTTTTTATATGTTCATTTTTACTTTTCTACCAAGTGTTTTGTTCTTTAGCATTTTTTTATTTACTTGGAATGCTTTATTCCCTGCCATCAGTCTTTCTCTGATTTCAATATCTCTGTTACCCTCGCTCGATATCATTACTCTCAAGTATTTAAATTTATTTACTATTTCGAATTCATATCCCTCCATTTTAATATATTTCTTTCCTGTATATATTTGTTTGCCAATTTTCATTATTTTTGTTTTCTCACCATTAATTCTTAGACCCATTTTTTCTCCCTCCTGTACTATTTTTTTTAACAACTCTTTCATTATTGAACGGTTTTTCGTCACTAAAACTATGTCATCTGCGTAGGCTATAATTTGGCTTCCACCTGTCCTTAATGTACTCTTATTAATCTTTCTCAATATGTATTCCAATGCTAAGTTAAATAATGCCATGGACAGTGAGTCTCCTTGTTTCACCCCTTTATTTATTTCAAATTCTTCCGTTTCTTCTTTTTGTGTTTTAACGCTTATTATTGTTCGTCTCATTTATCTGTATTAGTCTTCTTAGCTTAACATTTATTTTCATTTCTTTTAATGCACTCATCAATTTGTTTATGTAGATGGAGTCGAAAGCTTGTTTAAAATCTATAAACATAAGTTCCATTTGTATTTAATGCTCGTAGGCTTTTTCTATGATCTGTTTTACTATATGCATTGCATCTGTTGTTGAGCTACCTTTAGTAAAGCCACATTGGTACTGTCCTATTAAATTTCTTGTATTATTCCTTAGTCTTTTCTGTATTAATGATGTCGTGATTTTGTACGTGGTATTCAGTAGTGTTAATCCCCTATAGTTCATGCATACTTGTTGATCTCCCTTCTTGTGTATTGTAACAATTTGTCCAACTTCCCATTCCACAGGTATCTTTTCTTCTGTCCATATTTTTTGGATTAGTAAATATAGTTTTTTGTGTAGTTCTTCTCCATCATACTTTATTAGCTCTGCATTTATGCCATCTTTTCCTGGTGCTTTGCCATTGCTGCTTTTTATAATAATTTCTTATATTTTTTCTTTGGATGGTACTTCTCTTATCATATCTTCTTCTGTTGTTTCAGTTTCCCCATATTCTAATTCGTCTACTTTGTGTCTGTTAATAATCCTTTAAAATATTTCTTCCACGTCTCCACGTATTGATTGTCGTTTTCAGCCAGTTTTCCATCTTCATCTTTAATTCCAGTGGTCTTTCCTTTATATACTTTGTTTTGTTCATTAATTCTTTTATAATAGTTTTTTGTATTTTTATTCTTGTTATCCTCTTCAATCTGCTTTATTTTATTTTCCATCCATTCCTTTTTTGTTCTGCGATTAGTTATCTTGGCCTCCTTTCTAAACTTCTCATATTCAATTCTATCTTCTTCTTTATTTGTTCTTATCCATCTTAATCTTGCTTCCATTTTCCTTTTTCCTATATCTTTACATTTATTGTTGTACCATCCCCGATCAGTTCTGCTCACTGCCCTTCCTATTTGGTATTCCGCTACATTATTTATACACTCTCTTAATTGCAACCATTGTGTTTCTATTTCATTGTCACTTATGTTATATTCTTTGAGTTGTTCCTCCATTTTTTCGGCGTATTTCTTTTTAGTATTTTCACAATTTAGTTTTTCTACATCCCACTTATGACTTACATTTTTGTTCCTGTTCTGTTTTTTCAGTTTTTTTTTTAATGTTGCTGTTACCATATAATGATCCGAGTTTGCGCATGCCCCTCTATAAGTGCGTATATCTCTTACTGTCGATTGTTTTCTCTTGTTAATTAGTACATGGTCTATTTGTGTGTTCGTTCTCTGATCCGGTGATTTCCATGTTATTTTATGTCTATCTGGGTGTATGTGTTTAGTACTACTTATAATCATATTTGTCCTCATTGCCAAAGTACAGAGTCTTTGCCCATTGTTATTGGTTTTTTCATAGATTGTATATTTACCTGCTACTTGTTTAATATATTCCTCCTTGCCTATTTGTGCATTGAAGTCTCCTAAAGTTATTATTATATCTTCCTTTGGTATTTTGTCTATTTCTTCTTCTATTTTCTCATACAATTTTTCTTTTTCTTCATCGTCATCTACTTCAGTTACTGCATACACATTTAATAGTGATATGTTGAAAGGCTTTGCTTCTATTCTCAAATAGGCCATCCTCTCATTTATTGGTTTAAAATCAATTGCGCAGTCCTTTAACCTTTCCATTATTATAAATCCTACCCCATATAATCCTTGTTTTTCACTTCCCGAGTACAATAGTGTAAAATTTCTTTTGTCTATCCTTCCATGTCCTTTCCAACTTAGTTCTTGCAACGCCACTATACCTATTTTATATCTTTCCAGCTCCATTACTATTGTCTCCATTTCGCCAGGTTCTAGCAGTCTTTATATTCCACGTGCTAATTTTAATTATATTTTTTTTAGTTTTAGTTTTAGCCTTAGTTATAGTTTTCTTTTTTTTGTGTTCTTTCTATTTTTTTCAAATTAATACTTTCTATATTTATTTTATCTGTTGTGTTTATTTTCGTGTTTTCCGTATTTCTTGCGTTTGTCGTTACCATTTCCAATCCTTCATTTTGTTGTGCTAGTTTTTTGTCTCACTTGTTTTAGTAGTTTTTAATAGTTTCCCTCTCAACTTTTCTTCCTCATTTCCTCCCGGGGATCTTTGTCCTACTGTTCTCCCTTTCTTTGAATATTGTTTCATTTGATTTTGCATAGAAGTTTTGTAGTTTCATCTCTGTTGCAGATTCTTGATTATATTCCGTTGTGTTTGCATCCTCATCCGTTATGTGTACTGTTTTTAGTTGTTGCAAGGTATATTCATCTCCATTTATAATGAGATTATTGTTTCTAATTATTGCATGATGCCCCTTTTGCCTGATTGTTTTCATATGTTCTATAGGTATATAGGGGAGAGTAACCTATATTGGACCACTTTTGACATAATGGTACATATCACCAAATTCTTTCGAGCCATAAAAATGAAACATAGTTCACATTAAAGCTTGATTCAGTAACTACATAATATCCATCTGTTAATATTGCAGCATAGTCGCAATTAGTAAAAAATTGTTATTTATTTGAGGTTGTATTTCAGTCCAATTAACGCAACCGGTAACTTAAATTGGACTACCAGAATCCTAAATTGTACCGCATCTAAAAAACATAGAATAAAAAAAATAATACACAATTTAGGATCATTATCACTTATATTTATCCTTTAAATGTAATCAATATTAAAAAAAAAACAATATTACTTTAGACAGTTTTTGGAATTCTTATTTACAAAAGCATCAATATTCTCCAAAAGTGTAATGCTTGATGCGCTAATGATGACCAAAAGTATGCCAGTTTTTACGATATCTAGCTTTTCAAAAGTGCAGTTATTTCCATTTTACACCCTGTGAAACGCTATTGATACCCAAAATATGACAACTTTGAAATACTATTGAGACGCTATGCTATTTTTAAAATATAGATAACTTTGATGACTTGTTGAAACGCTGTTCCAGACAAAAAATTAAAAATTGTACATTTCAAGCGCTATTGATGTGATAAATTTTAGGTCGGCCATCAATGTTGTGGCACTAAGCTTTCAATTCCGACTCTTGAAACGCTTTTGATAGCCAAAACTTGATTAACCCAAGAAAGAACAAAAGACATGAGAACCTCGATGCCCTATTGATGCGCTAAACTTCGACGCGGGTACGTTGTTAGCTTTAGATGATTTAATATTAATTTAAATTTTATAACAAAAGCAGTTGCATTAATTGGACCGGTCCAATTTAGGAACTCGGGAGCGGTCTAATATACGGATCATGGTATGTTTACAATTTGTCATAAAAAATAAAAACATAACTTTATCAGATTTGTATTCGTTTACCAGTACACAAAACAGTATAAAATTTACTATCATATTGAATGTCTTATAAAATTATAACTTACCGTTACGATGAATAAGCTCCTTAGACAACATAACCAAAATTAACATAAATACAGCTCAAAAAGAATTTTTTTCTACCATTGTCATATAATATTGTCAAACGCCGATGCAAAATGTCAGAGTGGTAGTGTCATTCCGTTTGCCTCTTTTTTTGTTGCTAATGTAAAAAATAGTGTTAATTGATAGAAATACAAAAGTGATACAATTTAAGTACCGGTTCAATATAGGTTACTCTCCCCTACCTTTAATAAAAATTGAATTACGATGTTTTTGATTGATGTAAAAACGATTAGTTTAATGTATTTTGTAATGATGTTATATCATGGGTAGCAGTAAAAAAGAAGATTTAATTGTTTTCCAAATGATTAAAATTTTGCTTATGAGATCAATTTCTTTATAAAAGCGTTGAAAGTGATTAAATCAGCTTTCCTTTATAATTTAATGATAAAAGTGCTAGAGATAATTATATTTTTCAGATTAATACCAATTTTCGCTTTTCACCTTGCGCGTTTTGCTAAAGACTGTCGCATTAAAAGAAGCTGTAACCACCGCATTGTGAAATAAACAAATTTACAAAGAAGTTGAAGGATACGTAGGCAGCATGACAGCTTGATGTAACTTAATTTCAGGATTAAATTTACCTTGGAAATTTAATTTCCTAACTTCTCTCGGAATAGCATGTTGACATTCCAAAATTCTATCTTGTATTCCCATAAACACAGATTTTATAAATAAGATTTTAAAATTGCTTTTAGTAAAAACCCGTTTTATGTATGACAATACTTAAAGGAATTGCTAAAGTTTTAAATTCTTGAGAATAATTCTTATAAAACAAAGTCTGCTGCTTAAGCATTCACAATTTTTTTAATAGACAAAGGTTGCATTAAAATTGATTAGAAGGATTATTTTAAGGTAGACCAGAAATTTTTAAGAAACTATATTTCCTGCAATGATTATTAATTTTTTAATTCAATTGTTGAGGTTAAATGCTAGGTACTTAGTTTTTCTAAACAATTACACTTTATAATATAGATAAAGCAAAATTAATATTTAAGAAAAATTGGAAATTGACTAAACATATAAATATAATACTTATTTTGGAATCTTATAAAACAGAATAAAAATCAGAATATGTATTCTTTAACGTTGAACTTTTTATTTGCAACCAACGTTATGTCACACAATAAAATCTCAGCCAAGTGTAGAAAAATATACATGATAATTATTAGCTCTACTTTTAAGAGGCCATTTGTATTCAGATGCATTGTTCAAAATGAACGTATTTAATATTCATAGTGCAACTCCCTATTTACTGCACCACTATTCTAAAGAAGTTTTTTGACTTCACCTATAATACAGATTTGAAAGTCTCAGAGAATTTGAATCGATCATTTAGTTTTAAATTTGAAAATTTCTGAATACATCCTTAATTAGTTATAATTGCTTAATTTGTATTTTAACCAATTATTTACCTGTCTAAAATAGGTATGCTCTCAATTAATGAAGTACTTTACAAAATTAGGAAAGCAGAAAAACATGGTAAAGCTTTCAAACTTTTTGTGTCAGTAAATAGAATTTGTTCCATATCCTTATATCCTTTATCAGAATAATATAAGCACCTCGAATTATGTTTTAATAAGAGTTTATGAGTAAATATTTGCTGCTGTATTGGTGCCTCTAAAATGTTGTAAAACCGTTTTTTTTAATTATTAACTTTTTTTTCCAAACAATTGTGGGTATTTTGTAAATTGAAAAACACTAATTTTGAAAGCGTATGCACTGATATGTTATACCTACTTATCAAATCAAATTATTTTATGTTATAATAATAATTTATTTTTATACATTAACAATGGTTTGTAGGTTATTAATAATATTTATTTAATAATTGTATGTGAAATCATAATTCATAAGAACGCTCTAAAACGGCACACACACAATCTGCTTTAGCTTTCCGTTGCGCCATCTACCCACAAAATTCATATCGCAAAAGCGCTAAATTTAAAATAACTCACATCGTTAACAACTTAAACAGATACTTTGCAGAATATGTTAATTAATTAATGAAAACATCAACTTTGAGAAGTTGTAATCAATTAATGAGGGAGGGAAACTCGAAACTGCAGAATACATAACGATGATTTTGATTTGAATAGATATATGTAAATGTCGATTATTGCTTTCGGCGAAATAATTTTGTTATCAATCTGACATTCTACAAAGTGACATAACGTCTAACTAATATATCAATAATCATCGTGTTGTTTACTGAAAGGGTAAATTACTCTTTGAATATAACGAAGCATACCAAACTTAGAGCGGCATCGAACACAAAGTTAGAAAGTTTAATTATGTTTGACCCTAACTACTAAAATGGTTAGTCTATAGTGTTCTGCTACAGATAGATATATTTTTTTAACGGGGTTTTCGGCACAAAATGGAAAAAAAATTATAAAATCTTATTTAGGTACTATTTAGAAATTACCTATTTAATAAATTAAAGAGTGAGATGTTATAGTCTACTTGTAAACATAATTGTAAAATATTATTGAATTAATACCGAAATAAGCAAAATAATATTTACTAAATAAATTTTTATTTAAGAAGTATCATGAATTAAATTTAAAGACATAAATGTTGTGAATGTATCATAACCTCAAATGAGTGAAATCAATTCAAGTCTACCGGTGCCTCGTTTTACGTAGGTATATATTCTTTAACCCGCTGTAAAAGTTTGTTTTGAGCGGACCATGCGTTTTATAGTAAGTAATAATAGAAAATATAATATTTACACCAAAAAAATAAATTAACTAAATGTTTCAAGAAAGATAATTTTAATATAACACGCTGATTACTACATCTATTTAAATTATGCAATTTTATATATAGTGCATATATATAAACTAGAAGGAAAAAACAAACTACAGTATTTTAGAATACAGAAGTGAAAAAAGTAGAAGGAAGAACAACGAAAGTACGCACTTTCCACACAGGAATGTCGAAACTATCTCTATTCTGACATGAGGAAATCGACCACTTTACTACCGCGCGCCGCATAGCGTCCAAAATTAAACTTTTGCAGCGGGTATTACAAAAACATAATTTTTCAATTGAATGTTATAACGAGTCTTGATTAAGTAGCCTGGTTATTATTAATTAAATAAATTGATAATTATTATATTTTAAATTATTTTAAATTTTAAATAAAAGGTAATTTATTTTGGTACCAATATTGTAATTTTTAATTATAGCAGATAATATATTAAAATATATGTATATTGTCTCTCATCTTATTACGTCTGCCACTCACTTATGACATAAATCTCTTTTCTCCTGGTAAAGCTGTAAACTTTATTTTAGATAAATGAGGCTTTAAGTCGCGAACAGAATGTTTTGCCTTTTCAATTTAATCATTACTAGAACACTATATTTCCTATAGATATACCATAATTTACGTATAGGCAACTTCTTTTACATATGAGCTCAATTTAAAACGTTTGCACTGTGTTTTGTAATTCTTTCTCTTTTTTTATCACCTAAACTTATAGCAGTTACAATTGAACAAGAATTCGCTTTACCGTTTTATTAATTTTTATACTTATTCAATCCAAAAAAGTGCGTGGTTTTTAAATTCAGTAATAATAAATACTATAACAAATAACAAAAAAGTAAACAGCATAGCAATTAATATATACAAATATGATTCAAAAGTACGTGTCCGTGAAATGTTAAAAATTGATTAATTAATAAGTGAAGATAAATAAGCTGCTTCTATGAAAGCGTTTCAATAAAACTTAAATCATCTGCGATAAAAAACTTCAAAACTATAAAAAAAACTTGGAATATTGGTTAATTAGAAGAATTCCCTAATAGGTAATACTTTTTATCTCAGTTAAGGATGTTCTTGAGATTAAACTATATTTTGCGTTCTACTGTCCCACTTCTTATGATGCATAAACCTATTATCTAACTTTAAAGCTGACGATTGATTTTGATGAATTTACATATTGATAAATTAAAAAAAAACTAAAGTATTGGTTCACTATTTTTACTGTATCAAATATTCTCGCGTGCACGAAATCAATTCTAAAAAAAAAATCTGGAATTAGTTCAGGCTATTGAACAAAATATTTTCTTTATCCCTCCGGGCCAGAAAGGGAAATAGATTTGTAACTGTTGAAGGTGATCGATTGATGCTTGATTAAATGATTCGTTTAAAGCTGTTAAATTTGCAATTTTTATGATATACTGCGCAGGAAAATTATAAAATAATTTAATCTGAAATATATTAGATACAAATTACTTTAAAAAACCATATTTTTTTTATTTCTAATTAATATCTTTGTAAAAAAATATAATATTCAATTGTTTTTAAATAACTTATAAACATGAACATTTGCTGGCTTTATAACAATAGTTAAATTTTCAATTAAACTTTTATATCAAAAGTTTCATGTAATAAAATATGTCGGAAAAAGTTTATGGAATTATATTCTTCATCCAAATATAAGTCAGCGTTTCCCAAACTGTGGTCTGCAGCTCGGAAACTTTCCGCAGAAAAGAAAATCCGGTACTCAAAAAATATTCCATGAGGTGTGTTCGATATAACAACCGATTCTAGCTATCCGTTTCGTCTCCGATCGTCCTTCAAAATTGTAATTTGAAAGAAATGCTGTTTTGTTATTGGATGACGGACAGGTGTTATTGTTACTTATAAGTCGAGTGGCCGGCACCAAAATTTGCAGAAAATACCGGTTTCCAGTCAAAAAAGTTTGGGACACGCTGATATAAATTATTAAATAAATGCAATATGCTATTTTTATAGACGGAATATTTTCTAGTAAAAATATACAGTAAATTGTTTACACCAAGGAAAAAGATTTCTCTCAGTCTTATGGTACCTATTTGGTTACCTATAATAATCTATTGCCTTTAATATAGGTCAAACAAGTCGTAAAGTTTGAAGGAAAACGGCTTTTATCATAATACTGTTTGACGGCGGTTAACAGAGTTTATTGCTTTCCCTTAAGAAATACGCCCTCATGTTTAGAACCTCATAAAGCATACTTGTTTGAATTGTAACGTATAAAAAATGCAATAAGTTTTATTACATAAATGGGACGTGTGTACAGATACGCGAAATAGTACCATAAATTTTATAATATGAAATTGTAGCCGTATACGTCACATTGTATACCTTAAGCACTTTCCCATATTACTCTGGGGACCATTTTCAAAATGTACTCTGCACATGTAGTGCAATTTAACATATTCCTAAACGTATTATTTTCCCAAGTAACGTTATGCGCTTTCTAAACATTAATAAAAATATTCAATTTTGCCGAATTTATTACCGCAATAGTTTCTGATTTTAACTGCGGCTCGTGGTGATCAAAATTGATTGGGAATTCGAAGTCTACAATAATCGCTTCCGAACGCAATAATTCGCCAAATGTTTATTAAAAGTTCGTCTAAGTTTAGATTGAAGTTTTCTCGTTAATATTCAAGTAAAAACAAAGATTTAAGTAAATTGGTTCCTGTCATCTATTTCTTCTTAGTACTAATTCAAAAGTTCTTAGAAGTCTACTTCGATTAGCATTTAAATGTTTTTGGGAGTTATTGAAAAGATGTCAGCAGCAAAAAGACACAATCACTACTTAATTACTTTTTTTACATCTATTTTCCGAATGTTTTTTTTATAGGTAAATATTATTGCAATATTTTTAGAATTACTTATCTGTAGTAATATTTAATAATAAAATATATGTACGCTAACATAAGAGAGATAAACTGATACAGATTTTATTTTTAAAATATGTATGTAGTTTACGATTGAAAAATGCGTAAAAAAAGATGGTTTGTGATAAAACTTGCATTCGGAAAAAAACATATAATTTAAATAAATATCTATGTATAATGAACTAATTAAAATGGTTACTTTTAACAATTAAATTATATTTAATTAAATAAATTAAAACCTTTACTCACAGGCGCAACCTTATTAATTTTCTTAAATAAATATTTAAGAATTAAGATTAAAAACTTGAGCTAAGGATGTACAAGCAGGGTACTGGGTGGGGATAGACCGGTCCGGGCGAGCGGTAAAGAGGTTATGGCCGCAGCATTGCGTATGGCAACACTGTGATTATTATGATTATTAAGGCAATGTTATCAGTAAATTCAAAATAAACGTTGAGTGTAACACGTGCGAATATAAAATTATGGAAGGTAAAATGAAATAGAAAACTATCTATCGGGATGAAAATTTACCAGAATTCCTAAAATTAGGTTAGTATTTTTGACACTTACTTTGCTTTAATGGTCTGTAGTGTTGCCATTTAGTTTAAGAGCTAACAAAAGTAAGGTAATTTTCGTAAATATCTCTTAATTTAGTCAGTTTAGTACGGTTTTTTATTATTTTAATATCTTTATGAATGTCTTAACTTTTAATTAGATAGTTTTATTTTTATATTCTAGGACGAATTTGGTTGAAAATTATGAAAACATGTCGTCTATCCATCACTTTGCCATCAGACTAATGTTAAATATGCTTACTTTTGAAATCAATTATTTCTTTAAATAGTCGGGGAACCCTCCTCAAATTTTAAGAATTTGTTTAGACATATTTCAACTACATATAAAAAAAAATCAAGCATTTTGAGCCAAATGACTTTCGTGCTCGTACATCCTTAAGTAGAAAAAAGAGCTAAAATAGAATATCTCTCATGTTAAAATATTTAAAAACTCTGATCAGAATTGAAAAACGCGTCAGATATATCTTTGACTCTAACACAACATACACAAGTCTGCAGGTATATAAGCGACTGACATCTTTATATTTTCTAACAATATTCTTATTGTTTTTGATATTTTTTTCATTTATGACGTTGGCAGTTAATCTGAAAATGTTTGTATTAGTAATGTAAAATTGAATTGAGAGATGAAGACACCTTTCACCCTTTTGCTAAAAAAGATTCAAATAAAATAAACAGAATGGGATTATGGTGTTACAATTTAAAAATGGTTTATTTGTCAATTAAAGATGATTTCTTTATTATTCGACTTGATCAAACTGTTTTTATGTATTTAGGTATATACCTCAAAATTTATTCAAATGCTTACGAGAAAGTTGCCATTTTTATAAGAAAAATCAGATGATTCTAAACTGATCGTTATTTACATTTCAATAATCTTTTACAATTTGCTCTACTGCACAGAGCTGAAAATTTTATTCATAGCTAACAGTAAGACTATTGTACTACAATGTCAAATAAAATTCAAATAAAACACAAGTATGTGTGTAGTTATATGAAACTAAAGTGTTCATAAGGTAGGAAAACAAAAAGATAATTAGAATTTTATTATAATCAAAGAAAGATTACGTATTGTGTTACAAATCGTAACTGTTCTTTCAAATCTTAGCAGAAATACGAAAATAACAAATTATTTTGTCGCATATATGACAAACGATTTTGTATTTAATAAAGAACAATATATTTTTTCTCAAAAATACGTTGTATTTATTTTTAAATTGCTTTTTCTAGCTGCTAGGTATCCTTTGTAAAAATAGATTTTTTTTCAAAACTGCCTAAATATTATGTTTGTTTATGCTGTTTTAGTAATCAAAGAATAATATTGTTTATTAAAAAGCCTGAAAATAAAATGGAGACATGTATCTACATAAAAAAAAGAATGAACTACATACAGAATTTCTACGTTTATTTGTTGTTTATTTGTTCATATTTTAAATAAAATTTAATATATAATTGATCCTATATTATTCAATATTATATACAAAGTATGTTGGATTATGAAGAAAATTAAATACCTGTAAGTGTGGTCGTCTAAGAAATATCCTATAGGCTAACTCCTTCCATTCAATTCCTTCCAATTTCCATAAGATTATATGTTGACTACGCTTGACACCCTACAAAAGAGAACCTATTATCATAATTTTTCCATGTCATGGAAATATACAAAAAGATGCACCACATCTAATTCAGATCAAATTATAATTTTAATGTAGATACTCAAAAGTTTAATAAATCAGAGTTGATAGAACATAATTTAAAAATAAAAAATATGTTATAAATAAATCTAAACTTTATTTGGAGGTGTTTGGATAACACAAAAAAACTTTAGCAATTTATATGATAAAATATTTCCCTCTCTAAATACAAAAGAACAGAAATATTCCGCAATTTAGAAACGCATTTCTGTATAAAAGTTGTTAATTACTGTTTAAAAAACACCCTAAAAGCACAAAACACATTTGTACTTACATAAGCACGTGATAGTTAAAGTTCGAATTTTGTCAGTGCTTCCGTAAACTACGTTTTTCATATTTTAAAAATAACGAAAATATAATTTTATCACCGTCCTAAACCTATTCAAATCTCCGTAGGGGTTGTTTCTATAAGATGTTCAAAATGAAAAACATCGTCATTAAGTTGTCAAGAAAAAAATATGGCGACTTTTCGATGTTGGTGTATTCTAATCAAAGAAGATTTAGTTCAAAAATTAAATGCTCACAAAAGTGTTAGAAGGATAAAACCATAAATCAGGTGCTGTTAATTGAAAAGCGAACTGATATATTTCTTTAATGACTAGATACGTGTTACTAACATAATTTAATAAATAACCCACTTTAATAAAAGTAGACCTTCATATAAAAAAAAGAATGTGAAAAAGGGATTAAATTAGAATGCCTTTATAATAAATGAACTTAAAGATGTAAAAAAAAGCAAAAGGACGAAAAAAAAACTTAAGCGGCAACGATCAACGAAGCAATTTTAAAAACTGCTTTAATCATTAATCAACAAAAAATTACCTATTAGAATTTAAGCAAACTTTCGCAATTTCTCTAAAAGGGCTTTTTTACGTTCTTAGAATTTTTATTGTACATATATGGGCAATCAAAGTATAACTAAATAACGTGACTCTAGTCGTTTTGTTAGTAAATGATCGTTTTTTTTGAAAGGTGTGACGCCACTCCCTGTTTACGACTAGTTAGGTTTCAATTTCATTATTGATTGAAAATAAAAAGTATTAGAGAATTTGAGATTAGACTGAAATTTGAGATCTAAAAATAAATGCACTTCAATTCTTGTAATTTAAAACTAATTATTGTGCCTACCATTAAATGTCTAAATTCTTAGCAAATAAGTTTTATTCATATTTCCTGTAGGTAGACGCAGCAAAATAAATTATTTCGAAATTATATTTTTATTATTTATACAGTTGTTCTGTAGTATATTTACCGTTTTGTTCGTAAGTTCGGTTCGACGGTATTCCATTTTTACTAATAGCGTTTTTGAGCCCTTTTTTTATTACTCGTCCCTCCGTGAGAGAATGCGCGTAAACCCTTTGGTCGTGAAGCGGTCCGTAGATACCCTTCGCGGTGCTTCTTTGAAAATACTTTTATGGTTTCGAGCCCGGATGGTGGAAGAATATCCGTCAAATTGTTTAATTGCCCTTTTAGGCATTGCGGGAGCCATAACGGTGAATTTTGTTTTTATTGCATTGCAGCGAAATTGCACTTTACGTTAAAGTCTTTGTTTCCTGCACGTACTCGTTTGGACTGTCTCCCATTTTTATTGCGGGTATTCTTCTGCACCAGACGGGCGGGAATTTTCCCACCGTTATCGAAAGCATAAAAGACGTGGAACGCGGCAAAATTAGTCAGTTAGAAACAGATCCCTTTGGTTAAAAAGTGTTTACCCCTTTGGTCGTTAAGAAAGTTTTTTTTTTACTCCTTTTGATTTTAAATAACGTGACTCCTTTGGTGCGTGAAGATTACGATCAACCCATTTCGTTTTGTTTTTGTGTTTAACTTTGAACCTTTCGTTTGTTTTGTGTTTTTTGCTGTTTTGTGCAACTTGTTTGTGTGTACCTTTAGACATTTCGTTGTCTTTTTTCTTGTTTGTGTAAATAAACTTGTTTTGATTTTATTTTTTGAATATTAAATCACTCAAGCTTCGAGAAGTCAAAGCTTGAGATACGCCGTAGCGTACAACAGTGATGCTTCGTTAATGTGAACAGAAATAAATTATTATTTTCATGTTTTTTTAATAACATTTATTGTCTGTTTAGTAAATGTGGTCTAAAACTTTGTCTTTGAAAGCAAATTCATCTTGTTTTCACTGATACTTGTATCAATGTTGTTGAATTAAGTCTTTGGGCTATATTTTCTTAAGCCTGCAATATGTTGGTCCCTCTCTATATAGATTTTCTATGAGATTACTGACGTGTCCTGTGGTTCGTTCTTCATATTATTTGATACAGTTTTAACCTCTTTTGAGATGAATGGTATATTAAGATTTTTGTAAATATTATTTCAAAACGTATTCTTTAATCTCAACTTGTTATCAATTACCAGTACTTGTTTTAATAATTTATTTGAAATCTGTATAGGAAAGAGTTGCATAGTTAGGTGCATAATAGTTACAGCCCGCTTTCTTGTATTTAAAAGCGCGCTGCCCTTGTATTTAGTTCTGAATAAATAAATATTTATTAGCTACCCAAGTACCATCAGGTTCAATAAATAGGGTCAGTTGGGATACAAAGTAACAAAAAAGGCATTTTTATTTTTAGAAAAAGAAACATTTATTGTATTGTCCTCTTATTATTGCCTAAAGAATCAGTAGTCTTGAACCTTCATATAAGATTAAAAACAATATTAAAATTATACTTAAAAACCATTTAATTTTGTAGTTTTCTGATTGTGAGATCACAATTTTGTTATACTGTGCCTCTGAGGTGGGGTACAGTTAGCAGCCATAGGGGTACAATATAACAGTAAACTAAACTTAATATTAAATGAAACAATATATAAAAAATAAAAATCCTTAAATCTGAATGATATTTCTATAACATATTTTTATGAAACATAATCTTATAAAATCAAACAAAATAATAGAAAAGTGAAAATCATTTTTTTTCTAACTTTGATTAAATCTCCTTAATATATTTTTTGGGAATGAATATAGCAACCAGCTTATTGTATTGTTTTTTTTAAATTTTCGCTAACAATAATAAAAGTTTAATATCATCCACTGCGATATTTACAAAATCTGATTCTAAAGAAAAGAGTAATAACAACTTGACCCTAAATTTTAATATTTATAGCTTATAAATCAGTTTGTATAATAAAATAACAAAAAATTATTGTATTTACGATCTAAAAATTAACGGAAGTGTCCTCTGTGTTCAGATAAAATTAAAAAAAATGTTTTTTTATTTGATAAGGAATCTAGTAAGTGTAAGAATAATTTAAAATAACACTTATTAAGTAAATTTAAATATTCCAAATGCTTATTTATAATGCAATTTAAATATTTTAAAGATTTCTAGAAAAGAATGCCCACGTTTATGCTTATACAAAAAAAATATTTTTCTTTATGGGTTGTATATTCATTATTAGAAACATAGAAGAATAGATACAGCAATGGAACAAAAATATCAAAACTGAAAATATCAAACAAGCTTTATATTCTTAGCACGGATTTGACAGGATTGTGCTGATACTCGCACACTCTTGCGAGATTACTTACATGATCAACCTGCAACACCTAAAATTATATGAGAAAGTCCAATTTAGTAGGTAAAAGTATGTGTTAAAAAACATTTATTAACTTTAGATTTAATTATTTCATATTTGTTTACAAAAATTTAATTAAAATGTTAGTAGGTGCCAACATATAAATATTGGTGTCGAATCACTTGAAGAAACATATGCAGTTAATTCAATTATAAATCCGAATTATTAATCTAAAAAAATCAACTTAGGTATAGGTATTGTAGAATAATTGTAAAACGAAAAATAGAATCGAATACAGATTCCGGGACAATTAAGGATGTAAGGAATGTCTGATTTTAGATATTCGCGAATAGCAAATGCGACTATTTACTTGTTAACGGAAGTCTAATAAGTGATACTCTTTAAAATCATATTAAAATTGGAATTTTTGATTCTTCTTATTTCTTGTTATTCCTGTTACTATTAAACGACGATACAATATTTTTTTTCAAGTAATAAGTCTAAATTTTATCGATATAATTAAACAATATGAACATTTTTTATTATAAAGGGTGGTTTATTAGTAAGTAAATATTTTTTACATGCATTTGTAGGTTACTTAGACGGTTTTATATCACCTATATTTAGTGGGTCAATAATTCTTAATTATCAAGATACAGGGTGTTTTATTCATTTTGTCAATTTCTTTCTTGGGCTATAACTTTAGAACCAGTAAGTATATAAAAAATTGGTGTGTATGTTTTATTCAATTAACCATGCAATTTCTCAATTTAGCGAAATTAAAATATAGAGCCAGATAAAAAAAAGAGATTGAATTGTAAAACGTCAAAAACAACACCCAGTATAAAAAAAATTAAAAAAATTGTTTTAATATTTAAAAAAAGGATAAAATATTAAAGCAAATAAAGCACATTTTTAAATTGTGCGTTTTATTTTTTTATATACTTTGTTAAAAGGAAACTTTACAACAAATTAGCTTATTAAAAAACAAATCTTAAAAATTAAGCGAAAATTATTTTAAAAAAATCAAAAGAAGTATTGTAAGTAATTACATTGAAATTAAAATAGACTCGCTTATTTATCTGTTTGGGAAATTTTGATTGAGGACTTATCTCATAATTAATATCTACAAATTAATGTTTTGCAGTTCTTTGTTATGTATTATATGTTTGTATTGACTGCAATTGACAAGTATTTCGATGATAGAGGGAGTATTTATTATGCGTATTCGGATAATATTTAGTTAATTATGTAGTTGTAAATAAAGTTAGTTACAGTAACACTCATTTATAATTCTATTAGCATCTGTTCAAAGTTTAATAACTGTTCTTAATAGATTTTGCATAATTTCCAAAAGTAATTCATCTTCCCTTTTAGATAACAGTAAGTAGAACTAATTGGAAACAATTTAAAATTTGTTAAGAATTTACTAAACAACATTCTGCACTTAATCTTATAAAGTTTTTTTCAAGTTTCGTTATTTATGCAATGTTTTGTAAATTAATCGTTCTTCTGGAACCAGTTTTCGCCTAAATTGATAAAAAGAAATTAAAATAGTAATAATTTAATATTCATACAGTGAAAAAACGATATATTTATAGTTAAGAAATTATATTTAATGAAAAAAAATGGCAGAGTTAATTATGGCGAATTAGACCTACATTCATTATGAATAAACAATATCTTCATTTTAAATATTCAGATAATCTAGCCACAACTATACATATATTAATAGTTAAGATGCCACTATTTGAAGCTAGAATTAACATTTTTTGTTTAATTTAAACATGTTAATTATAAATTTTTATATTACCTACATTCTATTCTCATCGGTTTCATACCATACGTAAGGTGTGGTAAATAATGTTATGAGTGTACATTCTACATTCCTTAAATGTTTTATTATCTAGTTGCTTATAACGCCTTCCGAATATAACGACGAAATTGAAGTGGTCCCTTCATCGTCGCTATAACCGAAATTCACTGTAGTCAATTTTATTTCATGACTTCTATTAAAAGCAAATCGATATATTTTATGTGAAATTATTTTATTTAATATTAATAATTGGTAAAAACTTTTATTTAATTATATTCTTTATTATTATTATATAACTTATAATAATGGACATTTTTTTATAATATTAACAGTAAATAATTAATTTGAATACTAAAAAAATTATATCAGATTATTAATACACTTTTAAATAAAAATAAATAGTTTAACAGTAAATAACATGCCAAGAAAATATGAAAAAAAATCTATTATATTTTTTTTACTATGTAGCACCAAATAGATGAAGTTAAAAATTTGACTGTGCAAAGAAGAGTAAAAAAAGAGTTTTTTGTGAAAAATTCGCGATTAACACTCAAAAGGAACATATTTCAATATAACGACAAAAACTTTTTGATTTTTTTTAAACAAGAAGAAATGGTTATAAACTCACAAAAAATTACTTACTAAAAAATTTTAGGTAAAATAGTTACAATAAAATACATACTGAAAAACACGTTTTATTAAATTATGACATAATCTGGAGTTAAAAAGCTGAAATTTTTAGAAAAATATTATTTTTTAATGAGAAATGGATCAGCTATATGGTTTTTTAAAACTCAATGGGGGCAGATTTTAAATGCTTATCCGACTGTACCTTTTGGTGAGAATTTTTATTTTGTGTTAAGAACAATATTTTGTCAATAGAGTGTAGAAAAAAATAAAAGTTTCAAACAAAGCACCCTAATAAAATACATTTTGCATTATAAAAATCAATAATAGTTATAACTTTTATTAATGAGATTTTTGTTGTATTTTGAATACCAAATTTTGTATATCGGGTTAATAAGTCGTAGTTTTAAGCAATCCACATGCCGCACTGAATTCATCAGTCAGGTTATTTCCACTCTGCTTTTTTTAAAATGCATTTTCAAAAATAATGACACACAAGTACAAATTAAAGAAAAAATAGACGGTACAGTAGTTGATTGTTTTTCTAAAGATTTTCCTTTGATTTCGGGTATGACAACTTAAGTTCTTTTTTAATATTCTGCGGTCTTTTTAATTGTGTCCAAAAACCCATTATTTTCAATTGTTTCCAAGTCTTTTTTTAAACCGACATTTTTTTTAAGCTATAAAATAAGAATACAATTGAAAAATCGATAACGTATTAAAAAATATTTGACGTGCTACCTGTGGCATGCGTATTATAGGTTTGCTAACGCTGGTCTGTTTATACACAAACGCAGGGTACGCAGCATAACACGTGGTTATATTTATTCATTAACGAGAAAGAAGTATAACTTCTAACGCATGTACATAAGTACACGCACCGGTTTTTTTTTATTATAAAAAGTTTGCCTTTTTGAAGTAGGTATTATTTTAAAAGCAGCTTTCTGCCTACATAAATTTTAGTTCTAACTAATTGTAAGTAGGTATGAATTGTTCTGCTCGATTAACTTGCTTTGGTTAAAGTATGCAAAATACTGCGGAATGGTACAGTTATTAATTACCTAAAACTCAGTAATATATTGTTAATGTACCAAATTTAATTTTGAATTTATTAAAAATTAATGTGAGCCGTGATTTATTAAATTAAAGTGTAGATATTTTCGGCGTATATTTTATTTGAATAGAAGTCCTAAAAAAATGAAGCGTCATATCGAAATTATTAAATAAAATTAATTACGTTTTATAGAATCGGTTGTGGGCGAGTATTACGAATGTCATGATTAACAAGTCTCTGCTTGAGAAACAGTTTATTTTCAAATGTAGAAACGAATTCATGATACATTTCAAATTATTACGAAAGTACATTAATAATAAAAATGTCAACTAAAAATGTATAACATTCAGTATCTCTAACATATCTTTTTTATATTTATTTTTCATTTTTATACAAGTTTTTTTTTCTGTTTTTAATCTCAATGTATTCGGAAAGAAATCTTTCAAGTGACAGCTGCTTTATTCTTAATAATCAAGATACAGATTGTCTTATAAAAAGTGGACCTATTGATGTGCAACAGAAATACGATTTGTTTCTTGTATAACATCTTTAAATTCGGCGTTGTAAATATGGGAAATATAAATGCAATGCAGCGAATCAAAATAAATTGATAATTCCAAAAAGAAAAAAAGTAATCCTTATTTGGTTGTTTTTTTCGTGTGTTATTTTGGCGCTGCACATTATATAGTATATTTTATTAAAAGTAAGCAAAAACGTATACTTTTGTTTGATGCAAATCTAACAATAAGAAATGAAAATTGTTGTATAAATGAAACACAAGATCAAATACAAATAGTGGTTTTCTATTAAAGGACTTAGAAATCTTTTAAGACAAAAAATGGTTCTAGTTTGTAGTCTAGTCTCTACAGATAAAAATTTCATTCTTTACATATACAGCGACCACCAGATAAGTCGGACTATATGGTATTATATAAATTCGTGGTAGTTTCTCAAACTAATTTTACTACCTACCTCCCACCTCTTACCTTCGGATGTTTTTCTTATTTTTGTAATGTAATATTAGTTTGAGATGCTGTCACGTATTTGTACAATACGAAACTTTTCACTGTGCTACTGATAAAAATAAATCCCATATGCCCCACATATCTGGCGGACACTGTATATGTTAATTTCCAAATAAAATGTAAATTAAATATTCTTTCGCACCAATCATTTATAAACACTTTGCATGCGATTTTCTTTCTATCTTTAGTTCCGTTTTGTATCCTTTAAATAAGTCGTTAATTACGACATTTAATAATTTGTTACATGATGGAAAGGCCTATCTCCAGGGTGTTAAATCTACATATTAATAACTATCCATACAAATGTTTTTTAGCTTTTGTTCATTTTCCTTGATTCAATTTAATATTCCGTATTCGCCGAGAGAATTTAGTTTGCTATTTCGTTCTCCAATAGCGAAGGGCGTTTGAGAAGTATTGTATAAAATAATATGATTTATATTTTCTTTCTCTAGTTTCTCAAAGGTGTAATCAAATGTAGTTACTAAGATTTATTATTAAACCAAACCTTTATAAACAGAAGTTCTTTATTTACAAAATAAAAAGTAAGTAAGCGAAATTTATTGTATGTAATTTTATTCGGACAGTAAGGTATGACTTATTACCTACTTTACAGAGTATGTTGCAGTATTTAAATAATTTATATTTTAGCTTTTTATTATCGATTACTATAAGTAATAGGTATATTTATAGACAAAAAAACCCAATACTTATAAAATTGTTGTTAATTTACTTAAAATAAAGATTTATTTCTGCTTCTGTGTAAGTATAGCAACGGATGATTTTTAATGGTTGGGATAAGTTGGCCGTATATAAAAAAAACTTTTGTGCCATTGTAATTTTACAATTGTTGTCGTCTGTATTTATTTGTATAGTTCTTATTAAAATTTTACAGATTTATTATTTACACAAAACATTTACCAAATAGCTTTGTTATTATTAATTTTTAAAGTTTTGTTTTATCCCCATTTCGTAAGCACATATTTTTAATTCATTTTTTTAAATAGGTTTAAAGGTATGTAACATTTCGATATGAAGGATGATTTTGAAGTAAGTACTAATAAGTATTTAAAAATTCGTTTTATAGCTTAAAATCGTTTAGAAAATGTGAATAAAATATCCTTCTAATACAAAAAATAAATACTTAAGTTTATTAACTGCACGGAGAAAAAAATATCCTTAATATAACTATCTAACGTATACCCAATTGACGTATTGTTCTGACAAGGATTCGAATGTCTAATTTAACGATATTTATAAGTCAATTTGACAATTCATAGTATGATCAAAACAGCTCTCCATAGTATACTTATAATAAAGATTCATTTATTTGATTCAAGCGTTCAAACGAAAAGCTCTTGTGAACGTGTGCAGTATCCGTCGTGTAGGTAACTGGATAGTTAATTTGAGGATTTGAATAGCTAAAATAGGGATACGTATGGTTATTATAACGATATTTTGTTCTCCGTGCATATCCGTTAAATCACTATGACAAGAATCTTTTGAATGTCTAAAACAGTAATACGGATCGTTACTATAACGATCCGCAATAAGGATACACTGGATAGCTAAATTAGCTATACGGCGTATCCCTGTGAAAGATAACTATCCAACGGATAGCTATAATAGGGATACGTATGGTTATTATAACGATATTTTTTTCTCCGTGTGGAATTTATTATCTATAGCACAATTACTTCATAAATTATGCTAACAATAACAAACCGTTAACTTACAGTTGTGCGTTAGAGAGAAAAAACTACTGATGACTGCTTTGTAAACTCATAGTGTAGTGGCTCGCCTAATAGTGTTACACAAGAGCTATTTTGCCAGAACATCTTTGAATTAAACAAGATGATTACAATTTCTATTCAAGAAATCCCAAAAAAATTACACAGTAAAAAATTTCGGTGTAAAGTTGGACCCGGCGACTTTTACACGGCCGTGTGAGTGAGAAATTTTGGTGTGAAATTGCCTTCGTGTTAAATTTTCACTTGAATAAATTTCACACGGTGTGATTTACTGTTTTACACCGTTCCGTGTTATTATTTATAATTTAACCAATTAAATTACTATTAGTGGTTTCTAATCTATGAAAATATATTTACAATCAATTACTTTTAAGATTTTTATAATTATTTATTATGAAACAATTATAAAAATAAACTATAAATAAACCTTTACCACTTATACTCTTGTGGCTTTTATAAGGTTCTTCATGGCTTAACGATGATAAATTTACGATAACGATAGATTCTGTATTACTTTGTTTAACTAAATAGTCATTGAATGTATCTTCAAAATCAACAGTCTCCCACAGCGCACAAACAGCAAATGGAATATTATTATAAACAAATAAAGAACGAATCTGAGCAAAACCTGGTAACTCATTTTCGTCTTTAACAGTAATAAAATATTTAATTTTATATTGATGACCATACGTTAAATATTTAACATTACAAACATTTTCATTTTTATCTCTTATTTTCTAACATAGGATCCACCGTATAATTAGATAAATTTTCAATTATTTTATTGTATTTAATAGATTTCCCTGGGCCTGTAACAACTTGAATATCTACATTTTTGTTGCAAATTTTCTAACGAGAATATGATTATTAACACGTACGGTGTAAAAATTGCACTAAATGTAGTATAAAATTCTGAACGGTGTGAATCTTTAATTTTATACCATACTGCGTGTAAATGCAGTTCATTATAATTTTTTATCAATAAATAGAATTTGATTGTGTAGTTTCGGGCTCATACGATATTAGATTATATTATTTTAAGGAGTAATTGTAATTTGAATCACAAAATTAATGAAAATATTAAAAAAAGTAAAATAATTATCGATAATTTTATTTATATTTTTTATAATTTATTCATTTATTTATAAATATATTATAAGTCTATAACTAGTCGTTTGAATATCGCGCCAAATATATTTTTATAGATTAGAAATCACTAATAGTAATTTAATTGGTTAAATTATAAATAATAACACGGAACGGTGTAAAACAGTAAATCACACCGTGTGAAATTTATTCAAGTGAAAATTTAACACGAAGGCAATTTCACACCAAAATTTCACATTCACACGGCCGTGTAAAAGTCGCCGGGTCCAACTTTACACCGAAATTTTTTACTGTGTACGTAGATTGTCAATTTTATTTCTAACGTTCTAAAATACAGTACTTATTAATAATTATTTCGGTTTTACCGAGATGAAATGCTAATTATAATATTATGTGATAGCTGAAACGTATTCTTATTGTATAAAGCAGTTGTTCTTAAACTTTATTAAGATTTCTTCACTAACGGTTTTTTTACAATTTCTTATATTTTTCGCGGATTCTTTAAAATTAACTAACCAGTGGTGACAATCGCTTATAATCCAAACATTTCAATTAAGTGACCTGCTCACAAACGCCCTGAAACCGCTTCGTGGTCACCTAGTAAACCGCTACCCCAGTTTGAGATCCATTGGTGTAGGGTAGGGGTCGGCAACCTTTCGGTGACAAAGAGCCAAATCTATATTGAATAAAAAAAAAACAAAAATATGGAAGAGCCGCTAAAAAGCTTGCATCTAAAATTTGAGATGGTTTTATACAGAAATATTTAATATTCAGAAAGCCACAAAATTTTCTAAAAGAGCCGCATGTGGCTCCGGAGCCTCAGGTTGCCGACCCCTGGTATAGAGCAATGATATATAACAAACGGCCCGCAAACCGCGTTCGGCCTTACAACAGAATATACGGTGGCCTCTTAATTTGTGTGTTTTAGATTTAGAAACCTAAATTTCAGTCTGTTAGTATAGCTAATTAAAATTACGACAGCAACTTTGTGGCCTGGAATAAATCAAACATTGGCCACCACTGGTGTAGGTTGTGCGGAAGGCTGCGGTCCGAGTGAAGTGGGTTGCCTAATATTAATGAGAATTTATACTTTTCTTAGTTTTATGCCCATTTTTTCCAACAATTAATTGTATTATAAAAAAAATTGCAAAATAACTGAAATAAAACCTACATTAAAGAGTAAAAAAGTAAACTGTGTAAACTATAATTTTTCAAAAACTAAAGATTTTTATTTAATTTAAAATATGTAATTCTGTAGAGCAGTGATTCTCAACCTTTTTTTTGTTGCGGCACACTTTTAACGAACGGCAGCACACAAAGAAAAAGATGTTTAAAAATTATCTACTTACCTATAACACACTGCGTAATAATATTAATATAATTATACATACAGGGTGGGGAAAAAGTTCCCGGAATTTTGTCTTTGCCGTTTTTATCGTTGTCATAGTGATTTTATATGAATATAAATAATTTTATCGAATTCTTCGTATAATTTTAGACTAGAAAAAAATTTAGTTAGTTGTTTATTTTTCGTTCTGTTGACGTTATGACTTGTAAAAGTGAACGAAAAAATGTCGTTGAATGCTGGGTCTGGTCGCGGGCGGTCGCTTGAGCAAGGTGCTTTTTACTGAGGAAGAAATTTTCACGGTCGAATCGTTCCATAAGCGGCAAAACCGTCAACAGCTGCTCAAGAAGGGTCAGCAGAAAACCATCACCTAAACAACCATAAGTCGTAGTCATTTCCGGGCTTCGGTGATGGCCTGGGGCGGTATTTGCACGACTCGGAATGTTCCAAGAAACATGAAAATCAATGCAGACAAGTATCAACAGCTGATTCTACAAAATGTTTTTGAGCCGTAGGCCTCGCAACACTTTGAAGCAGACGGATTAGGCCCTCAAAAAGACTACTCCGGCTCATTCTGCCAAATCAACGATAGCCGTCTGCAAACTGTTGTTTTACGGTTCCTGGGGTACAAACGTTTGGACGCCGCACAGTGGTTCAGAATGCATTAGACAGCGGAAAAAAGTACTTACTTGTGTTTTTCTAGTTTCAAATGCTCTACTATAACTTATAAACAATAACTAAGTACTTATATAAGCTAACTAAAACATAATATACAGTATGTGCCATAATATTTACAGTTTTATCCCAACATGAAAGCGAGCTTCGAAATACTACCTGCTTTAACCCTTTAACATTATGAAGCATTTAAAGGGTCCCTTTAACACTACGATATGCATATAGCAAGTAAATATCTGAAAAAAGCAAACTTTTAAAGATTCAATGGCATCTATTTCTCTTATTCGAAATTTAAAAAAAAATTTAAAAATATTACTTATTTTTTTCTCGTTATATTTTTGAAATTTTTCAGTATATCTAATTGTATAATTATAGTTAATTTGTCAAAATGCGCGAGATTTTAGAAAAATTTCACGAATGTCAAATCGGCGAATGTTGAGTCCCTCTTCGCGAAATATAGAAAGGTATACCTTGCATAATAGGTAAAATTAAAGAGAAAACTTAGAAATAAACAAAATTTTTATTAACTTAATAATGTTATAATTAATCTGTGTTTCTTTCTCCGATTGCTGGTAGTAGGTAGCCTTTAGGGCCATATAACGGGCGGGGGGGCAGGTATGGGCAGCTGGAAATAGTGTGACCCATTAGGCAGTGTTTTATTAAACAAAAAAAAAATTGTCGCGAACCAGAGCAACACGGAGCATAAAAGATATTCCTTAAAAACTGAAAACGTCCGGTGCCGCCATTGTATATGCGATTTATGTGTATTATAACTATATTAAAAGCTTAACGATGATAATTTATGTATTCCGTTAATCATTATTAATGCTATATAACATATTTTGAGAAATCTAAGTGTTAATGTTTGAACGAAGGGAAGAAAATCGTCTTGAATTAATATTATAATGTTAGATGTTTTTATCAAGTTACTTTAGCATAAGTTCATGTTGTCAAAACAAACATTTCTACTCAATGTAAAGTATTAATTCTACTGAAATATGGTCCTTTGGACTTTTAAGTGTCAAATTCAACAATATTTTATCTAAGATTAAACATTCGGAAAATTAGACTTTTTTCCGCCGATAAACCACTGTGCGCCGTACTCACCAGATCTCAACTCCATGAACTTTTCTGTGTGGTCTATCCTGGACTAAAAAGTCTCAGGAAGACGGTACACTACAGTAGAATAGCTGAAAGTGAGGTTAACACATGCCTGGGACGCAATTACAATAGAAAAGTGTGCGACCATTCTCGGAAATTATCAGAAGCGCTTGCATAAATGCATTAAGGCCAAAGGAAAGAATTTTGAACATTTTTTGTAAATATTTTTTTTAATTTATTGTTATTGAACTAATAAAAGTTATTATTCGTTTAGTTGCATAAATTAATTTATTTATATAGTATTATTATACTGTTAAAATATTTTTAAAAATTCCGGGAACTTTTTCCTCATATCTAAAATTTGGCGGCACACTTTTAGAATTTCGCGGCAAACAAAAGTGCCGCGGCACAGTGGTTGAGAATCACTGCTGTAGAGGCATCTTTTATGTATCAATTCCTGCACAACTGTTACTGACAAGTATTTTATAACAATTTGGGAATGAATCTGGTGAGCAATATTAAATGATTGTTGTTGGGTGATGTTTTGTCAACGTTAACTTTGACTATACTGTGATAGATGGCGCATACCCAAAAATCAAAATTTGCAAAATTTCATTACGAATACATATTAATAATGAATTCTCAACACTACGTTTCCAAATATTGTGAATTGCTTTTGTGATTTTCAATTTCTTATTAAAATTAATACTTAAATTATACCAATAAAGTAAATAATTTTATGTTGATTTAGAGCTTAACTATTATTATTTAACTATTTGCCCCTTCAGAAAAACAGCAGCACTAATTTGGGACCGCGGCATTAAAGCAAATACACTTTGTATATTTCTAATTACTTATATTTAATTTATCATTTCCGCATCTATAATTTTTATTCAATTTTTGAAAATAACGTATAAGATAAATATTCTGCAATAAAATGTATTTTATAAATAAAAAAATATCTTTCCGTTTCACTGTAAATCGAACAGAGTAATCGCTTTGATGATTCTGTATTTCAGATGAATCTAATATTAGGTACTCTTTTAAATTTATTGAAGCGTTCTGATTGTGTGAAATTGTTTGATTTATAAATGTAACCACTTCGGAAACCGCAACGTTTATATTAGTTATAAATATTATCCATATTTTCTCAAACCACCTCTAAAATGTGGTATTGATAATGCCCTTTAATAAGATTATTTGAAAAGGAAATCAGTTGATTAGTGTGATATTTAATTATTTCTAGTTCAAATAAACCATTATTTCAAAAGTAGATTTAGACCAATGCAAATACCTATTGTATTAATGGATCTGTGGAGGTAACTGCACACTTTACTCTAAAAGTTAGAAGTTGCATAACAGCAGCTTAATTAGATGCACTAATTTTATAATCAGAATAATCGAGGTACTCGTTTAATAGGTATGACTTTACTTTCGTGATTCTAATATAGACATTTATTACAAAACGATGTTCAAAGTTTAATGACGTGTTTTCATAGCATGTTTAACCTGTATATTATAATTTCATTTCAAAATGAATCGTTAAAAGGATTAATTTTGTTTTTTATTCGAGTAATACGAGTTATCTCTTGATTTATTATTTAAAAGGCCAGTCTAAAGGATATCAAAATTTTTTTTACGTTGATTACGTAGTTATGTTATTGTATTAATAACTTTAGTTTTCATTTAATCTAAGAAAGTGATTGTCACTTACGTTTAATTTTTTAAAAATTTCACAAATGATAGCAAAATTAAGTAGAAAAAATTAATTTGTGATTTATTGTTAATAATAACAACAAATGGGTTTTATAAGTTAATTACAAAAATATATTACACAAATTAGTTTTGTAAGGGTACAAAATACCTTTGAGATTTGTGTAGTAATTAAACTAAAACGTCCGGTTACAAACAAACGTTCGTAAACAGAAACTTTTCTATTTGCTTGCTTTGTCAACAGTTCAATATAGGCCTGTTTTTATGTAAAAGTAATAACCAAAAAGAATTAAAGTAATTAGTCGGTCGAAGTAAATACTATAAATATAATATTTCTTCAAGATGATACTTTAAAAGATTTTTTTCCGAACAAAGGCACTAACGATTCAGAATTTAACAAAAATATTTTTGTTAAAAAAGTTAAATAAAATTGTTTTTAATTAAAAATAAAAAAACGAAATCAATTTCATTTTTAATGACTGTACTTTACGTTCTGGTCTGTTTGCTCAAAATTATTGAATTTGGTTTTGTCTTAATTTATAAAGCAAAAACTTAATAGAGCAGTTAGTAGTTTACTACGTGTAGTTAAACTTTTAATTATTTAACATATAACAATATAAATATTATCTATTTTTAATTTAACAATAAACAAATTATTAGTGTGAAACATATGAGATAGAATTAGGCTAAACTGTTAAGTTTTAATCTAAATGTGTCATGTGACATGTTTTATTCTAATGATTGAGGAAAAAGGCTGTAAAGAAAATAAAATATTCTTAAGGAGGTCGAATATGTTCTTAAGTATATTAAGAATTACCTACATATTTTTTTGTGAATAATTTTGAAGTCATTTGTATTGGAGTCATTTTATTTGCGTTTTTTTTTGTAATACAGTTAAACCTCACTTATGCGAAATATTCAATTAAACGAAGAATTTCTCATTTCCTGGCTAAACTACTATAAGTCATTTACTATTTATCATTCTTTATATGATATTCGATTATACAAATCATTTAGTTATACGAAGAAAAGTGCTGTCTCCTAACGTAAATGTTATGCAGTTACACGTGGGAAAAAAAAATGTTTTGCGTTTTGTCTACTCTAAAGACATTTTTTTTTTTTATTTTTTTTTTTTTACTCCCAGTTTATTTACAATCTGTCCTGAGACAATAAGTAAATTAGATGACAATATGCATTAATAACATGTAGGCAGTCATTCAACAAATCGTGCCTCTATTAGTAATGTCGTAACTACCGACTTATTCTAATTATTACATTACATACATTATACATTACAATTAATATCTGTTGGCAATGTCTGATGGCTTGTACCGCTTTAGCCTACGTGTGTCATCGGTTTCGTTCACTAACCTCCGCACTAACCGGTTTGGATGCACTGTAAGTTTTACACGGTATTTTGCACTACTTTTACTCGCTTCTTCTTTCACTGTAGACATCTGTAGGTCTCTTCTGATGATTTTATTGGCGACAAACCATGGGGCATTGACCATGCTACGCAAGGCCTTTGCCTGAAACCTCTCCAGAATTTCAACATTGGATGTTGAAGCAGAACCCCATAGCTGTATGCCATAGTTCCAAAGTGGCTTGAGAATGGCTTTATATAAAAGTACTTTGTTCTCCAAGTTGAGCTGTGATCGTCGTCCGAGGAGCCAATACATTGTTTTGAATTTTATGTTCAGTTGCTTTTTTTGCTACAATGTGATCCCTCCATGTTAATCGCCTATCTAAATGAATTCCTAGATATTTAGCTTGGGTGGCTTGTGGTATTTGATGATTGTTTAGGGTTATCGGCGGGCAAGTACCTCTTCTCATTGTGAACGTCACATGTGTAGATTTTTGCTCATTGACTTTTATTCTCCAAGTAGTTAGCCAACTCTGGATCTTATATACATGCTGTTGAAGAATGGCCGAGGCTCTTTCTGGATCTTTATTCGACGCCAGCACAGTCGTGTCGTCTGCGAACGTTGCGATTGTTGTAAATGGGGATATCGGTAAGTCTGCTGTAAAGATCAGATACAAAACTGGTCCAAGGACGCTTCCCTGTGGCACCCCGGACTGTACTGGCAATAAATTAGAGCATTCATCTATGTGTTTAACATAAAATTGTCTATCGTTTAGGTAGGACTTTAGTAGGTTATATATGTTGTGCGGTAACTGCCGTTTGATTTTGTATAGTAGCCCGGGATGCCACACCTTGTCAAACGCCTGGGACACATCCAAGAATACCGCTGAACAGAAGCGTTTCTCTTCAAGGTCTGAATTTATTTGACGTACTACTCTGTGAACTTGCTCTATCGTCCCGTGCTGCTGTCTAAAACCGCACTGGTGGTCGGGTATTAGTTTTCTTTGTTTTAGCACAGGGTTTAATCTTGTTAGTATAAGCTTCTCAAATACCTTAGACATTACTGGCAGTAGGCTGATTGGCCGATAAGAGTTTACATTTTCAGGGATTTTAGCAGGTTTAACTATTAGAATAATTTCGGCCACCTTCCATGCCGCAGGAAAATATTCTAGTCTTAGCGCTGCGTTGAATAGTGCAGTTATTATTCTGATCATGTTTTGAGGCAGCTCTTTGAGAATTTTTCCTGTTATGAGATCCCAACCTGGGGCCTTTCTTTCATTCAGGTTGTTGTGAATAACATATTTTACCTCTTTTATTTTGAACTCTTTAATTGGCAATTCCATTTGCAAAGGAGAGTCAATGTAGCTATGAATGGCGTCATCAGCCTCCTTTAATGTCTCGCTTGGAAAAGGTGTGAATGTCTTTTGTAGGTGATCTGCAAAAGTTTGTGCTTTTTCCTTATTAGTTCGTGCCCAACTGCCGTTGTCTAATCTTATTGGTGGATTGCGATGCTGTGGTTGCTTGATTCTTTTTGTGGCCTTCCACAATGAGTATTCGGTGTCCTTGGTTGCTGAAAGACCTTGTAGATAGCGGTTTATTGCGGCGTTTCTTTCCTCCTCCAGTGTTTTCTTTACTTCCTTCACAGCCTTGTTGAATTTGGCTTTGTCATGTGGTGATCTGGTCAACTGCCATTGTTTTCTCAGTTTGCGTTTTTCCATTATTTTATGTTTTGCGTTGTCAGAGCAGTGTTTTTGAGGTTCGATTTCTTTTTCTGGTGGGGTAGCTGCCCATGCTGCCTCTTGGATCAACTGATTTACTTTATCAACTGCTGAATCTAGCTCTTCCTTTGTTTTAAGTTTTGGAGCATAAAGGATATTACTTAATATATTATTAAATTCATGCCAGTTGGTTGTTTTGGTATGGAGTTTTAGTGGTCTTGTTTTTCGTGCAGCAGTTGCACTCAAGGTTACAAGTACTGGAGAGTGATCTGACGATAATTCAAAGCATGACTCAATAATCGGGTGAGTATTAGTCATGGACTTTAGCACACAAAAGTCTAGAAGGTCTGGGGTCTTTCTTCTGTCTGAAGGCCAGTAAGTCGGTTCACCAGTTGACAGCGGTGTTAAATTGTTTTCTTGCATTGCAAGGTAGAGCTGCCTTCCTTTTGGTGATGGTACATTTGATCTAGAGCCCCACCACGGATGTTTTGCATTATAATCCCCACCAGCAATAAATCTATTGCCTAAGGTTTTGAAAAACTGTGTATATTGCTCCTTTTTGATATTATATTTAGGCGGTGAGTAAATTGCTGATACTGTTATAGATCCAGAGCCATCTTCCATGGTGATAGTGGTTGCTTGGAGGTGATCTTGTGCAAATTTTTCATTTTCGTAGTGCTTTATGGAGTCTTTTACGATTATGGCAGTACCACCATGGGCAGAGCCATCTGGATGTTGAGTGTCGTATATAACATAACCTGTTAGTCGTAGGTAACTCTTTTTTGTAAAGTGCGTTTCCGATATAAGCATAATGTCCATATTGTGTTGTGATATAAAGGTTTTTAGTTCTTGGTTTCTTTGCGCCAAGCCGTTAGCGTTCCACATACCTATTTTGATGGAATTAAGCATTATTGGATTTGGCTAATAGCGCTGTGATGATATTGAGCATTGAGTCAATTCTTTCAGATAATTTCCCACTAGTTCTTCTAATCTCGTAATGCGATCGTTGTGGTGAACTGGCTGAAGTGCGGGTTGTTGTGTTGCTTGACATTGATTAACTGTTGGGTTATGAGGGCTTGCGGTGATTACTTGGGCATAGGTTTGAATATTTGGGTATGTGGTATTTAATGCATTCGATGTCGGTTTTAATTGGTTTTGTTGTTGTATTGGGGTTTTTCTCTCTAAGAGCGGGATATAACTTTTGTTGTAGTTGTTTCCTTACACTGCACCCCTTGTAACTTGCTGGATGATTACCTTTGCAGTTGAAGCAAACGACATCTTTTCGTTTTTCTTTCCATGTGCATTTGTCCGTCATGTGGTCGCCAGCGCATTTAACGCATCTGGGAAGCCTGTAACAATAGTTCTTTGTGTGTCCATAAGTTTGACATCTTGTGCACTGAGGAATGTCTCTCTTTTTATACGGCTGTTCGAAGTGTACACTTGTATGTTGTAAATACAGGATTTTATAGATATCTTTGTTGTTTTCGTTTTGCATTAATTCAACGAAGAATGATGATGTTGGTAATTTAGTTGTTTTATTATTTTCATACTGTGTTCTTAGTATATTGTTGATTCGTATAACTTTGTGGTTTTTTGCTTCAATTTCTTGTTTAATTTCATTTATTTCTGTAGTTGGGTGCAGTCCTTTCAGTACTACTTTGAAACTTCTCTTTTCCTTTAATTGGTACGTGTAGCATTGTGTATTTTTCTTGAGCAATTCATCCATGACCACTGCATATTTTTTTGGGTCAGTTACTTGTATTTTTACTTGATTATTACTTAACACTTTGAAGTTATACGTGTTTTCTGCTATTGTATTTAATAGGTTTTTCAATGGTGCTATACTCTCTACTCCGCTTACGAAAATAGGGGGAGCTTTTGGTGTTTTTGCGTTTTTTTCGTCAGTTTCTGGATCTCCGTCATCTGCTTCTGTTAATTTTTCATACGGATTTTCTGTAGTAACTGGTTTGTTTAGCCAATATTTAGTTAGTGTCGTTTGCTTTTTAGCTGGATTGCTTACTTCTGGACTTGACCGCAGTCTTTTTGTATTCTACTTTACGCCATTCCGCTTCAGTTTGTGCTGGTAATTGAGGGTATTCATTAGAATAGTGCTGTGCACTGTTTATTTGTAAAATTTGTGGAGTTACATTAAGATTAGATTGCTGTGGAACACCTGCTGCATAAGCTGCTTGTTGCATAGGAACTGGTTGTTGTGCTAAATTATGTCCACTTTGTTGTAACTGGTATTGAGGTGTTAAATTGACTAATTGTTGCTGTGGTAATTGTTGAGCATTAATATCATAATAAGATCCTGCATTATTTATAAATGCTGGCTGATACATTTTATTAATCGCTGTTGAATGGTGTCCTTATCACTCGCGATAATAGCCAGGCGGCCACTTCGCGGTCGCGCGGTTAACGTTCAATCGGAAATCGAAAGGCACTCGCACTTTAATTATTAAACTATTAATTATTAACGGTTCTAGTTATTTCACTATTCAATACTAATAAATTAGGAACAGTCGAATAAGTGTTGCTTCGAACACAGCTGGAACGCGAATCATCGAAGAATATTCCGACAAAAATGTGATCGACATTACTTGCGGCACTTACAAGCTCAACACTCTAAAGACATAAGCGGAAAATATTTTTTTTTGAATTGCGAACGAATCGTGAATCACGTAGTTTGTAAATCAACAAAACAAACAACAATTACTGATTTTCTTAGGACATAATGAATATTTTTAAGAAAATCATTCATGCAATTTATAAAACTGGATTAAAATACCTTGTGATTTTATTGATTTTTGTTGTACAATTTTATTTGTGTTTTGTCTTTAAATATGGACGAAAAATACTGCAACTTGCTAATTTATAATTTATTTATTTAGAAAATCGTTAAAACTTATATAAGTACGTTTACTATTGTAGTGTTATCCTAAGCACACAATTAGGCAACCAAGCATTTACACGATGTATTTCACTTATACAAATAATTTTACGTTCCTTTTCACTTTTGTATAAGTAATGCTTCACTGTATTTCTTCTATACGTAATAACCAAAACTCTAAAATATTTGTAATTGTTTTGAAAAGTATTATTTCTATATAAACTACCGTATAATATTTTTATTAAGTGGTTCAAAAGCACGCTTAGCATTGTGATAAAATGTATCGCATTTTTCACAAACTAATACTAACAAAATTAGGTTAAAGTTATTTGGTTTTATAAAGAAATTAAAATTTTGGCTCTTCTAAAAATAGACAATATTTTAAAAACAAAACAATGTCTGACCTTAGTTATTATCAAATGACTATCAGATTTTGTGTAACATAATTGTATTTTAAGCTGTTCAAGTTTTTATGGACCTATTTGGAATGAACTCGAGAATCGCTGTTATAGAATATAAGCAAAAAATGTATATCAAAGTCTGAATAAAAATGCTTATGATTCATTCACGTCTAAATTGAAGTGCTAATTATCCACTCACCTCTCCTCTCGATATGTCACTACATGAGTGGACAACGGCAGATCCGAAAAAGCTATTCCTTTTGTGGCATCGATTGAGAATAAAAGTAAGAAATGTGGAAAAAATATGATTTCAGAACGTCCAATATAAAAAGCTCACAAAAAAGATATGAGTAGGTAGCAAACAATCAGGAAGCTACAATTGATGATTGCAATGAATAAAGAAGGACATAAGAACGTACAACTGCCCGAAAAGTTAAGGAAAATGCGTTTTGAATCCATAAAACTCGGTACGCTTTTACTGAGATCTACAACAAATTTTAAGTTATCCATTCACGTATCAGGTATATTATTCAGCACTATGTAATACTCAAAATTAAATATAGGTATGATGTTTAACGTTAACTGGAATTGGAAACTTTTAATAAAACAACTATAGTAGAAACTCGGTTATCCGGACTAATTATTGTTGCGGCGCATTCGGATAATTGAAAATTCGGTTAATTGAATGTATAAAAAAAAACGAATTTTAGCTATATATAATGTGACAATACTTCCTGTTTTGAATGGGATTGTTCCGTTTTCAGATCATTTCTCCCGTTGTCCCCAGGGAATCATACGAAACGCCAAAATGTCCCGTTTTCAAAAAATGGCAATTACGATACCGAATATTAAGAAATCTTAACAAGAATTTCGTTCTTGCCTCTTTATTTAAATACAAATAAATTTCACGGCAATTTTGCAATGAAAAAAGTAAAAAAATATGAAAAATAAGCGACACCCAAAGGAGATATTTTGAAAGCACAACTAGGGTTTTAGACGTACTGAAATTTTTTTAAAGTAAATTGATCATTGTTAATCGTGGCGATAAGCGGAGTGTGCACATTCGAGCTCAAAGTGGCACATTCCGATCTCGGAAATGTGCCACTTTTTGCTCGAATGTGCACATCTTTGTGTTAATTGAATTCGACTATATTAATAACAAATCCTTCAAATCCAGATTTTCTATTCGGAAAAAGTTTTCGCTTGAAAAGTGCATATACTCCTTAATAATTGCATTTGCTTATCTTATTCTTCTCTCTTACAAATAATATTAATTAAATCGAACTGAACGAAATGTACCACTTCTCGCTTTTTTTTTAATTAAAAATTACAGTAGGGTATTTTTACCAAAAACCACATTTCTAATTTAGTACTTTTAAACTAGACTGGATGCGAGACTTCATCGTACATGAAAAAAAAATATTTAAACTTTTTCCGAATTTTGACTCTTATTCCCCAACCTTTTTTTTTAACATACCTCACCCAAGTGATTCTAAAATTTTGATGCACCCCCTATGTAACATATAAATATTTTTTTATATTTAAAAATTGAATTAATCCATAAATAAAGTCTAATTACAACAGTGTATACAAAATGGGCCTTAAAACTAATTTGTTTATAATTTTTACAAAAATGAAAATTTCCCAAAAATATTTGGAGACATTAATTTTGACATATAAACCTTCAGCAATCTACAAAAGATGATATAAAAATCGACTAGTTGATTTTTAGTGGCGCACTTCAGAAAATTTGCCTCATATACAATTTTAATTAATCAAAAATGCGAATTAGTAAACACTCGAAAGTACACCGGAAAATATTTTTAACAAGCTGGCTGCAATTAGGCGTACGGAAGAGCACCACGATAACTGATCAAAAGGAATAAAACTTTTTTCAAACCAAAAATAGATCTAATTTATTCGACTTTTAATTTTTTGAATTGAAGAATAAAATAATAATAATATAGGCAAACCCAATAAATACGAGGATGTGCGCATTCGAACGAAAAGTGGCACATTTCAGAGGGAGGGAGGCAAATGAAGCGCGACGCGGAGCGGCGCGCTTTATTTTCCCGAGATCGGAAATGTGCTACTTTGAGCTCGAATGTGCATACTCGGTTTTAAGCACGATTATAAAGCGTCCCGTTTTAACAGGAAAAAACTTGGTCAAATTGTTAGGTTTATAAAAAACGCAACAAATATTAATCACTAAATAAAACAGTCGCACATTATCTCAAAATGAACAAAGCAAAAAACACTATTTAGTGCAAAATACAAAATAAAATAATAAAATATTTAGTAAGAAATACCGAGGTTTAATTTTCGCAAAGAGTTCGAACGCGGTGGACAATCTGGCTAATCGCGAATCCGTATAACTGAGGTCCGGATAATTGAGGTTTTCTGTATTGTTAAATTTGCAACGTTTCGTTTCTTTATTGAAACTTTATCAAGCAACTTAACAACACACAAAAGATTTTAACCATTAAAACTCAAAAATTGTACATGCGTTAAACATGAAAGATGTAAGGTAGAAGTACCGGTTTTGGACACTGTACCAGTTGTGGACATTTTCCGCTTTGTTTTGACAAATGTCAAATATAAGAATTATCGCTACTTGCTATAAGTGTAATTAATGTATGTTTAACTACGATAGAAACATCAATGATGTTTTTTTCGTATTTTTTATGGTATTTTATCAAAATTACTCAAGTGTCTAAAACTGGGCCTAACGTGTCCAAAACCGGTACTTTTACCTTATAGAATAGCTAGGTATACCTAAATATATTTGATAAAATTTAAAATATAAAAAAATAATAAATATAAAATGTATATTATTAGATATTAAAGATACCACAACGTATTGGTAAAACCTATTATAAAACCATCAATGAGATAGCACAAAACCTTATTAGTCTTTTTAAGTGTCAATTTTGCAACATTGTTTTAGAATACTTTATACATTTAAAAATACAGACTTACAATGCTAACTAATCAATTGATCAACATGTGATTTTTTAAATAAAGCTAATCGAGATATTAGCAACAACATCGAATACAAGTTTACAAGTTAGCCGGTATTTTATCTTCTAAGGACTACCTCAATCTTACTAATATTAACGGAGTAAAGTATCTTTATTATTAACAGTATTTTTAAGTGAAAGTTTGCAATGTAGATCAATGATTTAATTTGTACTGTGCACTTTCAAAATAAGTAATACAGTTAGGCCTCGCGCAGTGGTTAGGATATGGGCCTACACGACAAAACGCTGAACGAAACAGCATTAAACGAGATCATTTTAATAATGCTACAATAAATCGAACAGAGTAAATTTTTAGTTTTTTTAAGCTCCGAGCAGATCGCGTTGTAACGAATCAGCGCTAATGGAGGAAGCGTTAAACGTGGACTTACTGTATCGTTAAAAAAAATTACAAAATTGAAATCGAAATGGCAGTGTGGTCAATACAAAGTAAAGAAAGAAAAATCGTTTAGTAGTAATCTGTTTTTTGTCATTGTTGACTATGTTACATAATAGTGTTTACATGTGGAAGTCAGCCTCGACAGTGACCACCGCTGTTGAACGAAGGTTGCAATACCTAGGTCGTTCAGTTAGTTACGTATCTTTGTTCGAATTTAGTGTTTAAATCCATAACAGCAGCGTGTTTATTTTAGGTGAGTTTGTTACTAGTTCATTAATTTGCAAAAGTTGTTCACTGTAACATTTAATTTGTTGTTTTTACATTTTAAATCGATTAACAGTTTTGTAGTAGTTTATTGCTTCAATAACAAATCGATTAGAGAATTAAATATACCACAATTGAAAAAAAAACATGGAATGTATTTTAATTAATTTATAAAAAAATTTAAAACCAATATCGAAGTTGTTTGTACTGGTACAAAGCACCACCTTGTTGACTTAATATAAATAAGTAGGTATGCGAATATACAAATTTTAGTTCTCTTCTCATAAGTCATTTAAGGATCATATAATTTAGATTAGCTTAAACTTTAAGTAAAGTTTAGGTACCAATTCTGTATCACATTAAAATCGAGTTATGAACCTTAGAGCTTCTTGTACATTTATATCAAACTTCCTGAATATAAATCTGTTGTGAATGACGGTAATACTGAGCAGATGTCTAATGCCATAGAAATATTAGATTATCTACTCCACAAGCGGTTGATATTACAGTAGTAGTGAATTACTGTTGTTAGTTCTCCTTCAAAATCAACTGATGCGTACGACACCTACCTCTTTGATAAATTTAACTGAATAAACGGACACAATTAGGGAGTAGTTACTTGCAAGTAAAATTTGCTGACAATATTACTGTTAAACTGAATACTGAACACACTGTTGAGAGTACACAAACAAAAATTGCTACATTATTTTATCAAGAGTTAAGTTAGTTTTATACGAGACCACTTAAAATATTTTTTTTGAATTAGAATAGTTTATAACAGAACATAATATGTTCAACTAATAACGCGAAAAACTGTTTTCGTAGATGATTGATTAAATATTATAATTGCTTTGCCAGAAAATATTAGATTAAGCGCTTAATCGCTCTGAGAATTTATGATATCCCAATATCGGTCTGATTCTAACTAAAATTGGCAACAAAAGTTATAAAACTAATTTGATTAGCATAATAATTTATGAATTAATCTTACAATTGATTTTAAATTATGGAAACGTATAATCTTTTTCTGTGAAACTTAATTAAAAAAAAATATTAAAATTATTAAATCATGGTTTAGTTATTATATCAGAAATTTAATATTATTTCGCTGTTTAGTAATACAGTATTATTTAGAGTAAACAGTCCGCGAGTTTGTTTATACTAATGATTTCTAAGAAAGAAATTAAAACTTAATTAGTAAGTAAACAGAAAATTATCTATTAATAATGTATCACTACTGTTATTAAGGTAATTTTTACGTAAACTATTGAGAAACCTGCGTTTATTTTAACAATTGCTTCTTCCAATTATTAACAAATAATTATTACCAAAGTATTTTTACAAATGGGTTTTTGCTTTTCATATTATACAGAGTGTCACACGAATAGGTATTGAAATTTAACCGGCTGATACCTGAGACCAATCTAAACAGTAAAAATTTATATACAATATGTCCTAAATCTAAAAAATTTTAAGAAAATTGCATTTCTGTTTTACGATAAATGACAACACAGTCTTGTCTCCATATTTTTTTAAAAGTGAACGAGATCATGCCGTACGTGCTTCATTGCTAATTGACATATTTGATATTCGAATTCTAAGATTTTTTTGATTTTTGTTCAATAAAAGTTTTACTTATGGCTTTAATGGCATCGTTATTGTTATAACTTGCACAAAAATTCTTAAAATATATAGATAATAAGGTATTTATTACACATTTTTAAATTGAAGTTTACGATACCATAATTCAAAATATGACCCATAAGGCCACTTAACTTGGGATACGTGTTTGTTTAATTTAGGGTCGTTTTTAAGTGGGTTAAGTTTCAATACCTATTTGTCGGACACCCGGTATATTATGATTAAAAAGAACTTAAGACTTACAAACTCAAAACTTAAAATTTGGACACTACTAAATATAAGATATGTACGTATATAGTTAATACAAAACTAAAACCGTTGCACGTCATTACTGTAAATGACATCACGCCGCGTACAGTGTTGTCAAACTGTGTTTTGCCGCAGATTATAGGATACAAATGGTTTGTTCTAAAAAGAACAGATTTTTGATCGCTTTGTGGACTATTTTTAAAACTCAATAAACACTAAAAAAGGCAAAAAACAGTTACAGACAGATCGTAGCAAACTGTCAATAACAACAACGCAACTCCGCAACTTTGAGATCATGGCAGCCAATATTTCAATAGCGGCGAAATTCAAAATTGAATACAATCGTATGGCCCCAAACGATCTGGTAGGTTGGTAGTGCTGATCCACTTCAATGACGTTAGCAATGACGTGCAACGGTTTTAGTGTTGTATTAACTACATGTAAATAAACTGCTGGAACAGCTTATATGATTTAATTTTTAAATTTTATTAAAATTTGAATAAAAGTCAATCTCTTAGGTTACTTTTATTTAGAATTGTTGTTTTTAGCAATGTTGTTATTGGGTCATTCCATATGAAATCAACAAATGGGGTGTGCCGCATGATTTTTAATTTTAATAAAAAAAATTGTAGATAATCTTTGTGGTGCTAGAAGTACTAAACCACCACCATTTATTCTTTTTATTGTATAACTTCCGATCAGTGCCCATCCGAAGTCAAAAATTGAGTCAATTTGTACATAATGGGCTCTAGCTTTTTATTTAGAACAGGTATTGAAATGGTTGTTTTTTTATTTGAAAGGGTCATAAATGTGCATTTTATATAATACAATAAAATTGAACTAAAACAATTAGAAATAAAATAGTAACCATCCGACATTTCCACAATTTTTTCTCATTTTACGATATTTGATTGGACGCTGTGTCAACCCTGTTGCATATTAAGGGTTGATTTTTTTTTACAATAAAGTACTAACCCTTGTTATATCGTGACATAATTATAAATGTCCTAGAATAAAATCTTCTACGAAAAAAAAATGGTGAACATGGATAATTTTGAAAAAAGCTCAACTTTGACCCCAAAAAAACCCATGTGGAAGAAAAAATAACAATCTGAAATTTTTAGGAAATATAGTTTATATCTTCGTTAATTATGTCCAATTAGTGCCGTTCTGTTATTTTCACTTCTTTAAGAAATATGATTTTTTTAAAAGTGCTACTTTTACAAATAAATATGAAAATAATCTGGGAGTTTGATAATTTATAGAAGTTTTATAACTTATTTAAACTATTAGAATTATGTCAATTTATGATAAAAATAATCAAATAAGTAAAAATTTTCAAATTTAGTTATTTATTAAAAATAATATAAGGGTTATTCTAAAATATTGTTACTTTTGAAGTGTGCTTATAAAATTTAGATTAAATACCATAACTGTGACAACCAAAATTATTAAACTATCCTGTTATTTGAATGTTTACGTTGTGTTACATGAGTGCTGTTTATTTAGCGTCTATCATTAACAAGTTTGCGCATACCTACATGTTTTCTTTATATAAATAACTGAATTTGAAAATTTTGACTTTTATTTGATTATATTTATCATAAATTGACATAATTCTAATAGTTTAAATAAGTTATAAAACTTCTATAAATTATCAAACTCCCAGATTATTTTCATATTTATTTGTAAAAGTAGCACTTTTAAAAAAATCATATTTCTTAAAGAAGTAAAAATAACAGAACGGCACTAATTGGACATAATTAACGAAGATATAAACTATATTTCCTAAAAATTTCAGATTGTTATTTTTTCTTCCACATGGGTTTTTTTGGGGTCAAAGTTGAGCTTTTTTCAAAATTATCAATGTTCACCATTTTTTTTTTCGTAGAAGATTTTATTCTAGGTTAATGATAATTATGTCACGTTATCACAAGGGTTAGTACTTTATTTAAAAAAAAAATTAACCCTTAATATGCAACAGGATTGACACAGCGTCCCATCAAATATCGTAAAAATGAGAATAAATTGTGGAAATTTCGGATGGTCACTCTATTGTTCCTAATTGTTTTAGTTCAATTTTATTGTATTATATAAAATGCACATTTATGACCCTTTCAAATAAAAAAAAAACCATTTCAATACCTGTTCTAAATAAAAAGCTAAAGCCCATTATGTACAAGTATGAAATTGACCCAAGTTTTGACTTCGGATGAGCACTGTTCAGAAGTTATGCAATCAAAAAAATAAATGGTGGTGGTTTAGCGTTTCTGGCACCACAAAGATCATTTACAATTTTTTTTATTAAAATTAAAAATAATGCGGCACACTTTTTAATTCAAATTTGTTGATTTCATATAGAATGACCCTATAGATATATTCTACAATATGTTCATATACGTGTTTTCCGAAAACTTTACACTATCCTAATTTTGTTTTTAATGATTTTTTTTTAATTCAATGCTAACAAGAAAATATTTTTTTGTTAAATATATATGTCATTTAAATTTGAAATATACTTACAGTTACGAAACTTCTATTTTACAATACACACTTACATTGTGTGTATCGGTCTTATAGTAGTCCAATCTAATTTTTAGAGACCTCACATTGTGTGAGGAGTAATGGTAAGGTGTTTTCCTGAAAGGAACGCGTGATATAATACGGTTATAGTAGGAGGATTTACTTATTTTCTAACTTTTTTTATTAATATTGTATACTAAAAAAAACTATAACAATATCATTAAGATTTACGATTATTTTATAGGTTTTGGGATAAGGCTTATAAGGTAGTTAAAAACTCCTATCTGCTTTATATAATATTGTTTATAGGTGATTTTCCTTCGCTCGTCTCAAGCAGTTAATAATCAATAACAATCTTTTTAATTTTGTTGAAAATAAGAAAATAGTTATCTCATTTTTTTTTTTATTAAGCACGTAGATTTTGTAACGTATGTTATTTTACGTTTTTTTGTACCACAGAAGCATTTTAAATTTGACGCGCTAAAGAACTAATAACGACTAATAACGAAAGCGCCCCACAACAGCGAATTTATTCGTCACTGATATCCAGCAAACCATTATTGTTCATAAAAGGTCTTAGTTTTCTTTTCTGCAGATTTACATTATTTTTATACCATATACAAAGAGGAATCGTGGCGCAAGTGGTTTAGTGTTTGGGCTGCTGCGCTAGCGAGGTGGATTCAAAGTGGTTCGAATCCCCGCGCCGACCATCGAAAATTTTTCACGCTCCTTTTCTCTTCGCAAGGCTGAGCATCTGGCAAGAGTAAAACTGCTGGAAAATTTCCCTAGAAATTGCCGTGGTTCGCAACCCACGTAAAACGGTAGGTGCCTTGAATCTTTGAAACACTACAACATTCACAACAAAGTTTCAAGCGGAGAAAACGCCTAAACCTGATACAGGTATAAAAAGGCGCCAACAACAACAATATACAGCAGTATTTTTTTATTAGTAGCGGTATGAAGGTTTTGGTATTATATAAATACGTTTCAGTATCTCAGAATAATATTACATTGTGAAAGTAAGAACAATGTCCAAAGGTGTGCCGGATCGGTGGTAAATATAAAATTTGGTGGTATTAGACATTATTTTAAAACATACAAGAAAACATTATTAGAAAAAGTAGTCAAAGTATAAACAAACAGCATTAATAAAAATTAAAGTTCACTGTGGGGTCTGCTCGCTCCATACATAACATGGTTCTATCGTGAAGAGCTCTTGCATTATTTTGCAGCATCATAGGTGTTACTTTAGTAATATACGGCGAGTTCGACATTTCTTAGACGATGTGTTTTCTGGAAAATGGCTTGTAAGATATTCCGAAACCCCTTGATCATCGAGGTCGCCTGACATGGCTTCGTGCAATTTCTGCCTGTGGGGTTTTTTGAAAAGTAAAATTTATAAGCATTGTCCATTCTTGGACACTGATCATCTAGAAAATACTATAAGACCGTGTAATGCTGATGTAATATCTATTGTGCGGCAAAATGTTTTAAGAGCTCTTCACGATAAAACCATTTTGTGTATCGAGGAAGAAGAGAACCACCCAAACTTTAAAATTTATTTATGTTTACAAATGTTGTTTGTTAATTCTTTGACTACCATGTAAGACTTTTTCTAATAACTTTTTCCTGTATCTTATAAAACAACGCCCAAACAACGCCCAAACTTTATTTCTACCACTTAGCATTAAAATCAGGGGGGGGGCACTCAATTCTTTTAAACGGGAGTTAATTTAGTTTCCTCGGCTTGACTTATCAATACCAACTTAAAAGTATAGTCTCGCAATTTCTAGATTTTTTAGTTATTTTATTTTTTCCACGTTAATAACCCGGGTAGAAATTTAGTGAGGCCTTGTCGAAGATTCAATTTGGGACAAGTTTGGCTTGCCTAACTTAGGCACGCCTGATTCGCGCCTTATCAATTCCACAGTAGGCAAACCGAACTTTGGCAAAACTTCGGTTACCGTTACTTCATGCCAGTCAGGCATTTCATAGTCTGCCAAACTTCGGAAATGCCGTAGATTTCCCAAATTTAGGCCAAAATAGGCAAACCAAACTTCGGTAAACCTTCGGTTACCGTCATTTCATGCCAGTCAGGCATTTCAATAGTATGCCGGACTTCGGTAATCCTTCGGCTACTGTCATTTCATGCCAGTCAGGCATTCCAATGGTATGCCAAGTTCGGTTCGCCAAAGTTGCGCTACACTTGGAAAATCTACGGCACTGCCGAAGTCCGACATATCATTCAAATGCCTGACTGCCCGGGAAAAAAATTATATAATTATATAACATTATATATAGTTATGTGTAATTTTGTTTGTGACTTCTCAAGTAATAGTGTTTTTAGATTAACTAGAATACCTTGTGTGTCATTTTGTACATGTGTCAAACATGAAAGATTGTCATTTTAATGAGTGATTTTTATATGACATATTTTAGTAAATATTTGAGAAGGCTTCGTAGATCAGTGGGGAAGCAAGCAGTCTCTCAATCCAGGGGTCCGGGGTTCAAATCTTCAAGAATGCTATATATTTCTGTTTCAGATCAATGGATGACATAATCAATAGCACACCGCTCGCTCTACCATTGCCAACTACGTCACTCCTTACCTTGCCTACCGATTTCAACGTAATAATCAGATGTCGAATTCAAAGGTTCTTAAAATTAGTAGACTGATGAAAACTTTTTTCCCGTGTGGTTTCCAAAGCGCTACCTAATTAGGAAGCCAAATAAGGCTGAACCTCGGCACTGCGTTACATCCCAAACTTCAGTCAAGTTTGGATGCCTCACTTCCCGCAAGTTTAAAATTCGGCATGTCTTATTTGGGCCAAATTACTGCCTCACTTAAATTTCTACTCGGGAAAGCAACAGAAAATAACAGCGCATTCTGAAAATTAAAAATTTCAACAAAATAAAAAACGGCAGTTTTAAAGAAACTTGAAGTTATAAACTCTTTTATTATAATATTTAACAACGTGATCAATTTTGGCGAAATTCATTTTGTCAAGTTGTCTGTCATTCATAGTCAGATCGACTCTAACAACATTGCACATGAAAAGGACCAGAATCCGTCACCCCCTGATCACACTTTTGAACTTTGTTCTTACTTTCACAATGTAGTTTGAGGTGCTGCCACGTAATTATACAATGCCAAAATCTTCATTCTGTTACTGATAAAAAAAAACTATATGGCCCGACTTATCTGGTGCTCACTGTATAATTACTATCGTTTATTGTGTTACATTTTATTGAAAAAAGTGTCTTTCTCGTATTATAGAATATAAGTTTTACTCTAATCAGATTTGGTATTACTTAAATAAAAAAAAGATAGGTTATGTTTGAATTTGAATTTTGATTTGCAACTAAATGGCAATCAGTCAGAAGTATTTGCATGGTGCAAACGGGACATTTCAAATTACTCTACCTGTAAAAAATCGTAGTATAGTAAAGGCAACTAATACACTATTATTTTTGTATCTTTACATGTAATACTGAAATGTTTCTACAGAATGATCAACGTAGAATATAATTTGTATGAAACTCTTATACATATTCAACAAAGACATCTTTTTTGTCGTGTCGAAGATTAGAATGCGTAGAGAAAATTAAACAATATGTATATTACCTATTACATATTTATAGGTGAAAGCCATTTTCTGGTTGAAGTTCCGCCGGAAACTACAACAGCTTGTGAAATGGGTATGAAGCGGATTATATGTGTTGTTTTGTAAAATTAGAAAATTCCCGTTTTAATTTATAAAGCCTCACTCTATTAATCTCATGTACTACACATTAACTGAGTTTTGCTTTTAAAGTAAATGTACAACACAGATTTGATTGCAATATACAATTTAAAAGCAATTCAATAAAACTTTTGACGGCGAATTAATATTCCTTTGAGAGAGCCTCCAGGAAATGGTATTAATGAAATGCCATAGAAAATTGAGCTCTAGCACAAAGTCTAAGTTATTACTATATTTACGCATCGTTGGCCGGAATGTTAATTATTATCTGTTAAATCAGAAAACATTCAACCATGCATCAGTAAATATTTTTTTTTTATATTGAGTGATATTAAATTAGAATTTTGAAATACTTTTTTGCTCGACAATGACGATTAATTAAATGAAATTAAAATACAAAATTCACAGATCTTACTTCTTCCGCAATTATGTGCCAGACGTGCGGAATGAAAAGATCAGACACAGCTTCCATGAATGATAATTAAATGTACCAACCATTTTTTTTTATTGATAAATTAAACACATATTTTAATAGTGGTCCACATCGTGCCACCCCAAATATAAAAAAAAATAAGTCGGTTGATCATTATAAAATAACATTTTTCTAGGAATTACTTTTCTTATATTCATTACCATTTTTTTTTGATAATTTTAAATAGCACGCTATTTCGATCTAGGTAATTGAAATACAAAATTGAGTGATTTAAATGTGGGCCGTTTTTTTACCAATGTAGCAAAAATGAAAGAGATACCATTTTGTTGTCGAGGCAAACTATAAATATTTATAGTTATTTTAATTACAAGTAACCGATTAAAAAATCCCGTAGCTAAACCGGACTAAGAATAAATTAGGCTAGTGCAATATGGAATATATTAAAATTGTACGGGGCTCGCCTGACACATACCGGTCTAGCAACGGATTGGCCTAACCCTCAAGTAAAACTATATTGCTGGGTAAGGCTTTCCTGATTAGGAACCTATCTGGAGCAATTCAGAACGCCCAAATAACATTTTTTTTCCAGTGTAATAAATTTTAATTGCTTAAACAAATATAATTATAAAAATTAAACATTTTAGATATACAACAGAAATTTTTGTCGAAAAATTTTTAATCAACTAATATATACATATGTGGTTATTGTTCTTTTCTATACAAGCATGTTTACGAACCGTGACTCAATCTTCAAACCCCCAACACGTCTGCAGCAAACTCCTTAGCTATTGAGATTTGGACAAAAATGTATAAGGCACTTTCGATTTAAAATTGTCAAAAAAGCGCTCTTAAACTATGGCCATCACGTCACGGGACACCCGGTATATGCTTTAAAGAGACCGGGTATCTCTATACTAACGCCACATAAGTTTTACTTTTAGCAAAATTACAATATTTTATCTAATCTGTTAAGAAAACTTTGTAGTTTCCTGCCTAAGGATACCAACTTGTAAGCTAAAGGTTATAAGTTGGATTCTCCAAAACAAATATTGTTCTGTTTCACATTTATCAAGGTGTGCGACAACAAAATAATAGATAGCAAATCAAACGACTAATTGAAATTGTTGAAATATTTTTTTTTGTTTTTTTACAAATATTTCATGTCTGTGGATAGGGCCTTTACTGGGCATGCCGGACAGGTCCGGATGTCTCTACTGCGGCACATGCCGAACCAGGTACAAATCAGATAAGCCGCATCTGGTTCTTGTTAGTGTCTGGTCCAAAGAAAGAAAGCCGGTTTGTTCAGAAAACTACCCAATTAGCCAAATGTTAATGGACAAATTAATGACTAAGTTTTTATGAAAGAGCATGAAAAATCAAGGAGTAGTGATAGAATTTTTCTTATCGGATAATGGGAAGATTGTTAAAAACACGTTTGAAAATCAGCCTAATATTCCTAGCTTTTGGGCTCTCAACCCTCTTAAAATTATATTTAAAAACAAAACCAAAACAAATAATAAAATAATTTTTGAAGAAATATGATAAGGATTAAAAAAAATTATTATATTTATATTTATTTGCATAAAAAGTCACTTAAAGAGACTTTTTAAGCGTTTAGGCGCAGCTCAATTTTTGAAGTCGAAAAACTCTCTGTTTCCAATACTTATTTACGAGAGAAATGATCACCATGGTCTTCTTAACAAAATAAGTGGGGTCATAAATTTTTCCAAAAAATGGGCAGTTTTCTGATCAAACCGGCTTTCGTTCTTTCTAGTCGGGTACATAATAAAAAAAATGCCTTCAATTGAGACCATGTTGTGCGGTAATGAGATGCAGAAGAACAAAGACATGTCTATGTATATGTTTATAGAAAATGCTGTATGAGAAAAACTGGAAAATTTGTATATTATATTATTCAATCATGCTCCAAATTTTCTTACTAATTAAGATTATGTAATAAAATGACTGTTAACAAATTGATTTCGATGATCTAATTTTAAATAAACGGATTTTAGTTTTTATCTGCGTTAGCTGTCATATACATACATATGTACTAAGTACTTACATAATCCATATATACATATACGCGTTCAGTAAAAGTTTTAATACTAAAAAGGTTGGAATGCCCTATTATGTAATAATATACTGTAAACAGTTTTTGGATTGCTAATCTGTACCACTTACCATTACGTGGAGAAAATACGTAATTGTTGTATATTCATATGCTTGTTTGCGACCTTGCTGTATGAAATCAGAAACACTTCCAATCATTGAGAAGTAATTTAATAATAATAAGAATAGCAATTATTTCTATTATGCACCTATGTAGATGTAGATAAAAGATATACTATTTATATAATTATATTTAACAGCACTTCAGTACGAATAACTTAGGAAAGCAATAATAATTAACACACAATGTTTTCCTATTTTTGTTATATTTAAATAACCAGTTTAAGAAAAAATATATTTCTTAAAAAAATTACAAAACACTTCGTACTAAAAATAAATTAAAATTATGCAATTAAGGAGAATAGATGGGATTTTGAAACATTTTCAAAATTTTAATTTACACTACCGAAAACTAATAATTATTAATAACTGATTTAAATTATTGCATGTACCTAATTATTAGTTTTATAAATGTAATATCAAAAAAAAATGTTTATTATTCTTCAGTTTGTTAAAACAAATAAAAGGATTAAAAAAAAGTTATTGCGTTATTGCGTTTCTGTAATGTTTAGCACAGGTGTTTCTATGGCAGTGGTTTCAAAACTTTATGTTAGTGCGCCTTCTTTAAAAAAATAATCTTAGCGCCTCCCCACGATTTATAGCAATATTAAAAATGAGATCCCGAATAAATCAGGTATTTTTAAATCGTTCTCTCTAACTTGCGTATAGAGGCAAACAAAGTGTACTTTTTGTAGTTAAATTTTACGTTAAGTGGGAATATTGCTACTTTTTCTCTTACTTGTTGAAGTTACGTTGACAAGATCTCTCCTATTATGTGTTATAATTATAATTATCATCTAGCACAAAGTTAGAAAAAGGCACGGGAAATTTCTGTAATTGAGCTTTTTATTGTCTAAGGTCCGTACTGGCCTTAAAACACTATTGTACACAGTTTAAAAACCCATCTATTTCATATTTTTATAACCATAATTCGAATTATAATGAGTTCATAATTGTGATAACTTGAAGCTTTTTATAAAAACCCCAATTTAACACAAAGTAACCGAAAAAAAATATATATTATACACACTTTAAATCACAGAAAACTATTCAATACGGTTTTAATTCATAGAAAATATATTCAGTTTATAGAAGTAGCAGATTGCACCTATACAGTGTGTCCCAAATAGAGTAGGATAACATGGGTATCTTTCTTATTAGTGAAGATAGAAGTTTCGTTAAATAGGCAATGTTTTGCAGTTTTAGGTGCCCATTTAGATTCTGTTAAGAAAATTTTAAAATTCCTAATAGTTCCGAAGTTATCGTAAAAACACTGAAAAACGTCATTTTCTTTAATGTCAAATAACTTTGTAATTATAAAAATGACAAAAAAAAGTTTAATATAAAAACTACTAGGTTTTATAAAATACAAATAGAAATTAAATCAAAATTAAATTAAAAATGGCGGTTTCCAAAATATTGATACCAACTTTCTTATTTTAAATGGATGCCATATTGGATTTTTTCATAGTTAAATAGCATTTTTTTTTCTCTTTTCAACTATGTATAACAACTCATATTCAAATAAAAAATTATTAACAATATTAAATTTTTCTCTTTTAAATCAAGTAGCCATGAATTATTTTAGAAAACTGTTAAAGTATGTTTGTGCAGCAACGCAGGAGCTTTTGTAACATTTAATGTAGCTACAAAACATACCATACTGCTCAGTTGAAAACTTTGCCATTTTGAATTATTTATAAGGCAATAATAATAATTATTTAAAAAACTTACAATATTAGTCAAAAAATAAATATAATGACGTTGGCTTGTGTTATGCTGTTTTATTGTTCTTTGATAATTCATGGCTAATTGATTTAAAACAGAAAAATTTAATATTGCTAATAATTTTTTATTTAAATATGAGTTGTTATACATGGTTGAAAAGAGAAAAAAAATGCTATTTAACTATAAAAAAAAAAAATATGGCGTCTATTTAAAATAAGAAAGTTGGTATCAATATCTTGGAACCTGCCATTTTGAATTTAATTTTAATTTAACTTCTATTTGTACTTTATGAAACCTAGTAGTTTTTATATTAAACTTTTTTTGTAACTTTTATAATTACAAAGTTATTTGACATTAAAGAAAATGACGATTTTCAGTTTTTTTACGATAACTTCGGAACTATTCGGAATTTAAAAATTTTCTTAACAGAATGTAAATGGGCACCTAAAACTGCAAAACGTTGCCCATTTAACCAAACTTCTATCTTCACTAATAAGAAAGATACCCATGTTAGCCTACTCTATTTGGGACACACTGTATATGGTATATATATTTGATATTTTGTTACATGGTTCTTATTTTTTGTTTATAATTTACTTTTCAGTTGAGAATAAATTGGTTATATTGTGATTAAGCGTGCGCACTTTTCATGTAAGTAGCTATTTCATTAACAAATTCATATCGTTAAGTGATGGTAAAATGCAATTAGTCAAGAATTTTTGCAAATCTGCGTTATAAGTATAAAAGAAGTAACGTAATGTGTATTACTGTTATTGCTATTACATAATTGATAATGTTTTTTTAAAATATTTGTGTAATACTTATAATTCACTTAAGTAAGCTAGATAAAAGTAATATTTAAAGAAATGTATTCCGCAAAACAAAACAGTCATAATTATTTTTTTAAGGATTATACCTATCTATTTATTCCAAATACATTTTTTTTAAATCTTTTCATATCATTTACATATAAATAAAAAAAATTATAGAAAATTAGATACAAAAATGACAGGTTTTTTTAGATCTAAATTAAGGTAGTGCTATGCAAATAACTTGTCTAATTATTTGATAGGCATTTATAATGTTGTATAGTAAAATGAATTAATTAATGTTTTAATGTATTAACATTTTATTCTTACAGTGACGACAAGAGAAGGTCAGCGTTGGAATTTCTTAAACCTTGTACCAAATCTGTGATATTAAAATTTAGTTTTACCATGGATTACGACGACCACGTATTCAAAGAAGCCGAAAATTATACGGAAGATAAGCTGAACTTTACGGACGAATCGATGCAATATCTCGCCGAAGAAATAATTTTACTTATTTTTGGATTAATTGGAATATCAGCTAATATTTTACTTATTTATATAATTTGCTATTATAGAAAATTGCATACTAGTACCAATATTTATTTAGTTAATTGGGCAATTGCGGACATCGGTGCTATTCTCGTAACTATAAGTTGTTTTGGAATGTTTTCACTTTTATACGATGTTCCAGATATCATTTTATGTTTGTATTTTGGTTTCGCTTGTGCTATATTTTTTGATGTAACTGTTTATATGCTGGTATTGGCAGTTGATTGGTGCTTGTCGGCGTTTTTGCCGAGGCCGCTCGAGAAATTTAGAAAACATACATCAACAATAGTGGCTGCTATTTGGATATTTTCAATTGTATACTCATTGGCTTCTACTGCAATGTGTTCATTATCGGCTTATTATTTATTATTCCACTACACAGTACCATTTACTTTTGCTGTATTATTCGTATTTGTAATTGCACTTCACATCACAAGATTAGTAAAGAAATGTAAAGGTAGTGTGGAATACCATCCAGTTTCATTACTTTTCATTCCAAGTTTCTTTGTGCTATGTTGGTTTTTAAGTTGGACGAATCTTTGGGTCGTAGACATCCCTTCGGCTTTATATATGATATCAGAAACCCCAATATTTTTACATCCTATTGTAAATTTATTGCTTTTAATTGCTTTAGATCAGGATTTTCGTATATGCTTCTTTCAAGTTGTAAAATGTTTTTCTTGCAAGATATTCAAAGTAGACGTTCAAAATGCTAACGACAATGACCCCAATGTACAAACAACACATTCAAATAAAAACGTAAACAATAGTAACAGGAATGTATAACTTTTCAGAAATGTAGTTGAATAATCAATTTTAAAAAAATGTATCTATACATAATTGTTTTTCCTGTGTTACAGTTACCTACCGTAAATTGAAGTTTCTAGAATTGCTGTTTTTTTTTATCTTTATATTTTTATGAATGTGTGTATTTAGAGTTTTTGTTTAAAATACATTTTATTAAGCAATAATAAGTTGATTACTGTATAATGTAGGCAATAAATTGTGAACTGAATTTTAAACACATTTTTTATTTATTTGATACATTAACGGCCTGTGTTTCAGTGGTTCGTTAACCAATTGATTAACAAACTGTTCGTTATATGTTAACAAATTGTTAAAATAACGTTTGTATTTCAGTGATTGATTTAAGAATGATTTAGTAATCGTCCGTTTATGGTTATTTTGTTATGTTGGTGCTATTTTATACACGAAAACACACGTCAGTGCGGTAAGAAATGTTCGAATTGTTAATCAGTACTAAGAAGTTTAAGCCCATTACACGTGCCGTTTGATAAGAAATGCAATTATTGTATAATTTATAGTATTTATAATAAAATTATTGAACTTCTTTTGCTTAGTTATATTACAATATATGCTATATGACAGAAAATACAAAACTCAAATAATAAAATTTAAAAAAAAAAGTTATAAATCGATTAATTTTTCAAAGTAATTTCTAATGAGCGTCGACTTTCTAGAGTAATTAAAGTTGTCATTGTTATAATTTAATTTATTTTGTTATGTCTAAAAAATTCATAATTTTTAATCTTTAACATATTTATTTGATTGTTGTGAATTAGATTGTAAGTTCTAGTTTTAATCCATATTAAATTTTTGATATAATGTAGAATTAATAGGGTTATTTTGTAAGCCATTTTTATGTATATTGTTTTTCAATGAGAATATCATTAAATAATAAATTGGAATCTGCCGCTGATTATATGTAGTTCCTTTGCACTGCCAATTGCGGCGTGGTAGTCGCAATTTTGTTTCTCTTTTTACCGTTGATCGGAGCATCTTACTCTGTTTAATCTATGCTAACGAAGGTTTAATCGCACTGAATCGACCAATTAGTAAATCGGCTGTTTAACGAATTGTTTAAGCTAAACCGGCAACTGAAATACACACACCATTCCATTAAACAGGCGTTAGCGCAAACGAATGGTTAATCATTCACTGAAATACTGGGCGTAAGTGTTTAGTGCTCATGAATTACTGGCTTTCGCCGTGTCCTTAGTTAAACAAATAATGCTATCGAATTCTCGATATTGATGTATTGATATATTGCATTGTTTTAGGGTCTACTGAGCTTTGGTCCTTTATAAATTGAGGTCTGCTATTGTCTATTACATTGACCAAGTATTACATAAAAGATTAAGCTTCTACTTAACTAGAATTTACGATATAGGAATTAACGGAAATTAAATTCCATCTATGCGAAAACAAATTAAATAATACTTAACAGAACAATAATACAGATTACACAATAAATAATTTATATTCATTAAAAACCAACCTGATGCTTTAGCTCTACAATGCAATGGGAATTATAATTTGAATATATGAATAATATTTGTAAATTGCTTACTCTAAGGTAGCTTTATTTACAATTATAATTATTATTTGAATAGTATACATACATACCTATATAAAAATATTATGTAACAAAATTGACAGTGCAATGAAGAAAATTTCAAAAATATGCATCAGTGTATTATTTAGTACATAATTACAATTTAAACATTCGTTGTAGTAGGTAATTAAATTTGAAGATTTTCCATTTGAAAATAATATATTTCAATAATTAAGTAGGTATTTACTTTGTGGAAACGTAACCTATTTGTTGTTGTAAAAGACCCTTTTTTAGGTTCGCTTAAATTAGCGAATTTGTGTAACCAAATATTAGTCTAAAGAGATAAAATGTTAATTATCCGTGCTGAAAAAACTCAGTTAATGTAGCGGAAAGAATGTTCTCAATTCTTTGTTCACAATTTTTGGTATTTCAACGATTGCGATTTTGTAAAATTAAAATATTTCCTATTTTAAATTTATTTAATGTAGTTTTAAAGTAATTATAAAAGAAAATATATGATTAACTAATTGTGCAAGTCTGTAAAAGTTTGTTTAAATACTAAATACTCATGATTTAAATAAAATATAAACTTTCGTAATAATGTTTGATCAAAATATATATTTAGCATTAAATCAGATAACAAATGTAATTTGTAAAACATCCAACGCCGTTGAATGTAATAACGTTAATCGGTTTTTGATTGATACAATTCACTGCATTTGAAAAACCCAATGTTTAATTTCAAATCATATATTTAGTTATGCAAAAACAAATAAATTTCATTTAAAATAAAAAGTAAACAGGTACTAACTTTCAATATAGCTATTGCAATTATAAAAAAAGATTATTAAGTAAAAAGGTTTTATGTAGCAAAGAATCAGTTGTTGATATTTACTTGAATTATATTTTCATTAATTTTCCTACACTATTATTAATTATAATTAATTTAGAATTCTTGGCAGATTGAGTTTCAATTAATTTATGAATTGCAATATTAACGAATTAGATAACATATCGTCGGCTTTTTCTATAGAAACTAACATTGAATAAAACAACATTGAAAATTCGACTTTATGAAAAAAGCTAGTTACGCGGTATTGCAGTATCGCCAACGATATGCGTTTACTGCTTTCTTTAGTACATTTGTTTATTTTGGCCACAAGGAAGGTTCTGCACTGTTAGGTTACGTTGCAGATTTCGTTTGCTTATACTCACTGCGCAGGCTTCATATATGTAGAAGCTTCCTTTCGGCCGAAGTATACACATTTATAAGTCTCGAGACTTGATACCTGAAATGCACAAACGATAACATGAGACTTCCGATATGCGACTGATACAGTGCGTCCTATGTTCCGAGAATGTACAATCGGAGGCACAACTTTTAAACATGTATGTTGGCGAATTCACATCTTGCTAGATAAACTTTATAATAGAATTAATAATTTCTCTAGCTTGTCTTCCCAGAACTTTATGTTTAACTCTACTTTTAAAAACCATTATCAATCCAAATTAAAACAAAGAAAAAACAATAAAACAAACGACAGAACAAACTACAAATAGAAAACCACGTGGAACAAAGCAAAAAAAATACTTTTTCACGGACTGTACCGATACAAACAGTATGACAGGTCTATCCTCACTTTTTCACCGTAAGTTCACAGCGCATTCAGTTTTCAGGTATCAAGATAAGTTCCGAGGCTTGTGCTAAAGGCCTGTTACTTTACTCGTAGTTATCCTATGGTTAGAATTAACCCCCAATTAAGTCAAGTTAACTGAAGATTTTCTTCTTTTTGTTCCAGTTTATGGTAGTTTCTCTGGTACAGTCCGATCAATTAAAAATGCAGAAGTAGATATAAAATATTATACTTTAAACGAGCTCAACTTATTTTTTTTCAAGGACCATCTTATAGAATGGTTAAGTACTGGTATACTGAAATATTTATGCATTGATAGATAACAACGGATGGTACTACTTTCATGTCTATATATTTCAATACCTAGGCGGCTAAAGTCATCACATTCTCCCGGTGAAATCGAAAGATACCGAGTAAAGTTCGGTCGCCCAGATATTATTTCTAATATCAGTAGTCTATTGTTTCTTATTTTTATTCTGAGATTGTACTATATACTCAGATACTGCATGTATACGTACCTATGCATACAACTACACGTTTATTAGTTAAAAATACATGACAAATCCCCCGACTTATCAAGCAATGCTTAATCATGTATAAATAAATTGGACCATATATTAATGTACAAATAAGTTGTTTTTGGAAAAAATGTATAGTAAAGTTTTCCAGTTATGATATACAATGTGTAATTTTTAGTCAACTAATACATTCAAACCATGAAAAAAGTTCCAACTTTGATGGTGAATATCTCCTTTATTGGACGGGCAAATTTTTTTTATTTAATCAATTTTTTTCGGGAAGGTTATTCTTTATGTGTATCCAAAATTTGAAAAAATTCTATAAAAAAGTGGGTTTCTGGAAAAACTACTTTAAGAAATAACCCCCGATTATTTTTATCCTTCAGAGAAATATATGGGTAGCTTTAAATCTGGCAGTTAACACAAAGCTATCAGTGTGTATGCTTACGCTGATAAAACGGTACTTTTTTGGTAAATGTTTTACTAGGTGATTATTAAAGGATTTCATTAAATGGCATTATAATTGGCAAATATTTTCATTTTCTCAGATGGAAAACTTAAGCCTAAAAGACCCATTTAGTAGGTGGTATTTTTATAGCCACACATATACATAAGAACAAGAGGTAACCCATCAGTCTTTTGAAGGAAAGCATCGAAATAGTTTATTCAATATTTTAACATTTGTATTTGAGGTTAATAAGTGTTTATTTGATCCGCAACAGAAATAAATTACCCACAGCTAAGTTAGTCAACACTTTGAGTAAAACGGACTCTTTGACTTTCAGAATTGCAAATTATATCAACAAATAAAATAATAAAAACAAGTAAATTAATATCTTAAGGTAGATGAGCATTTATCAGTCCTAATTACTCAATGCTATGAAATGGTAAATCTGAAGGTGAATATGCACTTTTCAAATAAAACCTATTTTTTAAAATAATTTACAATACAATTTTTTTTGACTTTTATTAAGCATTACCTACAGATAATTAGATTTACTAATCAAAAAATAAAAAATAAGATTTCATCTAAGCGCATTCGTAATGTCGTAAAAACATTCGCAAGCAGAACAATCGCTTTTTAAAATAAAAATCTAATTTAAAAAATAGGTTGTTTTGAAATTAAATTTAAAGAATTTGTGTATAAGTAAATTGAAAATGCAAAATTACTCTTGAGAGCAGACGGTAGAAAAGCGCAAGAAAACAAAAAAAGAAATAATTTAATTTATTAAATAGCTTATCAAAAAAATTCTTACATGAATCAGAAAAGGTATACAAATATTTGAAAAATACCATAAAATTTAATTATGTTTTTCTTCTACCTATAAGCATTTTCTTAAATTGTTAACGTATGCAATAAGTACGTTCACCTTAAATCTGCACCTAGATTATTCCTACTTGTAAGTATCAATTATACTTTTTATAAAAGTCGTACGCTGGTTCCCGACCTCTGCTTCAGATATTTTTTAACATCGTTATACGAATAGCGACGGAAAGGCGTTCTAAACAACGTGCCATTAAATTGCAGAAACTTAGCGTTAGATCGCAGCCGTCGATCGTTGAGAACGAGCTCTTTATGATTTTAAATGAAAACACCAAAAAAGGCATATCATTTTTTTTGCTTGTTATATTAGGTACATAAAAATATGTACACACCTAAAAATTTAAATTTCAAATATCAGAATTTATTGCTAGAATAAAATTTAGTGTTACGAATTTATTTAAATTCAAACGTACATCTTTCTAAAAATTAAATTTCTATTAAAATTAGCTTTAATGATAATTAATTAATAACAGAGACTTGAAAATAAGTATTGTTGCATAGAGTTAAAGTATTAGGTATTTGAATTGTATACTAACTATTAGAAACAGACATGCTAACTGAAAAACAACGAACCAAGAAAATAGCTTAACGATTATCTTAATTGTTCATTTACAGTTTTTTACTTCCCCTTAGAGAAATTGTCTCGCAAAAAAGATCAAACAGAGAAAACTTTCTTTAATTGAATGACTGCTAAGTATGATTAAATTCTAAAATATTTAACTTTGTCTCGTTTAACGTATTTTAAACACCCCTGAATATTTATAAAAATCAAATTTAAATAGCAGATAAAATGTTTTTAAAAATATGTCACAATTAATTAGAATTTTATAAATACTGCTGGTAAAAAATTTGTACGTAGCTCAGAACCGTAAAGTTTAATTTAAATTAAAGGCCGATATTAAGTTTACTGAAAAATTATCTACTATTAACCCTTATAGGTAAGTATATAAAAAAAATTAATAATTATTGTTGTTTATGAGCAATTTCACGGTTACTTCTACATGATTTGGTATTGAATCGAGGATATATTTTTAAGAGGTCTTGATGAATATCGACTCACGTAATCGTCATCTAATCAAAAATTGTACTTCGTTAAATACAGTATAACTGTAACATCTGTTTATTGCTTACTTTAAAAAAGAAAACAAATTTAAAAAACTGTCAATTCATTACAAATAGTAGATGGGTCAGATCACGTCAAGTAGACCCCCCATTTACCACTTGATCATGAAAATTAAATTAATGTATTTTTTTATTAAGTAGTCACTACTAAAAATTAATCCCCAAAACAGTTTTTCGAATTTTTCATTTTAACAACAATTTTTTTAACAATGAAAATTTCTTGTAATATTCATTAAAAAATCGATTACATATCAACCGTGAAAGATAAATTGATGAAATTTTCAGGATCTATTGTTGAATGTCTATATTTTGTTAAAATGGTGAAAACTCAAAATTATTTATTTATTATTTTATTGTTTATGAATTTTTAAATAAACAAATGAAAATTTCAATGATTTCTTGGTCGAAAAATAAAAAGTTTTTTCACTGATTTTATGCGTTATACATTTAAGTTTAAGATACAAAAAAAATTTCACTGCTCACGATTAATTTAAACAATATAAATTTATTTAGGACCGCGCGCCTGGCGCTGTCAGTGTAGCATGCTGCCGAGTACCTCTGAATTTATTCTAACTCCGGTCGGTCGGAACTAAAAATAACAATAAAAATATTCATTATTCAATAAATTATTTTTTTTTTAAGTATAATTTAGTAAACCATTCAATAACGTAATTTTTTATTAATTAACTAAGATAGAGAAAACTAACAAATAATTAAATATCAATTTTGGAGAAACGCGTCATTTTTTGAAAACTTTGTTAGTGATAACTTTTTTATCTTCCGAAAAAAGTTTACACTGCAGTGATACACCATCCAACGGTTTGTAGTGATGGAATTGGCGAGTATTTTTTATAGAACGTAATACCCGACAAAATCTTTAAATTCACTAGCTCGTTTAACTGTAATTAAAACTAGATTTTTAATAAAGTATTTATGATTTTTTTTATTCAAAGGATTACAACATTTATCTACTCGGTCCATATTTGATCACTAGTGATATTATTAATATCAATAAAAATTTAAATAACAATAGATTAATTAATTAAATGCAAATTTACTAAATCACAGCTCTTCACTTTAATATTTCTCAACTTATGTGCATATGAACTCATTTAACAAATAAACTAAAATTATTAGTAAGATTCATTTGTTATTAACGTGTATACGCGAATAACAAATGAAGATTCTAACGGAGCGTTTTGTTTTAACTAACGTTGGAGTACTTCTTAGTAAATTAAAAAATTATAACTTAGAAAATGACCAATAAACAGTAAAAATAGATTACACAGTTTTGTAAAATTTATATTTAATTATTTGTTAATTTTCTCTGTCTTAGTTAATTAATAAAAAATTACGTTATTTTATTGTTTACTAAATTATACTTAAAAAAAATATAATTTATTAAATAATGAATATTTTTTATTATTTTTAATTCCGACCGACCGGAGTTAGAATAAATTCAGAGGTCCTGGGCCGCACGCTACACTGACAGCGCCCGGCGCGCGGTCATAAATAAATTTATATTGTTTAAATTAATCGCGAGCAGTGAATTTTTTTTTCTGCCTCTTAAACTTAAATGTATGATGCATAAAATCAGCGAAAAAACTTTTTATTTTTCGACCAAGAAGTCATTGAAATTTTCATTTGTTTATGTAAAAATTAATAAACAATAGCATAATAAATAAATAATTTTGAGTTTTTGCCATTTTAACAAAACATAGACATTCAACAATAAATCCTGAAAATTTCATCAATTTATCTTTCACGGTTGATATCTACTCGATTTTTTAACGAAAAGTACAAGAAATTTTCATTATTAAAAAAATTGTTGTTAAAATAAAAATTTCGAAAAACTGTTTTAGGGATTATTTTTTAGTAGTGACTACTTAATAAAAAAATGCATTAATTTAATTTTTATGATCAAGTGGTAAATGGGGAGTCCACTTGACGCGATCTGACCCAGATACAGTAATAATTTTTATAAGATTGAGAACATTCTAAGACGATCTAGTATTTTTGACTGTCAAAAGTCGAGGTCAACTTGTGATTATTTCTAAAGGGTTTTGCGTTTTGTTGTTTTTATTTTGGCAATTGAAGGCGTATTTTTGGCGTTTATTCTCGTTTTTTTTATTTTACTGCTTGTTATATTTTGTACGAAAACAGTAAGTGATTTAAAACAGGTTATTCAAAATTATTAATATGATATTGACCATCTCTATTTCAGATGATACTGGTAACTCCGATCCAACAGATCTCATCCAGTACCAAGAAATGATCACAAAATGCTTTTAGATGGGGGAATATTTTGTCACTCGATTTGGCTCTTCCATATCAAGTTAAAAGTATAATTCGATAGTTTCTAGATTTTGTATAGTTATTTTATGTTTTCCACGTTAATAATAGGTCAAATTCTGGTTGTCTTGCAACTAATTTTAAGGTTTTGGCAGTAGAAAAGTCAAAAATTCTTATTTATGATTGCTATTTCCAGAGTAACCAAATTGACCAAATTAACCAAATACGTGGTGGGCCGAAGTGATCATCTCCCGTCCAGTACTACCAACATTAATATAAATTAATACAGCTCCCAATTTAAAATGTTTCCAATCTTAAAAAAAACTCTGTAGGTATAAGCGTTTAATAAAAAAACATCTAATGGTCTGCTTTAACAAATCCACTTTACAGTTTGCATCTTTTTTTGACAAACTACCACATTTTGTATATTCTATTAAAAATTCTCCAATAAAAAAATAATCTTGTTTTCGTCTGCAAGTGCATTAGGTTAGATTTTAAATCGACAGCGCTTTTTTAGGAATTAATTGATAAGCTACCAATAAGTTAAAGAAAAAAATATTTAACAGTAGTGCATACATAATACAATATTAATCGCATGTTACTTTTAAAGAAAGTTATTTATGACTCGATCTAATGCATCACATTAGAACAGCGAGCAATTAGCATTCAGTTCAAAATTGGAGAATGTGTATTTTTTGGTAAAAATAAAACAAATTATTCGTTTAGAAGTAGCGTTCTTTTAAAAACAACGCCAATAGTTATATATGAGTAAAAATAGTCTTTTATTAAATGTTTGGAAATTTTTACTATTAAATATTATTTTGAATAAAGAGTTCGCGGAAATAACGTCCACTGGATAAAACTTCCAAGATAAATAGTTCAGGAATAAAAAGACCGGACACTAATAAAACATTCTTATAATGTTTTAGGTTTGTTCGGATTTTACATTTTTTTGGAAGTGAACATGCAATGGAGAATGCTTATTTATTATCATTATCTTAATAGGAATAGCAAAATATCTTTCAATTTACAGGAATCTTACGTCTCTTTAAATATTTTTCTTAAAAATTATTAATGAAACTGATAGCGATTAATTATGGGAATATATTGCATCAACGGAAATTAAGATCACAAAAGACGTTTTATTTGTATACAGATATATATGGCTACAAATGGATAACCTCAGTAATAGTTCAAGCAATGCGTATTCAAAATAACCATAATTAATAGAAGAATACTATATACATGCGTCCCCTATAAATATTATCCATTACAAATTTTGTGATTTGAAGCACCATTTAAAATTAAAACTGTAAGTATGTAGATGTATACCTATACCGTACACATAATATGATAGTTGTTTTATTTAGTTACTTTCTTATTTAATATTTATACAATTTACAAATATTATTCAAAAATTAGAAATACACAAACTATAAATAAAAATATATAATAGTTAAGTTAAGCTTATTATTTTTTGTTTTTTAGATCTACAAAATTAAAGAAAAAACACTAAAATTAAAGATGGATTACAGTGAAATAGAAAATATTACTGCAGATATAAACAATGCAGTTCCAATATCGGCCTCAAATGCCAGGATATATCAAGAAATTGCAGTTACCATATTTTTGGGAATTGGAATATGTGCGGATCTAGCAATAGCGTACACTATACTACAATTCAAAAGATTGAAAACACCAACAAATATATTTATTGCAAATTGGGCGATTGCGGATATGTGCTCATTAATTGGCACGCCCAGTGTTTATGGATTAATGTCTGTAATAACCAGATTACCAATTCCCTACGCGTTTCTTATTGTTGTTGAGGTATTTGGACTACTCTTACATGTGTTAGTAATGGTATTTGCTATTACTGTGTTATTAGATTGGTTTATTTCTGCGTATTTTGAAAAGATCGCGCAAAAAATTCATGATAATTACAAAATTTTAGTAACAGTGTTGTGGTTGTTATGCATAGGCTACGGTGCAATATTAAGCATTTTGAGTCTAGAAACATATTATTTTATACACGTGCCTTATCTTGTTGTAGGATGTTATTTTCTATTAATTCTGCTCACTATTGTATGTCACTGTTCAAGGGCGGTGCAAAAATGTAGAAAAAAACAAATACTTTATTCAACTTTCAGTTTATACTTAGCTACTGCTTATGCTGGAGAATCATTATTAGGAATTCTTGGTATTCTATTTATAAACATCGTAAAGTTCCATAAGGCATTGTTTGTATTTATTGGATGCTTATTTTTTTCCAGTTCGGTTGTTAATTTAGTATTGTTTTATTTTTTTGATACTGACTTTCAAGCATGCTTTCGGCAAGTACTTAAACGAACAGGTGATAGTTACGAAGAATCTATTTGTAATTTTGATAATCCTTTAATTCATAATAATGAAAAAGATGTTAAAATATCACTTCATAACAGTGATGAATGTCTTAATAGCTAAGGATTCCTAAAAAGTATTGTATGTTGTAAATTGTAATTTAGCTGTATCGATAATTAACATATTTAATAATTTTATTATTAAATTAAATAAAGAAAACTGTGGACTGGTAGAACACAGTTTTGATGCATAAATTGTCAAAGACTTTCTATAAATCTGACAAATATATTTAAAAAGTTTACTATAATAGGATTTTATATGTAGGGGGAAAGTGGCATGAAACAGCCAGTTTTAAAAAAAGGGATAAATAATATAGAAGGACATAAATAAATCAATTTTTTTTTTACATCTGTAATTGTTCATGCATTTATGTACGTAATGTCATAAAACATTTTTCAAAATTAACGATATTTTTCGACTTCTAATCATTTATAAAAAAAAATAAAATTTGGCTTTTACATAACCTATAGGTATTGAAACAGCCAACCCAATTTTTGAAAAAGCCATGTTCTTATTACAAGATTAAAACTGCACATTAACGAAGATATTATTTAATAATAATCTTAAGCTATAATTTTAGATCTTATATAATTATAAAACGTTTTAAATAACGCAAACTCTCGATAAAATATTTACTTACATAAATCTAAGAAACTGTCAAAAAATTTGACGTTTGAGATCAATCATTGCAAAAACTTAAAAACGTTTTTAGCAAAAATAATGCAATTTCCTTTTATGCCACAGGATTTATATGCCCAACCATTACAATTTTGCATCGGTACCACTCTTGATTGCTGTTACTACAATTATTATTGCATTTTATGGAATTAAAAGGTGGCTGTTTCATTACACTGCAGTCCGGCTATTTCAAAACATATTCTCTCAAGAAACCAAATCTCGAAAATTACTATGAAATCAAAGATTAGTCTACAAAATATATACGTTATTAGAAGGCCTAATATATCTATAAAATTATAGTGTAATCATATTATTATTAGTTTTGTACGTATAGGCGTTAGAAAACAAATAAACTGAACTCAAAACCTTACTTTTTGACGACAAAATCTTCAATACGTCGTATCGGCGCCGTTTATTGACGGTGAACGGTCAAATTTTTGTGGGGGATATCTGGCTAGTGTTGCTATCTTAAAATAATAATACATAAACGATTCGTATGAAAACTACCGCGTAATTGATAATGGCTGTTTCAAAACTTGGCTGTTTCATGCCACTTTCCCCCTAAATAATGTTGTGTAAGAATAAGCTAACATAGAAAACTTGTACTACTTATTTTTAGTTAGATGTAGAATCTATTGTAATGTTATAGAAACTGTTTCAACATTAATTAATATTTTAAGATGAATGAATTGTTTAAACTTCGCAATTAACAGTCTCGAACACTACCAAACAATCGTATTCTAGACTCTAGAAACATGTTGCAAGTTAGAATACATTAATTGTACCGCTCTAATTATTAACCCAGCTTATGTTTGCCTTACAAAAGCATGTAAAGTTTAGTATTGGCTAATAATTTATTTCTATTTTGTAATAAAATATAGTTATGTATAGATAGGATATAGGATTTCTAGAAATTTGATTAATGTTAATAGAAATGTGGTTTCTAAAGTGTTTTTGTAGAAGTAGATTTTTAGTAACCATTACGAGTAATTTCTTACAAGTTGTATCAATAACGTGTTAAAATAATTTTAAAGACAAGTAACATGCTTGCAAGAATACAAATCATAAATATGAAACCACATGATCTAAAGTGGGGTTTTGAAACAGTAGGTTGCGATTTCCTTCAAATCCTAGAGCTCTTTAAAGAAAACCCTGTAATATTACAAAAAAATTTAAAATATTATAAAATAGCCTAAATAGTATTTTTTAAATTCTGTTTATTTCGTCTATTTTTCAATTAGTGAAAATTATGAAATTTAGTAAAAATAGATAAATACATAATAAAACAGTAACTTATCAGTAACTTTCGTTACGTGTATTTTGACTAAATGTTGATAACCTTATTAAAAAAGTTCAAGTATTGCGTACTCAATATAAAATCATTAAGTTCAATAAGTACATATGAATTCAATCAAAGCACATAAGTGAATGCTAATTAAATTTGTGAATACGTGCTGTCGGTTTTTGTAATTTTGTGTATCTACATAAACAGGTAATAAAATCTATACATAATTACAACAATTCATATTTAATAAAGTATTTTCTGCTTTGAATTAATTTATTTTAATCAAATTCTTTCCAAAAAAAAATCACTTATTATACAAAAATTTGCTAGCTTCTGCTTTAAAATTCCAGATATTTTATAAAGTATTTAAAAATTAAAATAAAAAATTATGGATATCGAACATCGTCACATTTTTTAATAAGATTGTTCTTCATCTTATTACAGATTTCAATCAGAATTGATCAAGACCAACTTTTTAAAATGGATTACGATCAAATTTCGAACTTGACAACAGACACGAATGATGAAATGATAGCTGCGGTATCGCGTAGACTTTTAATTCAGGAAATTGTATTTACAATTTTTTTTTTAATTGGCATATGCGCCGATCTGGCCATAATTTATACGATTTTCCGCTTTAAAAGGTTACGTGTGGTATCTAATATTTTTATTGCAAATTGGGCCATTACGGATTTGTGTTCATTATCCGTAACCCCCAGTTCATACCGAATTGTATCAGTAATAACAAGTGTAGCTCTACCTCATTCATTTTTGTGCGTTTTGGAAGAATTTGGAATAATTTTGCACGCTTCCGTTCAGTTGTCTGTTATTTTAGTGCTTGTACATTGGTTTATCTCTGCATATTTTGAAAATACAGCGGAAAAAATTAACAAAACTTACAAAGCTGTAATAGCAGCTTTATGGATATTTAGTATATGTTCAGCAACTATAACTTCGGCTCTTTGTATGAGCAATAAACATGTTTATATACACCAACCTCTGCTTCTTTTTGGTAGTTACTTTATAGTTTTCTTACTCGTTACTGTGTGTCAGTGTGCTCGTGCGATTCAAAAATATAAAGGCAAGCCACTACTTTACCCAACGTTGTCGTTAAATTTGGCTACAGTTTTTGCTATTGTAACAATATTGAGTATATTCAGCCTTCTGTTCCTTCCCTTCGTATATCGCCACATAATATTTGAAATAATGATGACGTGTTTATTATTTTCCGGCTCAATCTTTAGTCTTGCTCTGTTGTATTTCTTGGATGCAGATTTTCAAGCTTGTTTACATCAAGCGTTTAAACGTTCCAGTAACTACGAAGATACGACATGTACTTATGATAACCCGCTTTTAAACAATGACGAAGAAGAAACTGTTAAAATTTCCTTCACAGACAGTGACGAAAAATTGAACGAGTAAAATTCTTATAGACTGTAAAAAATAATGTTAAGTATTTATTGTGTGATTAAATCCACACATTGTATGTATAGTTATAAAATAAAAAAATTAATAACACTTTATTTGATTATTATCAATTTTAAAATTTAATTAAAGTATCATATCTGCTTAAGGGAAATTTTACTTGTAGACTTCGACAAACTTCGGAGATAACCTTTGGTAATAGTTCAGTGTATAAATTCAAAATACAAATTATAAATAACTTAATTGACATGTTTTCTAAACGAGAATCTGTAATGAAAGCTAATGCCAATTTTCAATCAATCTTTTCCAACTTTCAATAAATTAGTTAAAACAGTTCAACAATTGGCATATTATAAACAAATGTTCGACTTAGGAAAATTTTAAAGTGTCGTCTAGTAAAAAATCTCCTGAAAAACAATTTTTCTTCAATAATAAACGTATGTATTAACCTTCTTTTTTTAATCAAAGTATTTTTTAATCTTATAATTATTAGTTAAATTTAAATTAAGGTTAAACAATAATATTGAACAATATCTATTAAAGTTTAGAAAAAATATTATTTTACAATATTTGCGAATATTGGATTCAATAATTTATTTTTCAAGTAGCAATTTAAATATGTTGTATGTACAAAGAAGTATTGCATAGCTTCTGTTGTTGCTCTAATCATAAAGTTCTTAGTTCTTAGGTTAACGCTAAATTAATGTTTATGCCATTTTAATGCTTCTTTTTCAGATTACAAACCATTGTCGGCTTCAACATGGATTATGATGAAATAGTAAATATGTCGATGGATTATAACGACGAAATACCATACCGCGATTCATATAAATTCTTAACACGAGAAATAACATTTGCGATATTTTGTTTAATTGGAATGATTGCGGATGTAATTATTTTCTACACAATTTTTAAATTTAACAGATTACGCACCGTGCCCCATATATTTATTGCAAACTGGGCAATCGCAGATTTCTTAAGTTTGCTTGTTACGCCCAGCAGCTATCGAATAATATCGGTTATTACCAAAATTTCACTTCACTTCGATTTTATGTGTTTTATTGATGAAATGGGCTCGACTCTTCACGTTACCGTTTTATTGTTTGTTATATTGGTTTTGATCGAGTGGTTTTTCTCTGCTTATTTTGGTGGGATATCTAACAAAATTAAGAATAATTATAAATTTATAATTAGTGGCATTTGGATATTTGCTATCACGTTTTCTGGAATTTTTACAAATATATGTATATCTTACAGAAGTATAATTTATCATCAAATTTTTTTACCCTTTATTAGTTTTTGTCTTATTCTCTTGCTCGTGATAGTCCTGCAAATTTCTAGACTTGTACAAAAAATTAGAGGAAGCGGAATACAACATTCTACGGTTAATTTAACTTTAGGAACTGCTTTTCTGATGATGTGTTTTCTTAGTTTATTAAATATATTTTTCTTAAGTTCACTAGTACCTCATCCGGCCATTGAAGTATTGGGTTTATGTTTCATGTTCAGTAGTTCTATTGTAAATATTACGTTATTATATTATTTAGATGACGATTTTAAGATATGTTTGCTTCAAATAATTAATAGATCAGGTAATAGATATGAGCAAACAATTAACGATTTTAATAATCCCATAAGAGAAACTAATGGTAAAAGTAACGTAGAAGTTGATGAATTGAGAGACAGTCAGGAATGTTTAACTAGTCCTGATTCGGTCATATAATTAGTATAAATGTATAGTTGAATAATATTGTAAATTATTAATCATTGTGATATACCATAGTGGATCTTATTTGCAAATAAATTTCTTGTTAAATTGATTTTATTTTTTATCTTTTTTATTATATTTTGTAAAATCGCAGGCTAGATTTAAAGGTTTGCTTTATCGTCGTAGTTGAAAGTCAGCTGTTTTCAATGTGTTTACTCATCTTTCCTTTATATTCATGTATATTGATTACCAAACTCGTAAAGTTATTTACTATTCAGAAAACTTTAAATTTTGGCATCGTTGTTTAGTAAACAGAAAATCTGTAGTATATCTTTCAAAAATATTATAAAAAATATACATAACAATTGTCTCTAACGCAAAGTTAATAATCATGTACTTCAGCAAATTTTCATTGTTTAAAAATTAATAATTTTTATTGATTTAGTATATAAAAAAATTATGTCGTTTAATATTTTAATTTAAATAAACAACACGAGTATAAATATTTTAACCACAGTCACTAAAAAATAAATTGAAATACAAATAATTATGTAAAATATTCGAACAAAAAGTAAGCAATAAATAACACAATAAAGCGTCTAAAAGAAGTAATACCGAAATTTTGCTTAATATATTTTTGAATTTTGCTAGCTCTTCTAATTCTGAGGAAACATTTTTAAAATTTTGAGCCAATAGTGTGCCATTATTTCTATAATTTTAGAAAGACATTTTTATAATTGCTTTTGTTTTGTAAAGTGTAATCGTATAAACTGTTCCACAAATGTTTCGTGAACCCATTTTTGAACTTTGAGGAGTCTTGTGAGTTTTGTATAAGATCCTTGATTTGTTGAAAGATAAAGAAATTGCTTAAACTAAAAGTAGCAGGTGATTGAAGTCATTTTTCTGTTAAAATAATGACATAGGGGAGACCGGGGTTGGAAGTTACAATTTCTTTGTTTTGTATTTATAGAGCCCATGGTCTTAATTTATCAATGACATTTATATATCAATAGATAGTGTATTTATTCTAGTTTAAAAAGAAATAAAGACTTTTTGTCTACCATTATCTAAAGAGAACATATTATAATTTTTATGAAAAAAAAAGTGCGACTTTTAACCCCGTGTCAGGGATGGTTGTCATAGTGTCTGGGGTAGGTAATCACCCGAGAAATAAAAAGTAAAATACAAAACGACAAAACAAATGCATATGCTATTCCTAACCTATTCTATCTAACGAACTTAGGTTATGGTAACAAAAATGACAAATTTATAATTACAGCCAATCGTTTAAGTAGTAAAACCCCTAAAAACCAATAAAAAGGGTGCACATATTCATGGTTGCTTTGCACATGTGACAACTAGCCCCCGTTAACTTGAGCCAACTTTCCCCAAAACAGTTTTGGACAATTAATTGCCAAAATAAATTTAAATCAATGGTCATTTAAGAAACCATATGAATAATATCATGAAGCATATCTTAAACATCATAAATACACAAAAAAGTATATCACTATGCAAAATTTAAATGTACTTACGAGACTCAACACAGATTCACAAAAAATTACTTTCACTGCACAAAAAATACAAACGTATATAGTTCTTATACGGTATTTCAGAGAGAACTGAAGTGAAGTACGCAAAAAGGTATTGTGCTCGGGCTTCTTGGACACGGGCAAACAAATTTATTAATTCATTAGGTTTGCTGTTATGGCTTTTGTAACAACCTACCCTTGACACAACCATACCAGGTCTCCCCTACTTATTTAGAATTAATATTTTCAATAATATTAAGTGTTACAAAACTTTTAGAAAGAGAAAAACCCCAAACTATAACCAATTCAAAGCAACTATATGAAGTTTACTTACTTTTGTCCAAACCTATTGTTATATATATTTTGTGTCTGATGTTCATGCATTTTTACACTGATAAAAAAAATGACTTGATTCAAGAAAAATGTTTTCTTCAAAATGTCATTCTTGTTTTAAGTAGTTCAATTCTCTTAACTTAAGAAATTGATTCTTGAATCAAGAAACTTGGTTGTTTTCAAATTAGATATATACATCTTCGCCCAAGAATTTCTTTCTCTTGGATTAAGATAGACGGTAACATTGGTTCAAGATGTTACCGACTGTATTAATAAAATATAAGGTATAAATATTTTTCGGCATACAATGAAACAAAAATTTCTTTAATTCTAAGTTTTTTTCTGACTTAAACTTATAACATCCTAAATAAAAAAAATTGTTTTTGAATCAACAATAAATAACTTTTGAAGGAAGAATTCACTTGTATCGATCGAAGATAATATAGTCTTGAACCAAGTAAAAATGTTATCGATCGGAGTGATTCGACCTCTCCATCCAAGAAACATGAATTTGAAACAAAAAATTCTTGAAGCAAGACAACTAGTTCTCGTCAAAATAATTTTCTTGGATCAAGAATATTTTTCTTGAATGAAGATACTTTTTTTATCAGTGTATAAATCAAAATCTTTACTAAAATATATTCTAGAAAAATTAACAAAATTCTTATTAACTTTGTGGGCAAACTTCTCTCATACAATGAAAGTTATGACTAGCAGAAAAAAAATTACAATTAGACGAAGAGTTTTCACAAGTTGACAGAAGACGTCCGACAGAAAGCTTTCCCAAAGCTGTGAAGTGTGTACAAGTACAAACACGTAGAAGATATGATTATAATAGATTTATTTAAGGCCGCGGCTCGAGAAAAGTGGGTTGCCTAACATCGAGGACAATTTAGACCTCTCATAGTTGCATTTCCATTTTTTAACAAAAACTAATTGTATAAAAATAAATCAACAAAAGATAGAACTACAAGTTGACATATATATTTTGTTAGAGCCAAAACTGATAATGTATATTCGAAAAAAAATTGTAAAGTAGCTGAAATCAAACCTACATTAAAGAACAAAAAAGTCAATTTTTTGAAGTATAATTTTACAAAAACTAAAGATTTTATTCAATTTAAAATATTTAACACTGTAGAGGCATTTAAAAAAACAAATCATTAAAATAATTAAATTAAAATTAACGTAATTAATATATATTAGCCATTGTAGCACTAGATAATTTTTTTCCTTGGCGACTGGAAACATAGTAAAAAATACCGGTGGTTAAAAAGTTAATGTAAAAGCACTTAATTTAAGCTTTATTTGTTATATATGTAATTTTCTATTGTAATGGTTAAGAAGACTTAAAAAAACCGCATTGCTTTATTGCCTGTATCCGCAACTTCCCCACAAAACGGAAATGATCACAATAAAGTAAACTGTGAAAACATAAAAAATACTGTTATAACGAATGACGTAAAGTTTCTGGCAATTTGTTAAACGATTAGTGTAATTATGGTTAATCTCGGTATAACTTATAACATTTGTGACGTTCACGAGATAAAACGTATTAAGAATTAAACGAAATATTCTCGTGTTGTGTGTGTAATGACATGAGCAGTAAAATACTATATTATGGGAACAATTCCGACAGTATTTCCGCTTTTTTTAGATGAATTTCAGGCTTAAAAACAATAATCGAAGGCTTTATGTGACATCAAACAAATGGCTAGTCATAAATTGTGTTTCAGTAAATAACAAGTGCTCAAAAAAAACCATATTGATTTTCAACATCTCATCCAACATTTTATCTTTCGAATTTATGTACCCACAAATTTGACAAAAATTTTAAAAAAATTAAAAAAACAGGCAACTTTCAGATTAATTAATATTTACATTAGCTTGTATTTATTCTAATTGTTAAAACTACATTATTCGATGAGTAAAATCAAATTCAATATGCGCACTAAAATGTAATTTTGTAAAATGAAGCGGAAGTTTGCTTCATGAATACTTCAAACTCAACAGCAAATTCTTTGAAAATTAATGAAATCCTTTTAAAGTAGAATTTTCAGCATCTAAGAGAATGTAAATAATAAAATGAATTAAAAGTTTTTTGTTACATAAGTATTTCAGTTTGAACATGCATTTTTGATAGTCTTAAAGAAAACCGTTATTTTAGGCAATCAGCAATATGCCGAAAAGCTTTTAAATCCGAATTTGTGTATTTAAGCTGTTGGATTATTAGATATTGATTAGGAATACCATCAATGCGCAACTTAATTTTGCTTGTAACCAAATTCAATTAAAATCGAAAATGAAATTTGGGAAGCCGCAAATATTCCATGTATGGCAGTAATAATATGATTTAATAGATTGTTTACAAGCAATTAATTCTCTTACAGAATAATTAAACTATTGAACATAATTCAAATACTAAATTATTCAAAAATATTAATCATAATTGAATCAATGTAGCGCACACATAGGTATTAAATTTTTCGGGTTAAAAATTGCAAAACAACAATCTGTAGAAAGTTTGTCGTGTTTTACCCAATCAATAAAATGATTTGATCTAATTTGCTTCAATTTATAAGGCTGTACAATTTTCTGCACTAATATAGATTCTTTTAATGTAAAATATACGTAAGAAACGTTGAAAAGGTATTCTTTTATTAGTACAACTGTTCCACATTTTTATGTTTATATAAATAATAGGGAGCCACAAAATTGCTGCGCTGGTTTAGTACGAATTCTTAAGGACCTTCAGTGCGAGAGCTCCAACCTTTATAAAACTAATGAAGTCAACACGAATCTCATTCTTCCTTTATCATATTTGAGTAGTCCTTTGAAGACCGACTTTATCTTAAAACGTATCCATTTAGGAAATAATGTTACCAATTTATATAGATTTTAGAAATGCGGCAGCCTTTTTTTTAATATTTGAGAATGATTTGTTAAAATGGTGGATTAGTGATTTTTGAATTATTTCATATTATAGGCTTATGTAGGCCTGTTGTTCAGCTTTAATTTATTAGTCAAATATGACATTAACAGGAGGGCTATTCACGCTTTGCACATCGAATATCCGCCCTACAGCGTTTTGTTTTGTTCGACCAAACGTTGTTCGCTTAAAAATTTCGGGATTTTGAATATTGTTTAATGGTTTGTTTAAAAGAATTCAAATAACCCTATGTTTACCAATTTTATTAATATTTGCAAAATTATTTCCAATGCAATTATCGGAATGGAATAAGTGTGATAAATAGTTATAAAATTTTAACGCAATACTTCTGACTTATTTCATCTATAAATTGGGGTTTTAATATGAAATAAAAGAAAAATATATGTATGTTAAAGATGTGACAATGCCAGTACAGAAATTTTTGAAAGCTATCGCACTTTAGCTGCTGGAATGGAAAGTTTAAGAAGTCCTTCTCACATAAAAATGATGAAGTGTTACGAAGGTATGTTGATGGCAGCTTTAATGATGTAGTAGTAGTTATTACATTGAATTTTGCTATATTTCAGGAGAGTTTAAGTTTTTTTATTTACTTTCACTTGAAGTAGGTATAGGTAAGTAAAAGCTCACAGAAAATATTTAAAAAAACTATTTCGCTTTTAAAATAATGATTAATGGCTTTTATTTTGTGTTGAATATGTTGTTTTTATAATAGCTTAAATAAATACTAATATGTATTTCAAATAAATGAAAACAAACGCAATTACCAGAAGTTAAATTAGAAATGGTTATCGATATATGGAAACACGTATCACTATAAACTCGAGAACAAAATTATCGGAAAACGTTTTTTATCTTTTTCGCTTCAATAGAATTTTATTCATACTAGGGTTCTCCCTACTTTTACATGTAAGTATTAATCAAGCCAAGCGTTTTTGTACTAAAGAATTAAAGTTACAAGTGTATGAAGTCATTTACTGCGATTTTTTAAAATTTTGAAATACTGTGTCAAAGATGGGTCATTCCATATGAAATCAACAAATGGGGCGTGCCGCATGATTTTTAATTTTAATAAAAAAAATTGTAGATGATCTTTGTGGTGCCAGAAACGCTAAACCACCACCATTTATTTTTTTTATTGTATAACTTTTGAACAGTGCCCATCCGAAGTCAAAAATTGGGTCAATTTCATACTTGTACATAATATGCTGTAGCTTTTTATTTAGAACAGGTATTGAAATGGTTCTTTTTTTATTTGAAAGGGTCACAAATGTACATTTTATATAATACAATAAAATTGAACTAAAACAATTAGGAACAAGATAGTGACCATCCGACATTTCCACAATTTTTTTTCATCTTTACGATATTTGATTGGACGCTGTGTCAACCCTGTTGCATATTAAGGGTTGATTTTTTTTACAATAAAGTACTAACCCTAGTGAAGTTGTGACATAATTATAATTGTCCTAGAATAAAATCTTCTACGAAAAGAAAAATGGTAAACATTGATAATTTTGAAAAAAGTTCAAATTTGACCCCAAAAAACCCATGTTGAAGAAAAAATAACAATCTGAAATTTTTAGCAATTATAGTCTATATCTTCGTTAATTATGTCCAATTAGTTCCGTTCTGTTATTTTCACTTCTTTAAGAAATATGATTTTTTTAAAGTGCTACTTTTACAAATAAATAAGAAAATAATCTGGGAGTTTGACAATTTATAGAAGTTTTATAACTTATTTAAACTATTAGAATTATGTCAATTTATGATAAAAATAATGAAATAAAAATCAAAATTTTCAAATTCTGGTATTTATCAAAAAAAAAATATATGTAAAAATAATTTATTTTTCATTACAAACTTTTACTATCTAGAGATTTTCTGAGCTAGAATATCGTCGCACTTTTAATTTATTATTTGAGATGGGGACAAAACAATGATAGAATCGTGTGTTTTTATTGTAATTATATTATTTTTAATAAACAACAGAATTTGAGAATTTTTATTTTTATTTCATTATTTTTATCGTAAATTGACATGATTCTAATAGTTTAAATAAGTTATAAAACTTCTATAAATTGTCAAACTCCCAGATTATTTTTTTATTTATTTGTAAAAGTAGCACTCTTAAAAAAAATATATTTCTTAAAGAAGTGAATATAACAGAACGGCATTAATTTGACATAATTAACGATGATATAGACTATATTTCCTGAAAATTTCAGATTGTTATTTTTTCTTCAACATGGTTTTTTTTGGGGTCAAATTTGAGCTTTTTTAGAAATTATCAATGTTCACCATTTTTTTTTGTAGAAGATTTTATTCTAGGACAATTATAATTATGTCACGACATCACAAGGGTTAGTACTTTATTGTAAAAAAAAATTAACCCTTAATATGCATCGGGGTTGACACAGCGTCCAATCAAATATCGTAAAAATGAGAAAAAATTGTGGGAATGTCGGATGGTCACTATCTTGTTCCTAATTGTTTTAGTTCAATTTTATGGTATTATATAAAATGCACATTTATGACCTTTTAAATAAAAAAAGAACCATTTCAACACCTGTTCTAAATAAAAAGCTGCAGCCCATTATGTACAAGTATGAAATTGACCCAATTTTTGACTTCGGATGGGCACTTATCAGAAGTTATACAATAAAAACAATAAATGGTGGTGGTTTAGCGTTTCTGGCACCACAAAGATCATCTACAATTTTTTTATCAAAATTAAAAATCATGCGGCACACTTTTTAATTCATATTTGTTGATTTCATATGGAATGACCCAGATATTAGATGTTAATCTTATTTATTACGTTTTATATTTTCTTTAATTATTATTCTGACTTGTTTAATATAAAACCTTCTAACAAATATGTATATGGTGCTTTTTTAAGATTGAGCACATTTTGAATTTTGCGCCATACTAATTTATTTTTATGTTAGTAGTACTGAATGAAATATTTGCTCAATCATTACCAGTGGCGTTTTCAACACAGGTGACCAATATGACATTAATAATTTAAAATAATTTATTTTAGATCACTTACTGTGTTTATACTAATGTAAGAAGCACAAACATTAAAAAAGAGAAGAAAAGCAAAAGATACAAGTGCAACTAATGAAATCAAAACAATAAAACACAAAACCCTTTGTAAACATTTACGGGATTTTTTTGACATTTGACAGTAAAATTTCTTAGATTCTCACAATTTAAGCACATAAAATAGACTGAAAAACTGTGGCGCCTTTAAAACTTCGTCAACTTAAAAAATTAGCCTTGTACTTATATTTTCATACAATAACAATGTATAGAACAATCTTTGGATTTATTAGATTTGTATTATTTTTAAATATACAGGCTTCTCCCAATTAATGCGAGATCGTATAACATTTAGCGTGATTTATAATTAGTAACAAAATTTTAATTTATATTATATTTTTCTTCTACTGTAATTAAAAAAACTTGTTTTTAGGTTTAATAAAGTTTATATGCTTTGTTCTTATTCTAATGTACCTATCTCAAATTGACATAAAACACATTTCAAAAAATTGGTTATTGTTTTTAAAATCTTACAATGCAAGAGGATATGTAGTTTTTATCACTATTGCTTAGAAAGTTCTATGTTCGCGCCGGTTATTTTGTGTGAAAAGTAGCCCTTTACCCATTTCACTATTTCACGTGCGTAAATTGCGATTGCTACTCTTAAAATTAAATAAAAAACGCAAATCGATGCTAGATCTCTAAAGTGTCAGTTAAGTGACTGATGATAAATATTTTTTAGAATTTGAATACAAAAATAATAATTATTATCAGTTATTATCAGTTATGAGTGATAAAAAATAGTATGTGTATTCGTGCGGTTGTCCACTACTCCCTAAAGCGCAAGCGACTACTTCCCGCACTTGTTGCACAATAAATATTTTTTGTAATACCCGCAGCAGGAAGAAAAATTTCAATAAAGCAACTTTTAATTTAACACAATCATTACTACTTTTATTGAAATTGTGTAATTATATAAATAAATTGGCAGTAAATACTAAAACAAACTAGAGTGTTTTAGAATACAGAAGAGGAATAAAGTTGAAGGCAATAGAGCGAAAGTACGCACGTTCCATACATGTGCAGAAAGCAACCGCATTGCTATCGCCGCACGGCGCTTGAAAATCAAACTTTGGCAGCGTATAATACAAAACCTACTATTATATTGCTTATTAAGTTCGATTAATGCGATAGTGCTTAGCGGGGTGTTTTCAGGTAACCTATTTATCCCGCTAATGGGGAGATGCTTGTACTTACAAGTTTCTTTTTAAAAATTTATCTACATTAGAACAAAACCCATTTTCAAAATTATTGTACTTTAAAATTCTTTAAAATGTATTTTATATGCGTACATAGTAATTCCATTCTACTTTTTAGGTTAACAACTAAAATGTTAATAAACTGTCTCTTTATATGTGCTCCTAAAATAGAAAGGTTTATCCTTTTACATTGAACTTCCTTTGTTGTATAGCGACCCTCTTTTCTTTTAACTTTGGCTTACTTTATAAGTCAAAAAATAACTTAATGTTGGACTATTTAATTATAGACACTATTTTCTAGATAAATAAAGAGATTGTCATATTTACATAGGTATGTATTCAACTAAAGATCTTCATTAAAACTTCAAACGATGAAACAATGAAACCACTTTCACATTATAACATTAAAGTTCCTACAGAAAGCGATCTTTGTAGTGTTTAATAAGTAAATCAGTTAAGTTGCTACTTTGTTTAACATTAACCAACTTTCATAATTATAAATTGTGACAATTACTCTGACAAACTTACCAATACTGTACAAGATTTAGTATTAATACTATGAAAGCTGTATGTATTATTAATGGAATATCTTAAAACCGTGTTTCCCAAACTGTTTTCGCGGAATACTCGTGTTCCGCAGAGTCTAAATAGATGTTTCGCATAAAGGAGTGTTTCTTATAGAAATTGCCTAACCTAAAAAATAATTCAAGTGTCCCGTTACAATTTCCGAATTTGGTGAGGGTTCTATTGCAGAAAATGTTAGAGAAACCCTGTCTTAAAATAAATCCTTTAATAATTTTAATATTATAAATTAAAAAAAAATTAGTTTTCTTTTAATATCAAAATGTATTTGTATGGTAATTTAATACGCAAATCTTTATATATTAGGTAATTTCAATTGAACTGCAGTTAGTCAATAATAATAATCAAATAAATATAATATAAAAGGATTTGTTCGAAATATTACATGTTATCAATCTCAAACTTTTTAAAAGTATGAAAACTGCTATATCTGTAAAAAGCTCTTTACTGAAAGCTGAAATCTGTCGCTAAACTTTTAATTCTGTTGGGAAAACCTAACATTTATAAATGAAAGGAATACTTAGCTTTATTCTAAAATAAAATAATAAATAGATCCTAAATCCGCACGACAAGAACTGGTAAATAATACTTAAAATGTCGTACTTAGATCCATTTACAACGAACTATTTGCATTACATATATTGTATTGCTTTCATAACAAAAATTGCAACTTGTTTCTAGTCTAAAATAAAAATTCCTCAAATTAAGTTGAACAAACTTTTTTAAGTATTTTGGAAGAGCTAGACAAAATGTTAAATACATCGTTTTATTTTACTTGTACATAGAATAGAAATTCTTAATAAGCTATTGTTATTCAGATAGAGCATTTATATTAGTATAAGCATGCGATATGTCGCGTTTTGTCATTTATCAAGCTTTACGAGTTTAGAGGTTATAAGCTTTAGTTTTAAAAGTTTTCTTCCTTTTATTCATACAGCTTCTGCCTTGAAGAGTTTTATAAGTGGTTCTAAAAACTTTCTATTTATTACAAAGCTATGGTAGTGAAAACTTTACTACGCTACAGCGTTTCGTTGCACTTTAAAATTGACCTCCAATTTTCGGATTGTATTTAATTTTTAGTTCAGTATTTTAAGTTTTTTTAAGCAGGCACATACAGTTACTCTCACAATTAAGTATACACCCTAATGGCAAATACATTATGGTGTTGTTGCAAAGAGCATGGTTGCAAAAAAAACAAGTAATTTAATATTTATTTCTTCTACTATGTATTGTTAAAAATTTCCAATGTAATACTAGAAAAAATGCATTGGAATTTTTTTGGCAACGAAATTTTGCAATTTAACAAATTTGGTATTGTTATTTTACAAATCAGTTTTACTGGATTTGTTTTGAAAAATTACAAAATATGAGTATCACTGTTAAAAAAGATTTATTGTAATTTTACAATAGACGCGTAGCAACTTTTTGTTGCCCACAATACAGTATTATACTACAGTAATTATACTACACAACTTATTCTAGGTAGCTCAGTTTGAAAATATTACAAAACATTGGTTGCAATATTTCTAAACATTTACAATATACATATTTCAATAATTATTAAATTTTTTAATAACTTTTCATATGTCTTACATCAATAGTTTTTAGATTGACCGGCAGACATGAAACCCCGAAACGAAATTGTGAGTTATTTATGTAAAAATAAAAATTAGGTATCGTTTGTGTTAAAAACACAATGGAATTCTATCAACCGATTAGTTTCATAATATATCGAACACTTGGGTACATTTAATTTTATCGTTAATTTTAATCAAGGTTATTAGTGTTAGGGAGCATGTGATATCAAATTATCAAGGGCTTCGACCTTCCTACTGCTGCTTTTGATGAAATTTACTGTATTTAATACAACCTTCAGTAAAATAAATAATTAATTATACAAATAATTATATTAATTGTGCAATATCCTATATTTAACGTTATAAGAATACATATCACTCATATTAATACCAATCTTATAAAATTCATCTGGAAAATCTATTTTTTGCCTTTTTTTAATTATTACACGTTTTTATACAATCAATAGCGCTGAATCTAAATCTACTGATTAAAGAATTATATTAGGTATACTTTTTTAGAAAAGAATTTTAAAAAACCTGTTATTTTAACGATTCTTTTATATTTTTGATGTTTACAGAAACATTAAAATTATTTAAAATAGAATCAAAATACTTTCTGGTGTTCTTCGGTTTCATGTTTTCCTTTGGAGTTACCCGGTAAAGTGACTAGAAAAAAAAGTTCTTGTAGAATTCCTTCAGCGTTATTACGAAAATAGCAATTTTTTGCATTTTTGTCTAATAAATTTTATTGTTTTATCCTTGATCGTAGAAGGTAAGTTTAGAATTTGAAGAGACTTTTTCAAATAAAATTTTTAAATCGGACTACTTTTAAAAGTCTATAAATTCAGCACGAAAATATCTCAAGAATCTTAATGTTTTCATTTGAGAAAGGATTTTATTGCAGACCAGTGTAATTAACGTAAAACGGAAATTCGTTTATTTAACAGTAACCATGATGTGTTTCAAATAGGAAGATAATCATGTTGTTTCAAATTTTAATTCTATATTACACAAAAGTTTGTAAAATAATGTGAACTATTTCGTTTTATCTCGGTTTTTGTAAAACGTTAATATTTCAAAATGTAATAGAAATGGAATCATTTTAATTAATTATAACAATGTGTGCTAAAGAAGTTGTGAAATCTGTTAGATCAAAGAAAAAATTAAAATTTGTTTTAATGCATCAAAAATGATGTAAAAATATAATCTTAATGTAATGTTTATCTTATATACTACATAGTTATAATGGAATCTGTGATCTTGGATAAGTAGGAAATCTCCAAAACTGTGGTTCGGATTTCGGCTTCATCATTTTTCATAAACGTCTGTGGCTATAACCGCTTTAAGGAGGTTTTCTTTCTATCGCCTTTACATTGATTAAGTGGAGTAATTACTTATTTATAAATAGAATTAAAATTTAATTCATTCTGAGAAATAGTAAAATATAACAATTTAAATGTTTTTATTGATCCAATTGTAAATTTTTTCCGACTTTCTTTAATAGTAGATAATGTTTTGGTTATCTAAAAAGTCCTAAAACTATTACTCACAATTAGTATCACCATTAACTCAAGTTACTGATACCTATATGTAGGTAGCAAAGAGGAATATCTACCTACTAACAATAAGAAATAATGAAATGCGATATTATTTATTCCAATTTTATTGTATTTTTTTTGTTACTATAAAATAATATTGTAAACCATTTACCTATATTTAATTAAACAAAAAATCACCATGGTCGTATTCTTCGTTCCGAATATCGTGATTTGTGGGCTATGTTTAGTTTGTAGTCTATAAAATCTTTCTTCAAAAGTCTTTATTCTTTGCGTTTCTAGCGTTTTCTTCCAGTTTGTCAACCCTTCAATTTTATCTAGCCATCTTTTAAGAGGTCTGCCTTTCAATCGTTTACCTATAAATTTTCCTTAAACAATCAATTATTTTAAGTTATTGTATGTCCTATGTGCTATATGGCCAAGAATTGTAAGATCTTCTTTGAACAATGGTGACTAGTATAACTTTTACACCAATTTCTTGTATTATAGGGTCATTTGATCTATGTTTAGTTCATGGGACCCTCAACAGCATTATCCAGCATCATAAATCTAATTTTTACCAATTTTTCTCAATGTTCAAGTTTCAGCTGTATACGAGGCAATTGCAAACAAGGTTTTTATATGTCCTGTTTTGGTGGTTTTTGTTGTTATGGTCTTTTCATATTTTGTTTAGAGTAATTACGGCGGCTTTAGCTATTGCATTTTAATTCTATATGTAGGGGGAAAGTGGCATGAAACAGCCAAGTTTTGAAAAAGCCATTATCAATTACGCGGTAGCTTACATACGAATCGTTTATGTATTATTATTTTAAGATAGCAACACTAGCCAGATATCCCCCACAAAAATTTGACCGTTCACCGTCTATAAACGGCGCCGATACGACGTATTGAAGATTTTGTCGTCAAAAAGTAAGGTTTTGAGTTCAGTTTATTTGTTTTCTAACGCCTATACGTACAAAACTAATAATAATATGATTACAATATAATTTTATAGATATATTAGGCCTTCTAATAACGTATATATTTTGTAGACTAATCTTTGATTTCATAGTAATTTTCGAGATTTTGTTTCTTGAGAGAATATGTTTTGAAATAGTCGGACTGCAGTGTAATGAAAAAGCCACCTTTTAATTGCATAAAATGCAATAATAATTGTAGTAACAGCAATCAAGAGTGGTACCGATGCAAAGTTGTAATGGTTGGGCATATAAATCCTGTGGCGTAAAAGGGAAATTGCATAATTTTTGCTAAAAACGTTTTTAAGTTTTTGCAATGATTGATCTCAAACGTCAAATTTTTTGACAGTTTCTTAGATTTATGTAAGTAAATATTTTATCGAGAGTTTGCGTTATTTAAAACGTTTTATAATGATATAAGATCTAAAATTATAGCTTAAGATTATTATTAAATAATATCTTCGTTAATGTGCAGTTTTAATCTTGTAATAAGAACATGGCTTTTCAAAATTGGGTTGGCTGTTTCAATACCTATAGGTTATGAAAAGCCAAATTTTATTTTTTATAAATGATTAGATTTCGAAAAATATCGTTAATTTTGAAAAATGTTTTATGACATTACGTACATAAATGCATGAACAATTACAGATTTAAAAAAAAAATTGATTTATTTATGTCCTTCTATATTATTTATCCATTTTTTTAAAACTGGCTGTTTCATGCCACTTTCCCCCTACAGTCTCCCTTTGTTTAATTGAGCTTAGGTAGAGTTGTATTGTTCCACTATTTTTTTTTCACTAATAATAAATCATGTTTTTGTCTATATTATTTATTATAAGTGTGGTTGGTATATATGAAAATTTACTTATAATACAGTCGAACCTCGATAAGCCGAAATTTTGATAACTCGAACCTGTTTCTCTTAAACTTCGACTTATCGAGGTTCGACTGTAGTTATAATTTTTTTATTTTATTAATCTCTGCAATTTAGAAATTATTAATAGTTATTTGATACACATCAATACATATTTAAATTGGTAGGTATTGTATTGTAAATCATTTTTAAATTTCCTTAATTTTTTTGCTAAAATAATTTTGTTTTGGAAATAGTGACTTAATATTATTTTACAATACATTTTGTTCTTTATAAATACTTTTCTCTTCTAATTGATTGTTTATTTGAGCTATTTTTCCAAAAGGTTAATGCTATAGAATTTTTCAGATTTGTTAATAATGATCAAATATTATAAAATCAATAAAAATGTGTTGTTCTTAAAATAAGTTTCTTCTAATTATTTACTTTTAAAATAGTGTTTCAAAAGAAGCTGATGGCGATGTCGCGGAGTATTCCACAGAATTGTTGATGTTTACGTTGTACCGATACAAGAGGTTAAAGTTTTAATTTACTGTCTTATCAATGTTCTTTAGTATATTCCGATTATAATCAAAAAACAAAATTTATAGACTTATAAGTAAGAATTTTTCTAGAAAATAAAAAAGTTATATATTCACCTATTTTGTTTATTAATTTGAAATTGTTGAAATTTTTTGGATGCACTTGGCAATATATAAAACAACTAGTAATAAAAAATATTAAACAAAAAATTTTCAAAATTATTTTACTCCTAATAGATAATGAATAAATATCTATTTCATTAAAAGGAACCTAGTTTTCCTGACTTTTTAGACGTCATTTATGATCTTTTCATTTGATAATTCTTATCGCCAGACGTAATGTACGGAGGTCACTTTTTAAAGATAACTGGCATACATACATACATATTTGTTTCGTAAATTCCGAATATACAGACTTCAAGTTGATAAAAAACATTTATGGGAATCCACCATCAAAATACGATCTAATAACCGTCATTCATAACAACGCATTCACGTGTCGAGCTTATTATTTAAATTGAATGTAATAAGCTTTTTTATAAACATTGTTCGTAACACACTGCTCGTTACTTTTGTGTGAAGTTTGAAGGTTGTCTTATTTTATTGTTGGATTGTAAGTATTTTTTTTTATACAAATTATTTTTAACATTTTTAGTAGGTAATTTTTAATTTCAAAATTATTCTTAATCAACAACTACACCAAAATTATATGGTTACATTTACATGTCATAAATTAACAGTGCCGGACTATAAAACTGAAATAATATTAAAAATAAAATTATTCTGTTTAATTTTTCTCCTATTAAAACAGCAATAATTTATTTTGCTGAGAAGAATGGGGAATCAATTCAATTATTTTTCTCATTTAATTATTTTTTATTGTTTAAATGCTTATTTCTAATATGTACTTGATTACATTTATTAATTACATAATTTTTTTTTTTGGCAGAGAAATAAACATATCTACAATGGATTACGAAGAAGCAGAAAAGCTAATGAACATAACCATAGAAGAAGCAGTTAAAGCTCCTGGATCAGACATTCCGATAAGATTCATCATATTTACAATAATAGTAATAATTAGTTTATGTGTAGATGTGATTATTGTTTACACAATATTAAGCTATAAGAAACTGCGTACGGTACCAAATATTTTTTTCGTGAATTGGATTATTGCCGATTTCTTTTCGTTAATTTGTTCTCCAAGTAACTTCGAAATCCTGTTGCTATTCAACACGGTTTCTTTACCTGACGATCTCTTTTATATATTACTTTTAGTAACAAATACGGGCAATGTGGTGATTATACTATTCGCTATAATGTTAGCTCTAGATTATTTTTTAAATGCGTACTACGAGAGCACATCCACCGACTTTAGAAATTATTATAAATTTATCGTGGCTTCTGTTTGGGGAATTTCATTTTTGGTATGCGTTATTTTAATTGCACTGTACTTATCGGGTAGTTTTGTATACACTTTACATATGTACGCTTTGGTTTTAACGTACGGAGGGCTATTAATTGGTATAGTTACAATGCAACTCTTGCGATTTATCGATAGGTTTAAAAACAGAATGTTGGGTTGTTCTACGTATACATTAACACTAACAACGGCCCTTGTTTCATGTTGGTTTTTACCTTATTGTAACTTTATATTGTTAGGTTTCTCAAACACTTTCGTTCCAGCACTTGAAATCATTTCGGTGTGTTTAGTATATGGTACATCCATCGTAATTATTGTGCTTTTGTATAATTTAAACAAAGATTTTCAAGCCTGCTTTCTTCAAATATTAAGAAGGTCAAGGATCAGATATCAGGAATCGAGTCTTGAGTTTCATAATCCCATGAGAAAACCTATTGTAAAAACACCTACACAAATATCTTTCACTAAAGAACAAGATTTTTTGTCTAGCATATATGTTAGTTGAATAATTGTTACTTAATTTTTTGTTACAAGCAAATTAATTTAAAAAGACAAATATTTTAAATTTCAAAAAACTGAGAAGAATGATGCTTGTTCGAAATGATAGAGAAAATGTACTTATGACAAAGAGAAAGCAATAAGTACGAAATTCATAATGTAATTTATTAATATATTTTGACATTCTTATTTTCTAAGAATTATATATTAATTATTAATACTAATAATAATTATTATAGACAATTGTGTGAACATGTGCTACTTTTTTAATGTATAATTTTAAGATTACTAGTTTATTTCTTTTGTAATGTTTTGACACTGATTTTTTATGCCTACCTACATTGTATTATTATTTTACAAATAAATATCTAAGTATTTAATTTTTTATAAGAAACATTTATTCTTTTGTATCTAAAAAAATATATAATTTAGCTAAATAATAAAAAACATTATCTATCAATGGGTACCTTATTAAATTTAATTTTAAAGGATTAAATGAGTATTCCTCAGAGAAAGACGATATTTGATGTTTTCTTCAGCCGCTTAAAATTATAACCAGTTTGTTGTCTAATTATATTATTATAGGAAGTAACCTATCGCTTTATATGTTTCAGTAATAATTTTATAAAAAATATAAATAAAACAATCTTATTTGCAAAAAACGGACGAAAACTGACATTATGTGCAAATCATAAACAATTTCACAGTTAATCAAGATTTTTTGTACTAATTTGATTTTAAAATACATTGTCTAAAAGATCTAATATTAGGTTTTGGCGTTGTAAGTTATTTGATTAAAATAACTTCAGCAATACCATTCATATTTTTCTTGTTCCAGGCGCATTTTAATATAAATAAAATAGAAGTGCTGCAACAAAATAAACTAGTCAAATTAATTATGCAACAGTGGTTAACAAATTGGCAAATATCACATAAAGTAGTCGATAGAATCGGAAGACAGGGTGAAATTTAATAGTCTTGCTTACGAGCGCAGAACAAAATATACGAAATGGCATTAAATGAGGGTCTCTTTTGTGTTCATTCCTAAAAGTCTACTATGGTGGACAAAGGTAAAAATAAAATAAACTCTTACATAATGGTGGCGTATTATATTTCAGTTTAAATGTTGCAAAAAATGTGTAACGTATTGTTACAAAACTTCTTAAAATATATTTCTTTTAGGATATTTCTATAGAATGGTTATTTCACAGATACGTGTGTTTTTGAATTTTCCTTGCGTTTTGTAATCTTGTGCTGTTCTACAGTGTTTATTTCGGCAAAACATTGTAAATATACAAACAGGGTTTATGTATGCAAATATCTACATACCTACATATAAAGTAAAATTATTAATTTCTTTACTTATTTAAAATTTATTAAACGTTCTATTTTACAAAATAGATTTTTTAAAATGTTAAGATTTTATGTTTTAAGTAAATAAATTATATAACAATTTTAACCTATTGTTAATTTTATGAAAAACTGAATTTTAAAAGAAAATTCTTGTTCAATAATAAAAGTTTCATAAACCAACAAAAGAAAAATGTTTGAATTTTACATTATTAATCAGTAGGTATAACCAATGGTTGTTACATTAAAAATAATTTTAATTTACGACTTTTTAACAAGTTGAATTTAAAAATTGTATATTTAGACTACCTCGTTTAGAATTCGATTTTTACTTGTAAAATTCCAAGTTGAACAATTAATATAGAAAGTATTTATAAAGGCCGTAATTTCAAAACACGTAATTAATTTTCGGATTGAGGATTACCGCAAAAACTTGTATCTATACATGCTTACAAGTGGCAATTCTAATACTTAATACTAAAGAAGCACGTTCTATAGACGTTGAATAGAAGACTAATCTGCCGTGTAAGCATTTTCTTAGATGTTTTTAATTAGTAGTACTTGGGTGGAAAACCTTTAAATCTGCAAAATAAACTTCTATCTAAAGTATCTCAAATAATCTAGAAATTTCAAAACCATTCGGAATACTATTGATAATTATGACTCATTCAAAAAATGAATATTATGCCTAAACGAAAGATTAGGCCTCTATGATTATATTTTTTAGTAAAAGTTTAGTTTCTTCTAGCATATTCAAATCCCACCATTTATCTTATACTTTAAACGAGTAATTCTTGTATATATATAAGTTTGGATGAAATTTTATATTTAGATAATGGTTTGATTCCTAAGTTTATCTAGATAGGTGTCATTGCTGAAAAAAATGCATTTTCACACAAAAATTATTTTTTTCTAGCGCCATCTCATAGAATATTGAAGTACCAGTAGGCTAAAATATTCATGCACTGATGCCCAACAACAGATGGCACTACATTTATATTTCAGTAGCTAGGCGACCGAAAGGCATCACATTCCTACGGCGAAAGCGACAGATGCCGAGCAAAGCACTGTCACCCAGCTATTAAAAATAATTTGCGGTAAGTAGAGATTTAACATTAATAAAGCACGTTTAAAATTAATTAAGTGTTAGTTTATCTTAAGGTAAGAAATGTTTTCCATATTTCCTGAAATTATGAGGGGTTTTTAAACATTATATAATACAGAATTATTTAATGAGAAAAATTAGTTAGCAGGCACTCTCGCTTACCAAAATTTAAATGTGCAAAGTGTACTTTTATAGGATTAATTTTCTTCAAAAGCTATTTAGCTTGCTCAATTTTAATTTCAATGCATCCTTTGATCTTGGTAAACAAAGAAGCGGTCTCATTCAGTGTTTCGTGATGATAACATAAATTGAGCCAAAGCTAGTAATAAACTCTTTCATTATCTTCTAAAAACATTTTTCATTTATATCAATTTAAGAAAGTTAATTTTAGAAAAAAAATTTTAAATTACTTAATTATTGTGCAGCTTAAAAAATATTAGACATTAAGAAATGCAATTGACTACAATTCAAAAGTATATAAATTTCGGTTGACAGAATTCTCGTTATTTCTTGCGATTTGTATAATCTTACGAAATGGAGAAAGTAGTAATGTAGTTATGTACAATCCTGTCACAGTATTTCTTTTATAATGTTGGTTTTAAATGAATTCCTATAAAAGCTGATATGCATTAAATGAATTATCGCTAATATGATTATCATTAATTAATTTCAAAATCATAAAATGTAGAGACTTAATGAGATTCTACTATGCATTTTGCAGTACAGGAGCAACTTTTATGTTATTCAATTCGTTGAGAAGATCGATATTGAGTATCTTATTAGAATGTGTGATTCGCTTTGTGCATGTTAAAGTCATCGAGGAAGTAGAAAATATTTCGAATATTTACAGAATAAGGGATAGCATGTAGAGTAGGTATACGGATTTTGAATAAATGCATACAAAGAAGATGTATAAGGAAACTTATTTTTAATTAAAACTGAGCATCAAACGGAAAGCAAAAAGCACCATATATTTAATTAAAAAGCAAAGTAAAATTAAATTTTCTTCTTGAATAAAAAGAAATCAACTAATTTAGCGTTATTGATTATATAGGATAATTAATTAAAGAAATGAGTACTTCTTTAAATTACTTTTCTATACAGAAATATAATTAATTATAAAGTTCTTTTGCGTTCTTGTGTCAATAATTAAATAAGTGCGTAAAAAAAAGTAGGCTTATAAATTTTCTTAATTGTAACTTTGTTTTTCTTCACTTATGCAAATTAAGAGTCTAAAAGCGCAGTCTTAATAAACGTAATTGAATAAAAGTTGCTTAACGAACTCGTACGCATCATTGTGCACCGTTTAGCAATTCGCAAACATCTCCAGTTCATTTCTGACCGAGCATCACAGGATGCTTCTAATTGATGGTTATTTTTGTATTATGTTATTATATTTTGTAATTCAATAGTGGGTGGCATTGCAATATTACTCTAAAACACCACGTTTTCTGCAAAATTAAATTCGTTCTGTATGTGTTTAATGTTTGAGTTGCATATTTTACATACGCTCTTCAAGTTCAACTAAGCTATTTTGTTCTTTTATGCTTTTATTTGAAATTTTCAATTAAATAAGGTAAGACATGTAATAACTAGACGGTATATTTGAAGTAACTCGTACAACTAAAAAATATAAAAAAACTGTATTTCTTTTGACTGCGTACGAAAAAATTGTTGAAAAGTAAATTAATTCATATTTTGTTAACATGTTTTCATTTTACCACAGCTATTTAACTTTTTACTCATTTTATGCTGCAAAGGAAACTGTTTCTATGCACGATTTTCATTATAAGTTAGGTTTAAATCATAATTTGAATTAGTTTAATTTTAATAGTAGAATAAAAAAGTTTATAGAAGTCAATCACATTTGTAAATAGTCTCAAAGGAAACAAGATCAAATAAACAAATTAATGATTAATTATAAAATGTACGAAACAAGTACAAAATTTACTTTTTTAATTAAAGTTATAATTATCTCTTAGTTTCAGAAATGCTTATAATTTTAATTTGACTAGATCGAAAAAAACATACTTAGCAAAACACCACTAAACAATGTAAGTAAATGTTATTTTTACTTTTTCTAACTTGGTACTAGTTATTTGCGAAATATGTCAATTTATAAAGCTAATAAATCGACTTTGTAATTCGCAAAAATTCTAAAATAGAAACAACATTCAATTAAGATGTTTATTTCAGATTATGCAAATCACATAAGCTTGTAACATCTAAAATAATGGATTATGAAGACTATCTTAATATAACGAATTCTACGATAATGAACGAAGAAGTTTCTGTTGAATCATCAAAGCGTCATATATCACATGAAATAGTGTTTGTTATATTTTGTTCTATTGCATTTTGTGCAGACTTAATTACAGTTTACACTATTTTAAAATTCAAGAGATTACGTACAGTGCCTAATCTGTATATCGTAAATTGGCAAATTATGGATATGCTTTCGTTGGTGGCCATGCCAAGCGGTTATAGAATACTTTCAGTAATACACAACATGGCTATATCCATTAATTTCTTTTGCGTTCTACTTCACCTATGTGCAAGTTTCCATTTTGGAAATATTGTTTGCGTGTTTATATTAATAGCAGACTGGTGTCTAGCTGCACATTTTCGTAGATACTGCGAAAGGTTAAGACGATATTACAAATATGTAATAGGGTTTAGTTGGAGTTTGTTAATAATAAGTGCAGTGGCGTATTCACATTTATGTTTTCATGTACCTTACATGACAGAAATACCTGGTGATATGTTATTTATAGGTTACTGTATGTTAATTATAATTATAATTATATTTCAATTCTCTAGAGCTGTACAAAAATGGCGAAGAAGATCAGTAGATTATCCACCATTGAGTTTGAATTTAGGAACCATTTATATCACATGTTGCGTTACTGCTTTCATATATTTACTGGTTATCCAAATTTTAAGATTGCGTTATAGGTTTTTATCAATTTTAACATTAATTATAGCTTTTTGTAATTCTCCAATTTATTTAATAATGCTGTATAAATACGATAAAGATTTTCACGCGTGTTTTCTTCAAGTTTTTAAACGGGCCCAGAATAGATATGAAAATACTGTAGCTGAATATGCTACCCCCTCAAGTGCTACTGTCGAAAATACTTCTGTGCATATTCACTTTAACAACCAATTCGAACATTTGATATCAAGGAATGATTACAAATCGTGATAATACATTCAATGAGATGTGATCAATAACTAATAGAGCTGTTGTTTTGTTTGAAATTGTATTTTGATAAGTTTTGTGATCTGTATTTTAATATGTATCTACTTCAATAATTATATACAATTTACATATGTACATATATAGGGTGCTCGGATAAAAATGTCCTATTAATTTTGACGCATAGTACCAAAAACTAACATGCCTATATGATAATTTTTTTTTTATAAAAAGTTTTGCTAGCAGTCTGCAACTACTTTCATTGGTATGTTTTCTCAAATTTTAACCAAATGTTGCTTGAATTGCTCGATGGTCACTTTTTATACGTTTAGTTTACTTAACATGTGTTTTAACAACAGAACCGTGTAATGGACTAAATTTCTAGGAAGAAACGAAAAAGTTCTTAGGTACAATGTAATTTGACAAATTTTGTTCTAACATTAAAACCCTACACTGGCGTTAAATCTTTTTGAACTGGTATTTATTGATACACTAAAAATATTTTAAATTAAAATGAAATAAGTGGGACACTTTTTTCTTGTCACCCTATAGATATAGCTGTTTGTGCTTGTATTATATATTGGAAAAGTATCTACTAACTCATCAGAAAAGTATGCACTAGATACAAATAAGATTTGTGATATAAGTATATTGTTATTTTTGGATTTTATATTTAAAAAAATAATAAAATATCTTAAAATGTTATCTCAATGTACCTATACGTCTTTTTGAAGAATAAAGTGTTTTACACATCAAAAAAGTTGGAAATTCTTACTTTGTCCTTATAACCAATCAAATTCTAAGCTTTATTTCATATTCTTCTCTTTCCTAATACGATATGCATAAGTAAAATGATAGTTAATTATTTGTGATTAAAAAAGATTATACACTTATGCACACAAATAGCAAAAAAAAGACAAATCTGTAAATGGTATGTATGATGCAAATAGTTTTCAGGAAAAGTGATATATATTTTTAAATACCTTTGATTTTATTAACATACTAGTCATCCCCTGCGACTTCGTTCGCGTCTATTTTTAATGTATAAAAATTGGCAACACTGAAATTATTTAACACGTGATTGGTCTCTGAGGGATGTCACACAATTTGAGAATTTAAGAAAAAAATTTAAGAAAAATTTTCAAAAATAAGCTTAAGATTTCTGTCTAATTTGATAAAAGTCGGTTAAGCCGTTTAAGAGTCTATAGGTAACACAGAAACTCACATTTCTCGTATATATATATATATATATATATATATATATAGAAGATGTAGAGTATTACAATTGAAATTAAGTTTTTTAGTAACGTGTTTTTTTGTGTGATAATTTATTATGTTGTCTTTATCGTCTATTTCACTATTGGTACCCATGTTATCCACATTTACAAATATTATCTATTCATCTGTGATCAATTTGTTCAAAATGCTGGGAGAACTTTTTAGAGTTACGGTGTCCAATCCGCAGCTCGTTTATTTTGTCCATTTCTGAACTTACTTTTGAGATTAAACCGACATCCTGTTTGCGCAGTTACCACGTATTTGTCAACGTAAATATAACAGTCATTTATTTGACTCATTTTTCACAAAAACGATTAATCAATAAAATCTATTAAATAAGAATTTTGAAAATACCAACTGGTAGTAATAATCAAATGTTGTGTATTTGTTACAGCTATAAATTACTACAAACCAGCAAATTGTGCTCAGTTTCGTTTTGACTTAAATTGAAATTACTGCAAAAGTACGTCCATGAGGTAAGTGCGTCATTATTAGTACTTAGCATTAACTCTCTTATAAAGTAATATTTTCAGAGTAATTACCTAATTTATACATTAACCCAAATTCAACTAAGTATAATAACTACGAAAAATAAATACAGTAAATACAATATATTTTAGAATTGACAAATGGATTTTGAAAATTCTGAAAATGTGACAAATTCCACTATGGAAGAAGATATTACAAATGAAGTTCGGGAAATTAAAAGACACGAAATCATATTTTTTATATTTGGAATTATCGCACTCTTTTCTAATATAATTATTATTTATACAATTTTAAAATACAAAAAGTTGAGAAATTTCATCCCAAATTTATATATTGCACATTGTTGTTTTGTTGATATATTATTTTTAATAGTTGTTCCTTACACTTATCTTGAAGTTTTTAAATATATTGCTCCTTATGTGCATCACAAGACCTTTTGTTTTATATTTGATTTTGGAGTGTCCATACATTTTGCAAAAATATTAAGTGTATGTTTATTGATGATAGATGGGCTTCTTATTGTGTATTTTAAACAGTTATCGAAAATGTTTCAAAAATATTACAAATGCGTTTTAGTTTTTTTTTGGATCTTAATTTGTGTAATATATTTTGTATCGACATATTTTTGTATTTGTGACTACTACTTTATTGATACATTTATGGGATTACTAATTTGTTTATTTCTTGTAGCATTAGTATTAGTAGCAGTACTGCAATGTTTAAGATGTATACAAAAAATAAAACATTCGGTACCATCACATTCTTTACTGCAGTTTAGTATAGGAAGTTCGTTTATAAAAGTTCATCTCATTGCATTTTTAATTATGGTTTTGTTAAATTACTTAAGCTATGATAGTGAATTTTTTAGTATTTTTGCATTTATGCTTGGTTTGTCTCATTCTATTATTATTATTATATTATTATGTTTAAATGATAATGAATTTCAAGCATATTTTTGTCAAATTTTTAAAAAAAGTAATAATAAATATACAATGAATATTTCCGAATCAGACAACAGCCTTATTAAGAAAAATGATACATGTACTAGAGTTATTTTTATTAGCAGCCCAAAAACTAATTCAACATCCGTGTAATAAAAATATGTTTATCTAATAATTTTTAATTTTTTCAGAAACATAATTATAGTAAATTACACTTTTAAAACTAAGTTGGTTTAATTTTTAACCACTAGGTATAATATATTTTAAAGTAATATTAAAGTATTAAATAATATTAAGTAATTTAAATTTCATTTAATTAAGATTAAGTTAAATAAAATTTTATTTTTACTCGAACAACTTTTGTGTTTAATATTTAAATAATGTATATGCAATACAAGTTGATATAAAATAAATATATGGATATAACAAATATTTTTAATATTTTAGGTTTGTATTATTTTTCGTTAAAAGTAACTTTTAAATGTTGCAACATTCACATGGACGTAAGTAGGTATGTAAAATAAGTTAAATTGTAAATCATTATTGTCGGAGGCGTAATGTACCAGGATTTGCTGGTAATTAAAATACTAAATCTATTTTGTTTGAAATGGTATAGCCGGGACACTATTGGCAATCGGCCTCTAAAGACGTTTCCTTCATTTTTTTATAGTTATTTTAAGTTTCTCACTTTAATGAGGCAACAGAAAATAGCAGTGCATTCTGGCAATTAAAGACTTCAACAAAATAGAAAGAAGCAATTTTAAAAAACCTGAAAATATAAATTATTTTGTTATAATATTTAACAAAATCATCAATTTTGCAGAAATTTATTTTGTAAAGTTGTCTTTACCAATTACACAGCTCTGATAAAATTGCACATAAAAAGGGACAGAAATTATCATCTCCTGACATAAAGTTAGCCGTCTAAGAATATTAAAAATAAATTATTTATACTAAGTTAACTCATAAAAGGCCCAAACTGTGAGGGTGGTAAGGGTATACGCATCGAGCATGCGCGTATCGTCTAGCTACAAACCAACGCAAGTTAGTGGTCATATTTAATATAGTTACGCCAAAGAAGTATAACTTCAATCGTATGTATCTACATAAGTATACGCACGGGTTTTTTAATGTTAAATATTTAATTTCCCATTAAAAGTTTAATGCGTATTGTAGAACAATACATTACAGCCTAATTTATCCAAAAGTATAAAGATATCCAGAATATTTTTTTTTATTTCCTAAATAACTATAATACTACCATTGGTAGTCAATAAAAACAGTGGTATATAACAGATAAGAAAAAATGAAAAAAGTATTGTTTTTACAATATATCAATGTTTTTCAGTATCTACGTTGATGCCCTCAGAAATCATAAACTGGAAATAATCAAAAACATCGATGACATCTCGTCAAATACATGAATATAGGACATTGATTCAATACATGTTCGTAATATAAATGTAAACAGGCACGAATAAAAAGTTATAGATTTATTGATTTCTACAAATCATAAATATAAGTAATTATTACATTCAATTCCTGTAAGAAATCAAAATTTTAATTTATTTTCAATACACATGTACATGATTTAAAATTTGTATAACCAGGCAAAAATCATGTATTTATATCTTTTATTTATATCTTTATGTAAGAATGTAAGAATAGGCGTATATTTTAATTTACTCCACTATTTTAACGAAAAGGTAAATCAAAAAATAATTGAATTTATAATATATGTAAAATGCACACAGACAACAAAGATGGCGGCAGTGCATTAACAAATGCGTATTTATGCTGTAATGAGTGTTGCACTAATTCTACTAGAACCTACCTTTGTAAAACTTTGCACTTTTTTTAACGAAAATTAGCTTGGAAAAAGTATGCTAAATATTATAACTTTTAGTACAAATGCACCAACAGCCTATACAGCCAGTTTTACTGGAAACAGGTTAATTTTATATATATCAGCAACAAATGGATTAAAAGATAGTTTTATTATCAATTCATGCATGGTGCAACAATAGGCACAAAAGCTTAAACGAAACACAACATTATGCCCGTTTATTTTTCATTGTTTAAATAGAATATATGTATACCAGGTGTGCAACCTTAAAACGGCTGTTTTTTTATTTAGCAAAACACAATAATTAACGCAGAAAAGTAAAAAATATTTTATTCGAAGTAATTGCCCTCGCTGGCTATACATTTTTCCCATCTTCGAGGAAGATTGTGGATTCCACCCCAAAAGAATTCATCTCCTTTGGATAAGAACCACCCATCGAGCCATTTTTTAACATATTCATAAGAATTGAAGTGCTGCTCAGCAAGTGCGTGTCCCATCGACGCAAACAAATGGTAATCTGAAGGGGCCAGATCAGGAGAGTAGGGCGGGTGGGGTAGCAACTGCCAGCCAAGTGCATCCAATGTATCCCGGACCAATCTTGCTGTGTGTGATGATGCGTTGTCGTGCTGGAAAATGATACCCTCGTGCCGATCCGCGTGTTCGGGTCTTTTTGCACAATTCACGATCCAATTCGATGATTTGTTGTTGGTAGCGTTGAGTATTGATCGTTTCACCAGGTTTCAACAGTTCGTAGTAAACCACCCCTTCTGGTCCCACCAAACACACAGCATTGTTTTTCCCGAATCGATTTGGCCTAGCAGACGATGTTGAGGGTTCTCCGGGGTCCACCCACGATTTTTTGCGCTTAGGGTTTTCAAAAAAGATCCATTTTTCATCGCCAGTGACGATTCGATGCAAAAATGATTTTCTGTTGTGCCGATCAAGCAAGATTTCGCACGCGGTCTGGCGTCGTTCCATCTGTCGATCGTTCAATTGATGTGGCACCCACTTCCCGATCTTTTGGATCTTTCCCATAGCAAAAAGGCGTTTCGAAATTGCTTGGTGGCTAACATTCAACTTCGCGGCAAGTTGTTTCTGCGATTGGGTATCGTCTTCGTCCAATAAATCTTGCAATTCGGTGTCCTCAAAAACTTTTGGTCGATTTTCGCGCTTCTTGTCGGTGACGTTAAAAATTCCGTCTCTGAATTGCCGAAACCACGCTCTGCACCGAGTTTCACTAAGAGCACTGTCGCCATAGACCTCCACAAGAATTCTATGCGCTTCGGCGGCGGATTTCTTCCAATTGAAGAGGAATAGCAGTGCTCCCCGCAAATGCTCTTTATCTAGCACAAAATTCGACATGTTTATCGTGATCAAAGGACACGTTATTGTCCGAAATTGCTGACTTTGTCTTTTGTTTACTAATGGCAAAGATCAAAGCAATGAGAAAAAATGGCAGGCAAGGTTGGCTAATGCCTAATGCGCGCGTACTGCCATCTATTAGAAAACGGCCGTTTTAAGGTTGCACACCTGGTATATTTAATTTAATCAAATAAGTTATACACCTATAGCGTAGAATAAACGTGTAATATATTTAATAATAATAAATTATTATTTTAATATTATTGTCAAATTATTTCTTGTGATGTAACACTTTTTACTGAAATTAATATTTGAGATATCGACGTGGACTAATAATTTTGCCCGCGACCGTACCTATTCTTAAATTAAATGATTTTTCACCCAACTTAAAAAAATAATAAATTTAATAACAAACATTATTTTTTAAATCGTTACATTAAAAAAAGTATCTAATTCAATGAATAGTTGGAACGTTCTAATTGCAAAAATTTTCTTATTTATTCAGTCATCTGATGCAGAAACCGTAAACATATCTCTGTAAATCAACATAGCAAACTAATGAGTGTTTAGATAATCTGCTAATGCGTAAATTTGTATCGATTACAATTGAGCATGGAGAACAGAGAGCTAAGATGTGTACTTAAGAGGATTTTAATCAAGTCCCTACTGCAACCGATTCAACTGCTCCCAACATTGTTGACTATCATGCGTGAATTCCTATTACTTCACGGAATCTAGGATTTGCTTTAAAACTGAGTACAAATATACATACAAACACTATTCGTAACTCTAAATGTCCAAAGACGCATTAATTTTTATAATGCAGTCTCTTTAATATAGCTATAACGCAAAATTACACAAGTAAGAACTTTAATGCAGAATGAAAAATACTATTTTTCTTTTGTCTTTTTAGCGCAACAAGCATTAAACTCTTATGAAAATGAGCCAGAGATTTTACATTATAGCCCCATTCAAGATACCATAAACCTTAGATCGGCGATTTTCAAACTGGGGGGCGCGCCTCTCGGGGGAGTAGCTGACTAGTGCAAAGAAGAGCACAAAAAGTACAACAAAAATGTAATTTTTAGATTAATATATTTTTTCCGTTTAAAAATTTGCTGTATTATTTTATAAAATACACCTATCCCTCCATTTACACGCTACTTGTTTAACACGATTTACAAAAATATAAATTTTAAATATTTTCGTGAATGAAAACTATAAACACAGTTTTGTTATTTTTAATAAAAATTATTTAGAAAGTAAATTAATTATTGTGAATCATGCTTAAAGCCGAGTGCGCACATTTGAGCTCAAAGTGGCACATTTCCGAGCGAGAGAGGCAAATGTGACACTTTTCGCTCGAATGTGCACATACCATGCATTTATTAAATTTTTATATCTAAAAATCCCGTGTCACGATGTTCGTTTACGTTAATCCCTGAAACCACTGAATCGATTTCAATAAAATTTTGTGAAAGTGTATTAACATAAAAGATACGATTGTTTTTATCTCGATAAAAGACTTTTAATATTTTTCATTGCAAATTAAATATTTTTTATAAGAAGAGGGTTGTAATTATTTAGTTTTTAATAGATGGCGGTAAAAGTAATTCAATCCCCGACAACTCTTATTTATGAATTTCATTAATGTTTATTTAACTGTTTTGAATTATTGAAAATAATATTAATTTATATTTTATTAATCAAGCCACAGCGAAGCGTAGCCGAGTCAGCTAGTTCGTCTATATTAATTATTTTTCTTGCAAATTCAAAACTTAAATTTAGATTTTCTATTGGAAAAGGTTATAAAGCGTATTTTTCTAAAATAACTGTTTAAAAGCATTAAATCAGAGATTTGGTGTTTCTGGTATAAATACGGTTTGGTAATTTTTAATTAAAATAATTTAGAAAGTAAATAAATTATTGGGAATGTTGCTTAAAACCAAGTGCGCACATTCGAGCTCTAAGTGGCACATTTCCGAACTCGGCAAAATGGTTTTCTACAGAACCTACCCATCGTGTAAATCGGGAAATAAGGTAAGTCCGGGATATACAATCCAGCGGGATAGACGCCTCAGTACAATTGTGTGAAATGTAAAACACATGAACAAAAGAATGCTTTATAATAAAAACACGCGCCTCCCTTACTTTAATCTAGTACAAAGCGTTGGCGCGTGCGCTTGTGTGTAAGAGCTCTAGTAACAGTGACGAGTCAAATAGTCGTAATTTTATGCTGTGGATGATTTTCGACCCTTTATAACATTGAAGTTAATAGGTAAGCTTATTTTATTTTTGCTTCCGAATAAGTAGTAGTGTATGTACATAGATTATTATTAATTACATTTTTAAGGTAAAATAAACGTATTTACAATTTTTTTTTCAAAGCCATCTATCCCTGTGAAAAGGAATATATGCCCCGATATATTTACGGATAGTCGCCCTTAAGGGCATCTCGCTTTAAAGCATGCTGACTTTAAGGGCATCTCTAGATTATTTTTAATTGAAATGTTTATTTTAATTATGGGAGATAACTTTGTTTTAATAAACCAGTAACCTTATCTTCAATAATTGAAAAAAATAACTAAAAGAATATAATATTTATGTATTTTTAATAAATAATGATAAATATTAAAAGCTTTCATATTCAAAATATTTGTTTTCTTGCAAAGGACATCTATCCCCTTTAAAAAATTAGGTTTGGGGCATATATACCGCATGCGAGGCATCTATCCCGTTATGCAGTTTTATTTCCAATTCAAAATATACAGTTTATTTATTGACTAGTTTACAAAAAGCAGTACGAGATGATTAAATAAAGGACAACAGTTAGTGCCCATATGAAAATCATTTGCTTATTATTTGCATGTTAGGAGCTATAAGTGTAATAAAAAAAGTTAGGCATATATTCCGGTTTTACCTTACGTCTACAGTGGGCAGCGCCAATATTGCATTTTTTAAGACAGGCGCAGTAGCATAGAGTTTGGAAACCACTGCCTTAGATAGGGTGGGTGTACCAGTCCCAAACCAGGTACCAGTAGTTGACCACTCGCATGTTCGATTGAATAAATTAAGAAATGGCGGGCATTTTTGAAGAATTCGACTGTTTTGTTACGTGGCCTAGAATGTTAACAACGTTCCAAACATATTGTAAAAATTTAGTGTTTATTTAAGAGGTATAAGTGCAGTGGTCAACCTTAGGTGCATTACCGTTTTTGATATTGTTCACGAAATCTATAAAAAACTTAAATATTTAGATTCTAATAATTTATTAATATTGCAGCGTTAGTAAACAATAAACAATTTTATATATACATTTCTACGTTAAAACTACATAATACCAGTTCAGAGCATTTCAAAGTCAAAATTTATCCTTAACTGGTTTGGGACTGGTACACTCACCCTACTTAATAAAAATTTTATAATTCGTTTCGTTTCTAAAGTGGGTTAACTTCCGCAAACTAAAATAATAAGTGTCTACAATAGATAACTCGGGTGAAACTGTGAACTTTAATAATCTTCTAGTCATTGCATACGAAATCTCTTAAAAGGTTTGCACTAAAAAGTTTAACCCATTCAATATCCCAGAACTGCTTACGTAATTCAATTCTGCAACAGAGATGATAGCCAAGCAATTACTTAACTAAATTTGTATTCCCTTATTATTCGGTTGGAAGTTTCGGCGTTCTGCGTTGTTTTGTTCGAAATATTAATTAAATGAACACAAGAAGTGACGAACCCAATTACCATAACTATAAGAGTAAGGTAGTTGACGATAAAGATTGGATTTCAAGCACAAGTCTTTCAGTTTATTATAAGCATATCTTTCTAACAGAATTGTAAATTAATTTAGACAAAATCTAAAATCTGAATGGAGTGTAATAGAATTACCGAAAAGATATAAATTTTATAGCACATGAATTAAAATGTTATGTAAATCATAGGCTAATATGTAATTAATAAATCCTAATAGCAAAATAGCAGTGTTCATATTTGAAAGTTTCCATTAACATAATTGCAAGTACTTTTGTTTGTAATTGAACTTTAATTAAAATTGCGTTATGGGAACTGAACATAGCTTTTCAATTTTATTAAAAGAATGTGATTGCAGTAATTAATTATCAACAAGTATTTATGTTTTCAACTGTAATATTATTCTAGTTTGTAGGTACCGATCATAAAAAGTCTTTATGCAAATAAGTTATAAAAAAGCTTAACTACACTGCTGGTCATAAGCAATTGCCTACCAATGCTATTTTATGTTTATTTGTTCCCCAAAAGTTTTTTTTTAGTAAAATTGTAATTTAGTTGATAATTGACAGCTGTTTAACTTTTAAAAGTATTTATTTTAAACTGTTGTGGTTAAATACCGTTTTAGTCACAAAACTGAGTATGTATATACTTGTATTAAGTAATGTATAAATTTAAAATAAAGTAATTTGTAGTTTGTAAAAGTTATTTAACTTTAACCTGTTCACTTGATAAAATAAACAGGTACTAATTAATATTAATTTATTGTTAGATGTTAATCTCAAACACAGTTTAAGTTGTTAATATTGTATATTTGGTTTAATATTGATAAAAATATAATAATTTTATTCTTCTTCTTCTTGCCTTTTTATACCTGTATCAGGTTTAGGCGATTTTCTCGCTTGAAACTTTGTTGTGAATGTTTTAGTGTTTCAAAGATTCAAGGGACCTACAGTTTTACGTGGGTTCCGAACCACGGCAATTTCTAGGGAAATTTTCGAGGAGTTTTACTCTTGCCAGGTGCTCAGCCTTGCGAAGAAAAGAAGAGCGTGAAATTTTTCGATGGTCTGCGAGGGGATTCGAACCACTTCGAATCCACCTTGCTAGCGCAGCAGCCCAAACACTAAACCACTTGCGCCACGCTTCCTTTAATTTTCTTATTAAGAATTAATTGAACGAAAGAAGGAAAAAAGAATGGGACAACCATGTAACATCGATGCATGAGAAAAACCTAGTAAGACAGACAAAAGATCATAGACCACAAGGAAAGAAAACCCCAGGACGTCCATGTAAGGTCTAGAAAAGTAATCTGGATGAAATAGGCTAATAGAAGAAGGAAGAGAAGAAGTTATTAGGTAACTAATAAGAAGAAGCTATGTATGTTTTTTATCGACCCTGACATACCTGTATGAAAGTGGGTAAAAACTTATGACTGATCCTGTACCTATTTTCATAAATATGCATCTACTTATAAAAAGCGAAAGCTAATATTATGTCTAAGAATGTAAATTGGCAGATGGCTGACACGTTTACAAAAAATATTACGTTTTTTGTAGTAAAATTCAAAAAAATATTTTGAATTGTTAGTAAATAAAATATTGCCTAATTTATATCAAACTAAAAATTTAGACTATAAATAAATGTTGTGTTTTAGATTAATGGTTTATATTTTTTAAAGTTGTATTTTTTAGTACTCGTTTTCTTCCAAGTTTTCACACTAATTTTCTCCCAAGTTTTATTTATCTGCAAGCTTAATTTGTAATAAAAAAGTGTGTACTTTTGGTTATAACGCGAAATTTGATAATTTTTAATTAAATGTAAGCAATTTTTTTACAATCTTTTTTCGTAGTAGCTTACAGTATACTTTAACATTATTAATATTTATCTTTATAATTAAATTTTATATTTAAATTTAAAATTAAGCAATAATTCACTAAATATTTAGTCTTGTCCAATTGCTTAAGAAATAAACTAAAATATAACTTTTTTATATTTATGTGCGGTAGATTAGGTATTATTTTAATAAAAGCATTTTTTTTATTAAAAAGTCATCTTCTACATATGTTTAATAAAGTAGTACCTATTTATTTGAATTTTATGTAGTTTCTGTAGGTTTTTCTTAATTTAATTTTTTTTTAATTTTGAATTGTTATTACTGTAAGTTATTATAAAATTAAAATTAAAGCTTGAGTAATACATTTGTATACAAACGTCTTTTAAATTTCCTATAATGTATATGTCTAATTAAAATGTTATTAATGTGTCTTTGGAAAATAACGGTTTATTTTAAGATCTATTTCAAACTATTCATAGTAAATAAGTTTTCTTTTCTTTTGTGAATATAGAGCCTCCAGTCACGCCTTTTTCAGTGTTTCTGGTTACCACGATAGAAACTGTCACCAACTTACAACAAACAGTCTCTATATATTTAGAATTACATTTAAAATTAAATCTGTTTAATAAAAATTAGAAAAAGTTTTATTTTCATGTAAGAAAAAGGAAACGCGGGAATTAAAATAATTCTACAAATTATCTTATATATAAAAATGAATTGGCGAGTGTTAGTCTGACTAAAACTCGAGAACGGCTGGGCCGATTTGGCCAATTTTGGTTTTGAAATATTTGTAGAAGTCCAAGGAAACTATAGGTGAGAAAATATGAAGAAATTTCAAAAAAAATAGTAAAAACAACAATTTTATTTTCCCATACATATTGTAAGAGTGTTGTTTTATCAGTCACGTTTTATTACCAATTAAGATCCTAAAAAAATAAAATAAAGCCGGATGTTGTCACAACTGAACTGCTTACATAGAAGATTTGGAGTATTTTAAATTAGTATGTTTTTGTATTACATATTATTATTTGATACTTTCGAATCGTGTTAGAATTTTATATTTATTAATGAAAAGCTCATACAAATTTGTATTTTAAAGTTACTACATACGGTAATGTAATACATTTTTAGAAATGCTTCCTAGAACAATAAAATGAGCATAATAATACATAAAGTGTATTTATATATAAATCTGAAACACAAACACATTGAAAGAGGCTGTGAAAAAGTTCTTGGAAATCACAATAACCGTTTAGTTAAAAAAACTAACCTGTTGATTTTTTTAGCTTATATTACACTACGATAAACGGGCTTTCAGAATCTGAAAAGTTTTTCAAGATTCGTTTACAAATAACCGAGCTACGATTTATCAAATTGGAAATGTAGAAAAAATAATTAGAAGTAGGACCCTTTGAAACCGTTTTTCTCGATAATTTCAAACAGCACGCCTATGGTTTTTTGCACCTATCGGAAGCGGAAAACTCTGGCAAATCCGAATTTGTATAGTTTTTAAAGGTCCCTCTACAAATAACGGCGTTACAATTTTTTAAACGTAAACTTTTGTGCTACAAAAATGTACCTAAAACTTCAACTTTTAATTTCTCCAGAAATTCGTAAAAATTTACGGTGTTGAAGGAGAAGCAGGGAAGAATGACTCCGGCTATGTAGGTTTGGGGTCTATAGAAACGTCTCGTAAAAATTTAAAGCAAATCTATTATATATATTTTTTTTCTTATACATATAGGTATATACAGTGTGTCCCAAATTAAGTAGGCTAACATGGGTATCTTTCTTATTAGTGGAGATAGAAGTTTGGTTAAATAGGCAATGTTTTGCAGTTTTAGGTGCCCATTCAGATTCTGTTAAAAAAATTTTAAAATTCCGAATAGTTCCAAAGTTATCGTCAAAAAACTGAAAATCGTCATTTTCTTTAATGTCAAATAACTTGGTAATTATAAAAATTACAAAAAAAAGTGTAATATAAAAGTTACTAGGTTTTATAAAATACAAATAAAAATTAACTCAAAATTAAATTCAAAATGGCGGTTTCCAAGATATTGATACCAACTTTTTTATTTTAAATAGACGCCATATTGGATTTTTACATAGTTGAATAGCATTTTTTTTGCTCTTTTCAACGATGTATAACAACCCATATTTAAATAAAAAATTATTAACAATATTAAATTTTTCTGTTTTAAATCAAGTAGCCAAGAATTATCAAAGAACAATTAAACACCACAATACAAGCCAACGTCATTATATTTATTTTTTGACTAATATTGTAAGTTTTTTAATAATAATTATTATTGCTTTATAAATAATTCAAAATTGCAAAGTTTTTTACTGAGCAGTATGATATGTTTTGTACCTACATTAAATATTACACAAGCTCCTGCGTTGCTGCACAAACATACTTTAACAGTTTTCCAAGAAAAAAAAATGATAAAGATCATCTTCAACATTCTTTCAATTTGGTTACTGTAAACATCCATACTTCTGCATATTCACATCCAATCTTTTAATAATTTTAACGTTTGGTTGCTTTTTTTTTTGGAAAACTGTTAAAGTATGTTTGTGCAGCACCGCAGGAGCTTTTGTAACATTTAATGTAGGTACTAAACCTATGATACTGCTCAGTTAAAAACTTTTCCATTTTGAATTAATTATAAGGCATTAACAATTATTATTCAAAAAACTTACAATATTTGTCAAAAAATAAATATAATGACGTTGGCTTGTATTATGCTGTTTAATTGTTCTTTGATAATTCATGGCTACTTGATTTAAAACAAAAAAAATTAATAATATTAATAATTTTTTATTTAAATATAGGTTGTTATACATGGTTCAAAAGAGAAAAAAAAATGCTATTTAACTATGTAAAAATCCAATATGACGTATATTTAAAATAAGAAAATTGGTATCAATATCTTGAAAACCGCCATTTTGAATTTAATTTTGACTTAATTTCTATTTGTATTTTATGAAACCTAGAAACTTTTATATTAAACTTTTTTTTGTAAATTTTATAATTACAAAGTTATTTGACATAAAGGAAATTACGATTTTCAGTTTTTTTACGATAACTTCGAAACTATTCGGAATTTTAAAACTTTCTTAACAGAATCTGAATGGGCACCTAAAACTGCAAAACATTGCCCATTTAACCAAACTTCTATCTTCACTAATAAGAAAGATACTCATGTTAGCCTACTCAATTTGGGACACCCTGTATTTGTATATTACCGTTTCACTCTAACACCGTTCAACCCATAACTATGAAAATTGACATGTATATGTATTTTTTGTGGAAATAGTGTATGCGTATTTTATTTTTTGGTTTTCTGCTTATTTTTAGTTATTGAATTTTGACACATTATTCAATTCTGAGGCGGTACCAAGTTCGCCGGGCCAGCTATAATTAAATAAAATTAAGAAATAAATTCATTAATCTTAATGACTGCTAGAACAACAAACAAATATATTATTTTTGAAAAGCGTCGCAAAATTACAACCTGTAAAGGGAGTCCCAGTATAAAAAATATTCGAAAATCCTGACATAGTCTATATTGTATTTTGAAAAAAAATAGTTTTTACTTCGAAATTCGCAATACCCGTGCGAAGCCGGGCGAAAGAGCTAGTTATGAATAAAAAAAAATTGGAATATATGTTGAAGTAATAATAATAACAAATAATTAAAAATAGGGCGTGTTTCATTAATAACTCACTCACGTTCAAAATATCCGAGACGGTTGTCATTGTCGGTAGTCAAAAATGACATCCCATTTAAATTTATTTGTTAATATTATAACATAATATTTTAAGGGTATAGTTAACCAAAGATCATAGCACACGAAATTAATTATCTAAAAAAAAAAATATAAATTACTGGACTATTTCAGAAATATAATTTATTTAGTAGCTTTTTTCCATATACAATAGAGTCTCGAATATACAAGTTTTGTTTATTAGAGTTTCCAAATTATCTACTAGATGTAATTAAGCTTATTTAATAAATGGAGTATTAGCAAAAACATTTCAATGACCTAACATTTAATAAACATTTCGCATGATACATATACTCGCATTGAAAACGACAGATTTTACTTTATTTCCAACTTATCACCCATCGATGTATGAACATATAACCGCCCAGCAGTATTTTCAATAATAAAACTTCTAAGGTACCAAAATCTGTTACACTTTTAGTACGGAAGGTTAACCACAGTTGCGGAACGATGACCGCGAAAAGCAGAAAATGGATTTTCCGTGGTATAATATAGAATCAAGCGGTAGCAAGGGCTAGGAAATTAAAACCGCAGCAACTTTGACATAAAGTACATTTGGTGAGAGTGTTTCTTAAAATACGACTTCAGAAATACGCGCTTTTAGGATACGCAACTTAAAGGGTACCATTAAATCGTAGTAGTACAAATTTGAGAGTCATTATATTTTGCAATTCTTAGGAATTCCTTTTTCAAAATATAAGCAAATAAGGATAATGTTCAGTTTTAATTGTTTGCTTTTATTTTGTGATATTAAGTGAAATTAAGTTCAGTACCACAAGCCCGCATGTTTGTATTACATTAGCGTATTAAGTAATAGCAATTTAATGTGTTATAATGTTATTAATTAATTTATGACATACTTACTTCCGTACGTAACCGTGGTACAATCTCCATCAGTGTAATAATTAGTATCTATTGGTTAAAAATAATGTGAAATTTACGAGACATTAGAAAAACATATTCAGTAAACAAAATTCAAAGTGTTGTGTTATAACAACGTAATATATTGAATGGTTTTTTCACTTTAAGAAGATATATTATTTATTTGTGATAAAAACAACGTAAACTCACTAAGGTAGTTAAGTGACCCATTAGCCGATTACTATTTTGTCGTGAAGAACGAAATAAAGATATAAAAATATTTCTTTCGATATAAATTTTTTTTTCAGATATTAAATTCATAAAATTTTAAACACTAAATCACCAATTAGTAAAATTAATATTGCAAAATAATTACTCGGTTACCCCAATATCCGATCACAAAAAAGACAAGAAAACGAGTAGTCGATCTGCATATACACCACTACCTGATTACTAGAAAGTCATTTTATAAACCGACAAAGTATATTGATTTAATTTCATTATCTATTCAAAATAGCATTTATTAAATTCAAAAATAAATATTACTAATTCCAATTATACAGAAAAATAAATAATGACGTCTCAGAAACATCATTCATTTTACGCTACATTGTATATTTGGGGGTTTTATATGTATCGTAATTGATCGAGTACTAATTCCGTATAAAAATTGTACCGGTACTACATCACGGTTTTATAGTGTATTAATAACATGAAAATAATATTTACCTTATTTAATTGTTATAATAACTTACTAAAAATCCTAACATTAATTAAATGACATGCTGTAAGTAATAAACAACTGTTAAATATAGAAATACACATGACGCGCCCTGACATCACTTCCTCTATGTCACCCTTACGCACCCTGCTACTACACCCACGCGCTACAAGAGGGACCTACAACTATAAGTTATTAGGTAGGCCCTACACCAAATCATTTATAAAGCAAGCCGGAAATGTCAACGGCATCCGATTCTACCTCAGCCAAGATAGAAAACCAAGCGAGTAACCAGAACACCGCCACTACAACAATATCACCACAAACACGACTTTGACATCAAGTAGACTGCGACGATATAGGTTATTAACAACCGTTTCTGACCAGCACCTAGCAAACTACATATATAAAATAGAATTAAAAAAAAAAATTCAAACGCGCATATATGTAGATTTTGGTGAGCATCTTAAACAATACATCTCACTCAAATATGAGCTTTTTATATTAATATTTAGAGGCGCGTACTTATTTTTTCCGTTTTCTCTTTAGATAACACGTAAAAAATTAGAAATTTTTTTTCTTTAAATTGCATGATTTATAGACTATTTAAATACAGGTTCTTATAGAAAATTTCACGTTCTATAAAAAAAGTCTGAGATAAAAAATTTTTGGGCAATCCTAATAGAGGAAGTGTGTCCATATTTCAGATAGTAACTTAATTTCGGATAGCGTCTTTATTCATAATCTTGGCATCCCTATTGAATCTATGTTGTTCCAGCGAACGTTAGAACTTTGTGTACGACATAAAAAATAAATTCAAAATATTTGAAAAATATGTTTTTGAATATTGCCTATGGTTAATGGTGCTTAATTTCGACTATCTTAAACTAGGGTACCCGAAATTGATATTGTTTTGATTGAAAATAGTTATCTTTTTCCATTCAAATAATCGGTTTATATTGTTTTTTTTAACTCATTTTAAAGTCAAAAAGCCAGGAAAATGGAATCCAAAAAGATTATGTTTATTAACAATATGGGATATTTTTAGAATTATTGATTCATTTTGTATTACAGCATTTATTTAATTAATATCCACATTTTCTGCTCACTAATATTTTTTAATTTTTGTTAGTTAGTATGTAGAGTCCTTTCTGTAATAATGATTTTAAAAACTAACAGTTTTGTTACTTTGGGTGGTCTCTCCATTTTTGTAGATATACCGTTGTCAATCTATTGGCGAGCTGAACTTTATTTTGTTGGACAGCTTTGTGACGACTTTGTAACAAAAAATAATTTTTCATATCACATGCATAGAAACAACGCGTTTTGATCTCTGTTTTGCCAGTCGAAACAAAACAATTTCAGATCAATGCGACTGTGTCAGTCAGAAATGACATTTGTTTCTCCCCTAGGGGAGAAATAATGTTGTTTCTCCCCTAGGGGAAAAACAAATGTCATTTCTGACTGACAGCTGTCATCAAATCGTTGTCAAAGATTTTAATAAATTACAAAACTCGTTGTTTCATTACATGTGATATGAAAAATAGTATGTGTGGCACGGGATGAAACGAAGACGATTTCAGACCAGGGCGATAACAGCCCTCGCTTCGCTCAGGCAGTTAACTCTCGCCCTCGTCAGAAATTGTCTTGTTTCACCCCTTGCCACACAATATACTATTAAATGCGAGTTTTTTGTTAAAATAATTCTTTTTATTTATTGTTAGTTGCACCATTTATTATTCGAAGCGGGTTTATTTTTCAACGAAACGCTTCAATTTCTAAAAAAATCAAATGGTTGATTTTGTGATTACTGATTTTAATTATACTCCGTACCGATTCTGTGGCATTAATCACATACATAATAATACATCAATCCTGCTGTTTTGTAGAACAAAAATTGAATTCTTAATCGAACATGTTCATCAACTTATAAACAACAATTAAACTACTTTATTGTGTTGATAAGTGTCAAAACCTATAAAAAATACAGTGTTATTTCCCTTATGAGTTTTAGCCGTAAAAGCAATTACATCGCTTTCGGTTACAGTTTTAATAACGACGTCTTTGTAAAATACCGAAAAATTGATCTTTGCCGCTTTTAATCAAATTACAATTCAGAGCTAAAACGAGTTTATCCGAAATAATCCTTTCAGCTTAATCGACATAAGTAGAACATTAATAATTTTTAAAGACGTTTTCAAGTTTGTAATTATTAAGTTTTTGGATTTTTACAAAGTATTGGACATTTTTAATTCTATAGATTTGAAGTTTTTTACATGGGTTTAATTTGATTTCGGTTAAGTTAAGACGACCTTTCAATATGAAAAGATTTGCTAATTTCTGACTTAGGTAGGGTAAATGTACCAATTACTACAAATTTTTTATTAAACGTTGTAAATAAAAGAAAAAAGTTTCCTTAAAACTTTAGAAAAATTATACTAATAGCTAAGTATTGAAAAAAAAAATATTAAATGATAATACCGTATATAAAATTATTATTTGTTATTATTTAATATTGAAAAATAAATGGTTGATATGAGCGAAAATATAGTGTTTTTATCGCAGCTGGCATGCAAGAGTAGGTATATTAATAAAAAGATTTTTTAATCATTAAATGCATCAAAACTCACATTTGTGGTATCTTACAGTAAGGTACTACTTTTCTCTAATTAAATATCTGTTAATAATCATATTTTTATTTATTTTCATTTTAATATTTCCAAACTAGTAATTGGAATCAATTTTTCAATTTTGCGTGTATTACTGCGATTTTATCTCTGCGCCGCTAGAAGTCTTCTTGGAATGAGAGTATAACAACCTCTTCAGAAACAGCAATACTAGAAGTCACTGTTACTAATCCAAAAATACAAATAAAAGGTTTCAATTTAAATCCCACTTTAGTGATTCTTGAACAACTAATAGGGACTGACCAGACTCTTCTTCTTGACAACATAATTAACACCTATAATCCACGAGTGTCCAAAATTTTTGAACCATTTAGAAAATTGTTGCACTGGCCAAAATGTGATTAGTCAAAAAAATCAAAATCAAAATCGTGCAATTAACGAAATCGAAGTTCCCTCGGTATTAACCAGAACTCAATGACAAACAATTGAAATAGACAAAGAATATCAAAAACATTTAAAGACAGAAGAAGGATTGTTAAATTAGAAAAGTCAGAGCTAACGAAAAAAGAAAAAGAACGTATGCGGAAAAAAGAAAAAACTAAAAAAATGGCAAGTAAGTACAACTTAAAAATGAGAAAGAAAAATTTATAAAGCAAGAACAAAAAATTAAAGAAATTGCAAGGAAACAAGAAGAAAAAGAAGAAACGTTATTAAAAAAAATAGTTGAGTAAGAAAAACAAATTATTTAAATTCAAATATAAGGGCAAAAAAGAAACTGAGGTTTAAAATAAATATAATATATCACAAATAGAATTGTATTTTAAAAACTAAAATTTCTTAAAAGACAATAATTTAAATTTAAATGTAAGTAATTTAAGCTAATATATAACAAAATAAAATAATTGTTATTATTAAGTAGTTACCTATTTAAATATCTTATTTTCTTTATTGAATTTCACAACAGTAACACGAAGAGATTACACTATCCGCCGTATTAGACATGGAATAATAGTCACACGCAGTAATTGGTACACAGTAATCGCCACAAGCTACTATAGGTCCCGCAGTAATCTGATCACTTGTACTTTTTTTTTATATGCATTTAAATCAACTTACCGCGTTATTACTTTTTTTAGATGTTTTAAATGAGTAAAACAGTTTTCAAAAAATATAAATCGATATCATACCATGGATCTTTAAAATTTACTTTTGGAGTCAGTTCTACATTTTAAATCGCAGTAATTGATATATTTACCCTATACCCAAATTTATAAAACATGAGCCTTTACTTTTAAAAAAACAAAGCCGGAAATAACATTTTCTTTAAGATCTATAATAAGATCACATTTTATCAGTCACAGTTGTAAACGGAAAAAAGTATAAATAACAAAAATAGTTAAATATTTTATATTAATTTCATATTTATCTTCATTTAACTAAATAGTTATTAGACCTGAAAAGTTAATAACTCTTCAAATTGAGATTAGCCTCTTTACAACTTAACATTTCCGTTAAAACTGCATTCTGACTTGGAAAATCTTTACTAATGATTACGTATTCGATGTTCGTGCCAAGCGTTTGACCAAAAGTAAATTAAAGTAGGCTCCAGAAGCTAGACAGCACCTTAAATTATGTCTAAATGTCACAAACCAGAAATGTTTAATCAATCACAGAAGACTCTTTTACAAAGTATCATACATCATCTTTAAATATCTTAGCAAAATTTTAAATTTTTGCTTCAAACAGTATACAATATAAAATTAAACGTAAGACAACGAGTTCGTCCCATCATAGAAAAAAATAGATTGAGTAATTTTTCATTGTAACGAAGTTGAATTGATTTTAAGAAAGCTTCATCCAAAAAGATTTATAAACCATTCATTCTCTATAAAAGCCTAGTATATATCTTAAGTTCGTTTGGACACAATAACCGGTATAACCTTGTCTATAAATAATTAATGGAACCGATATAAATTTTCCGACTCCAAAACGTGTTTCTGTAAAATAGAAATACAATCTGAATTATCGATCTGTAAAAAATACTTTTATTTTAGTTATTGGAAGTTGTTTCCGGAAATTTATTTTCAATTGTGTTTCAACGTAATTTACTTTTAGATTTAAGTATAATAAATAGTTTCTTTTGTACAATAAATTATTGCTGTTAGATTTATAGTTATGTTTCTTTTATTTAAGATAGCTCCTCTCCATTGTATACCCGAAATTTAGTTTTTCTCACAAAGTTCAACCGAAGTTACTTATATCTATTCAATAATCTAATCCTTCACAGGTCTAGTTTTATGACATTTATAGCCTTATATATACGTAGTAAATTCTTTATCAACTACAGGCAGATAGGAAATAATATTACGACTATTTTGAAATTCTACAGTTGCTGAACAATTTTTTTATCACATTAAAGTAAAATTGCACAAAAGCCAAGAAAACTCTTTCATTTCCATTTTGATAATGACTTCATAATATTTAAGAGCAATTAACGTGTTCCTTTTATTCTTTTCAAGTCTTTGATCATTTGGAACAGAAAAACAGTTTGTTGGATTAACTTATTCGTCTAGAAAGTTACTGTAGGTAAAAAAATCGTTTCGTCAATATTTGTAAATTAACCGCATATTTTCTAAACAACCGTAAAAAGGTATATTTTTCAGTTTTTTCATATTGATATCAAAGATAAAAAAAACATCTTTCAAAAAACTATAGTTGGTCCTTGTAGAGAATTTATGAAGGTTTTCAAAATTGTTTTTGGATTTATTGTGTGATAACTTGTTGCTGGACATATCAATGATTAAAGACAAAAGTATCATTTTTTATTCAACTACGGATATCTCAATAACCAGTAGTCGTATCAAGACTTTTCAAAAAACAAATTGAAGCTGAATAAACAAGCTAGAGTAAAACCATTTTCGAAACAACATAGTGCCCAGAAACCGAAATATCGTACAAGGTTAAATATTTCCTCTAAACCGCTCGGCCAGCGGCGTAGACATTTAGACTGTTCTCTGGTAGCGTGTTTCTGAGGTGTGCATTTTCTTGTCAAACTCCCGTTTACGGAATACAATGTTTCGCCACTGCCACCTCGACCGAAGTTGGCGCAGCTTTTGATGAGTCATTGTGTTGTTTCGAAAGTGGTTTTACTATAATTGACCTATGCATTGATTAACTTTAAAAAAGTTTTCCTAAATTTGTGGGCAGTCTTAAAGAAGAAAAAAATTTGAAATATTTTGTCTCTAAGTCATCTCTTTTCATTGCTCGAAAATCGTCGATCGAAAACTTTTTTGCCAAAAGATCTTAAAACTAAAGACTTGCAATTGCAAAATAATTCTCCGTTTATGTTGATACGGCAATTTTTCACTAAAATACAGCCTTTCAAAAATCACTACAAAGCTTATGAAAATTTCTTGTTTATTTCATTTTTCCAGTAGTGTATTTTGAACACAACTATAGGTACTAAGATTTAATATAGATCAGTTTCCCAGGCCTAATAGGTACTGTTTCGTAGTAAGTCAGTGACATTTGGTATACCTATCTTGAACTACTTTAGTTTTTAGACACTGTATTTTTATTATGTAACCTGACATCTATTTTTAAATTTTTTTAACATTTTAAACATATCCAGCGTGAAGACGAAGAGTGGGAAACACCGACAAAAAGATGTTTTGACAGTGCCAAACGAAGAGTAAAAGACAGGCCCAACCGAACAAAAGCACAGGCCTATAATAAAAGAATGAAGAAAAACAAGAATACATTTATTATGTAATTTTTATAACTGCACTTTAAACATATCTTCAATTTGACAGTGAACAAGTTGAGAAGATAAATCTATTAAGAAAACTGTAAATCCATAAGTACAGTAAAGTTACTTACTTTATAGTTCCCGACAAATTAATTTTCTAGTTAGTTTTGAAGTATATATAACTTCCAGTCTGCAATTAATCTATAACTTGTTTTATTCTACATTGAAGCAAGGTAGTTTACATTTATGCTGTAATTTTATAGTCTTTTAATAAAGTTTACGAGCAGCCACCTACGTTATGTATTATTATCTTGAAATTTCACCACGCATAAAATGTAACGATTTATAAAGTTGTAATTTAAATTTAATTCATAATTATGCTCATACAAATTCAACGAAGTTAATTGTAAATAGATATTGTATTGAAATCTATTTATAAAACCCTTTAGATATAATGGGCTGCATATGACTTGTTTTTCATCTTTTACCTTTATAAAAACGAGATATCTTTTTAACTTTTGGTTAACTTTTGGCAGAGATTCAATTTCATGTTTTAGATTCTTTCTTTGTGTAATTATAGCGTACCATTAGAAATATAAAATAAAAATATGTTAAGATTCTGTTATCCACCTTAATATATCATGTTACAAAACACGTCAAACATAAAGGACAAAATTACTTATTTTGTTGCATAAGTTGAATAATAAATATAATATTCTACGTACCCAAACATTTCATAGGCATCAGTTCTTTGATCTATTTGCGTTTCTGAAACAAACAAATATTTCATTAATATCTTCAATTAGTTAAAACATTTTAATATTATACAAGTTTATAAGTTTACATAAAGGTGTTTTAGTACAATTAAGACTGGTATGATACTTTTAGTTTTTTGTATTTTCAATCGTTTTTTCGTTTTTTTTGTATAATACAAATATCAAATAAAAACAGTTAGAAGTAAAATTTGTCAATAAATGAATAAATCTTGCATTTAAATTCTTGAAAAGTCTAAAATATTTTTGCAATTATAGTAAAAGAAAGCCGAGCGTATTCTTCAGAACTTTTTTATTAGTTAAATTGTAAAGCTTTAATGTTCTCTTGTAAACTATGCCTCGAATTTAAACTTTGGTAAACTTTTTATATAATTTTTTGAGCAAAAGTTGGTAAAGATTTTCCTATGTAAATAAAACCAAATTCGAAGTTAATATGTTTTTTAAAAATCATTTAAGTAAATATCAATTTGCAATAACTATTAAATTTTATTTACGAGTAAACAATAAATCAAAACTCTGTCAAAAACGCAAATTTTACTCTAGTTTTTCGTATATGTCACATACATATAATATCACAATCTATGGCTATGCATTCTATGGATATATATTTTTCAACTATTGTCAATGGAATCCAATACGAACGTTTCACGAATAAGTCACAATGTTACGTACTACAACTCCTGATTAACAACATACGTGAGTTAAGAGCGAACTGGAGTAAAATCATCAATAAGAAAAACAATGTTAATTGAGCTCCTGTTTCCGCCCAAACTATGAGGAATAATTACTTTTTTTTCACACATAGAGTTTAAGACAATTTTCTAGAACTGTGCCGAAGTACATTTTTGAATAAATCTTTTTTAATAGTATTCTTTTATGATAAAAATGCAACTACTTCAAATAAACCAATTTTCAACATTCTAACTCCGCACGTTCCTGTAAAATTGTCATACGAAAAACTTGGAATAGAACTAAATATTTTTAGAAATAAACGAGGAAACAGGGGCTTACTGTAAAATTTTATTCAGTGTCGATTTATTAGAATGCTTGTGTTGGTAAGAAATCCCAAATTGCAAGTCGTTCAAAATTCTGCCTAGAGTTATGTCAAATGGGTGCCTGTTATAACATTTCAGTACTGCACAAATATTTTTATAACAGTTCATGTAACATGATATAAATTGAATAATACATAAAATATAATTTTTTTATTACAGATTTCATTTGAATTTTGAAAGCATCTATTTTAAATATAACGAGTTTTAAATGGAACACTAAGGTTCATAACAAGAAAGATATTTCGTAATCTACACAGCTATACACATAAATAAAATTGAAGTGTCTGCCTGTGATTTTGAAATAAAGACTTTTCGTTAAGCTTATATGGTTATTTGCACGTTATCAAAATTCAATCACGCGCTTTTATAATTTTTGTCTATCTGTCTATCTGTCTGTTGCGAACAAAGTCGGAAGTATTTGCTAGAAAATTTTAAAATAATTTTTTTAGATATGTATTTACATTCTGCAAAATTCTTTTTCAAAATAAAACTAAACATGTATAAATATTATATTGTATGAAAAGAACCGAATTATTTTTTTAAAAATGATATTGAAAATATTATTCTATATGACGAAAAACAAATGCTGACGAAGTTTGAGCTCTTACTATTAATATTAAAAAGTGTTTTATCGCAAATTTCTATTTTTTATTTAAATAACATGGGAAAATGTTTTTAAACTTGATATTTTATAACTCGTCAACGGATTGGTGTAATAATAAGACCTGGAAAAATTTTTGTAGGAAATTGGGCAGTCTACAATAAATAAGTTTGACCGAACCACAGCAAACCGTCCACTGGCTGACAGTTGGCTTGTGCAGCATGTCGGACTCCGAACTTGGTCGTGCTCGACGGTTTGGTAGTCGAATAGAAATTCAATCAGACCGCGCGATCAAACTCCACTTTCCAAATCCAGTTGTTTAGAGTGTAACGTTGTCCGCGCGACAAAAAGCTCAATCTTATTTTTTAATTCAACACAATATGTCGTAAATTCCATCTGAAAGAGACATGATAGAGCTATTGGAGATTTATGAGTACTTAATAAATGAACATTACAACAACAGGAACAGCCGCAATATCTGTCTAAAATTGCCGTATGAATTGTATTAAAAACAGGTTTCGTTCATCGGAGAAAGTTTTTTCAAATCAACTAAATGTAACTCCTTCAACAATCTGATATGAGTCAACTTCTTTCTGTGTTGCAGCCAATTCCTTGTCTACATTTTTTTTGGTTTGACCCTTCTTATCATCCATTATCAGAACAGTTAAACACAAACCAACTTTTTGTCGTTTTGACAGAATTGGAGCCAATGAAATACAATAGGTCTAACGTTTTACTATATTTCATAGAAATTTATGCGGTTAAAGAAGAGTTTGAGATGGGACGACTGCATCTCAGTTGTCTGGTTTGGTCGTCTCGTTTGTAGGGTCCATTAGAAAAAAAAAAGTTTTTTTAATAGGGCAAAATCGGTTCCAATGCAAAATTCATGTTGTTGTAGCGACTGTTTTTCTTTAAAGGTTAGTCGTTTTTAACCTCCACAACTCTCTATCTTCCCAGTCCCCCTCTCTCAAATTGCTTTCCGTCATTATTCTTTGTACATGTGTTTTCCATTTTGTTGTTGGCCTTCCGCGCCTTCTTCTTTCTGGTGAATTCCATAGCTTTGTTTATTTAAAGATTAAAAATTTTTACAATAGATTTTGGTTAATAATTACACTTATAAAATGATAAACTATCTATACTAATAGTTGATCTACCTGCAAAAAAAATTCTAACACTTTGTACCGCCAAAGTGAGAAAAGTTTCGACTTAATCATCGCTGAACTAAAAATTTTCATTCCTGTTCACTCATAAACGAAGTATATAACCTATTTGTGAGAGTTTTCTATGTATATTTTTTTACTGTTCATAATAGCTTGCTTTCCACAGTTGAGAAACTTTTTATTGTTGAACTTTGTATGTAAAATCTTATTCATTAAAAAAGAAGCAAGAATGTATTGTGATTACATTTGAGTTAATAATAGGTATAACACAGTTTTGAATAGCACTGGACCAATGAACCGCGTTATTCAAGAGTTGACTGTATTTGAATTGAGAAAAATGTACTTTAGTTCTTATCTATTTCTGTGCTTTATTATACGCTTAGTTACACAAATGTAATCAGTTCAAACTTATGTTTAAAACCCGTTTAGATACATATGGATCAAATAAAAAATATTTATTCCGTACTAGTTCACCAACACATTATGGAAAGACATTATACTGGTATTCATAACTTTGTTTCTAACTTGATTTATGCAATAAAGGTGAGTTAAAAAATTTTAATAAATGTAATACATAAATCTAAGATATATGCAGATAATCTCCAAAGTTAGAAAACATTTTTTACATTAATTAGCGTACTTAATGCCATCGCATTTTTGTGGCTTACCATTTCTAAATAATTTTATAAAAAAAAGAATCAGTTACGGTAAAATAATAAAATTTAAGTAGGCACCGTGTAAAAATGAAGAGCTTGCGTTTCTCATTTTATTGTCGCAATCCTTTTTTCTTAACTGCTTCGTTATAGCTACAAATCTAAAAATATGTAAGCATTTGAATGTTTTGGTTTTGCTATACGATACCTAGACTTCTTTTACTACTACAAAAAAGTAAGCAATAAGCCGCGTCTATAAACCGTAACCCCATTACGGTTTTCTGCTCTTTTCATTAAAGTTTCTCAAGCACTAAACTGTAATATTTTCTGACCTATTTGAAAATTATAACGTTTCCCTGTATTTAAATAATAACTCTTTGTTAAACAATATTTTTTAATGTTCAGCTTTCTTGTATGTTTACCACAATAATATGCTTTTAACAAAAAAAAACCTCATTGAAACACAATATTAACTAAAGCGTCGTTTTTAAATAAAGAGCTAAATCGTAAAAAATCGTTGTTAAAACTTTATAAGCTTCGATTATACTTTCGTTTCCACGCGGACCTGTGGTGAGCAAAAACAAATACCCTTAATTGAACATTAAAATTCTAACATCTCTCTAATAATAAAACATCAACATATTTAGCAGTCATGATGTTTATTTAGAAATGTAATTGCTTAGATGCCCCAAGTTTCCCGAGAGGCTTTTAGATATCGCATGTAACAGGTATTTAATTAAAACTATTCATACATTTGTGATAAAATTTTGTTTACTGAAGATATTAATAAACAAAGATACTTTATAATCGTGCAATTTTAATTACATTTACTTTGGGTAAAATATAAACTGGTTTTTTAAAAATTCAATTAGGAAAATTGATTACATACGTTAAAGAAGAGAGAAAAATTTTATGCAAAAAGTTTTAACAGAAAATGAAACATCTACTACCACTGAATATTGACTTGTTATCAGCATGCAGTTCTATTGTTGGCGGAATCCGTTATCGAAATAATCTATCCCCGATTTCGATACTATTTCCAGCATAACGGGTGTTGGACGAATAAATACTGAAACTTAACCCTTTTATAAATGACCTTAAATTGAACCAAAACATATCCTAAGCCAAGTACCCTTATGTGTAATATTTTTGAGTTATGGTATCGTAAACTTCAATTTACAATAGTGTAAAAAAAAATCTTATTATTTAGAATATTTCGAAAATTTGTATTAAAGTCGTATAAAGCTATATATCAAATTTAAAAAAATCAAAAAAACCATAAAAATTCTTCTGTAATTAAGTCACTTTGTAGTGAATTTCTGTTAAGGCATTTTCAAGTTATTTACAAAAATCGCATTTTTACAATTTACCGCTTCACCATTACATTGTTTTTTATTTTGGTTTTACTCGTTACCTAAAAATTGCGGCAAGAAAATAATTACTGCAAATATTGAAATTGTTTTTGGAGAGCAATAACACTAATTTATGCGGTTCTAGCTTGTATTATTGTTTATTGTGAGCTAATTTAGTTTAATTATCTCTTTTGATTTTATAATTTGAACTTTGTTGTGTTTCCATAATAAGCTATTAACAACATTTCCAGCATTGCTATTCTGTGGAATACAACTACAATGATCAATAAAGTGTTCTAGTGTACATAGTCGTTTCGTTTGAGGCACAAAGAATGTATGGCAATTGGACGGCAGTAATTATAAACGTTTAAACTAAGTAAATACTAAAACAATAAGATATAAGATATAACAATAAGAAAGTTGTATAAACGAAGACTAGACGAAAAACTAAGAGAATGTGCCTTTAGTAATTTGGAAGAAACGTATGAACATGTAAAACAGTCCATCAAACAGGCTGCGTTTGAAGCATTAGGAAAAGAAGAAACAAAAACTAACAACTACAAAAAAGAAGTAAGTGAAAGAACTAAAGCAGTAATTAGAAAAAAAAACAGATATATGAAAGATGGTTAAGCACGAAAAAAGTAGAAGACTTACAGAAGTACAGAGAAAAGAAAAGAGAGACAAAGAAACTAATCACCAAAGAGAGGAATGAAAAATGGGATAGAGCATGCCAAAACATACGTATAAAATAATAATAATATGATTACACTATAATTTTATAGATATATTAGGCCTTCTAATAACGTATATATTTTGCAGGCTAATCTTTGATTTCATAGTAATTTTCGAGATTTTGTTTCTTGAGAGAATATGTTTTGAAAGAGCCGGACTGCAGTGTAATGAAAGAGCCACCTTTTAATTGCATAATATGCAATAATAATTGTAGTAACAGCAATCAAGAGTGGTACCGATGCAAAGTTGTAACGGTTGGGCATATGAATCCTGTGGCGTAAAAGGGAAATTGCATTATTTTTTCTAAAAATGTTTTTAAGTTTTTGCAATGACTTATCTCAAACGTCAAATTTTTTGACAATTTCTTAGATTTATGTAAGTAAACATTTTATCCAGAGTTTGCGTTATTTAAAACGATTTATAATTATATAAGATCTAAAATTATAGCTTAAGATTATTATTAAATAATATCTTCGTTAATGTGCAGTTTTAATCTTGTAATAAAAACATGACTCTTTCAAAACTTGGGTTGACTCTTTCAATACCTACAGGTTATGAAAGAGCCGAATTTTATTTTTTTTATAAATGATTAGAAGTCGAAAAATATCGCTAATTTTGAAAAATATTTTATGACATTACGTACATAAATGCATGAACAATTACAGATTAAAAAAAAAATTGATTTATTTATATCCTTCTATATTATTTATCCCTTTTTTTAAAACTGGCTCTTTCATGCCACTTTCCCCCTATTATTTTAATTTTTAAACTATATATTAAAGTATGAAAAAACACTGCAATTGAGTGATTTTTTTTCTTTTAATATATAATAAAGTGTGGATAATGTATCTCTTTGCAGTAACCTTCTTTTACTCAAAACGGTTTTTTTTACCTTTGGTGTATTAGCTCTTGTAACAATAAAAGCACAAGAAGTGCAACAGGCTTTTTTTTCCTAATTGTATAAGTTTTTGAAACTATTGTTAACTTAGCGATCTCAGAAACAAAACTGACGAAACTATAGTGCGTGTGGTGAAATTTCAGTTTCCCTGTAGTTCAAGAACTGTCATTCTAAGAACTGGAGCTCGCTTTGTTTGAAATAACTGTGTAGTGTATGGCTCGACGAAGTTTTAATCTTCAGTCCGGATCGTAGAGTTTTGGTACTGCAGGCAAAATGTAAGTGAATGGGTTTCTTAACAAACTAAAAAAGATATTGTTCATATTTTATTTAATTTTTGATAAAGCAATTTTTTTTTGGTTTAGCGCTAGCTATTGATTTAAAGCGTTTCATGCAATAACTATTGAATAACATAAGTATTATAAAATAATTAAGACATTTAGCAAAATTTTGTATTTTATGGAAATATCAAATAATCGTCATTTTCCGGATAGACTACTAGTTATTTGTGATTAACATGAAACGCAGTCGCATGCACTAATTACGTTTTAGGGTATTGTATTAGATTTGATGAGATCCGTGATTATTAGAGCTATAAATGTATACGTAGAACTAATCTTAAACACAAACGATGAAAGCTTTATTATATAGGTATGTAAGCCCACAATTAACGTAGAGATAATTTGTCTTAATAATTCCGTTGTAATTTACTATTAGATGTAATAGTAATCTTAATAAAAGAAATTTCAATTGTTAGAAGACATAAAATTAATGTCTGCTACAATTTTTCGGTTCAAAATTATAAACAACGTCAGATAGTTTACAAATTGCACTTCTGTATTTTTCACCCAATGTAATGCATGCAAAACGTAATAAAATGGAATAGAATTTTACAAAAGGTTTAACACAATGTTTCAAGTGGAGTACACATTTTAGCAAAGCATGTCACATGCTTTCTACAACCAACAAGTAACAAAATAGCAGTTGCAAACAAAATTTGCTCTAGAATTTAAATAAATTAGTTTTTCAGCGAAATACTTTTAGTTTAACGTTTCTTCCAATATTAACAAATAAGTTACTTATTATGTTCTAGACAAAATTACATTTAAGAATAACCGTTAAGTAATACCAAAAATATTTTAACTTTTTCAGTTTGAAAAATGTATTCTTTATGATTAAAATCACAATAGACCAATGCTATGCACATAGATATCGGTTTTGAATAAATTTTATGATATTATTTCCTTATAGCTTTTAAGTTATGTGTAGGAAGGCATGATAAATCCTTTTTGTATTATAATTGATGACGCTCTCCTGTATACCGAACGCTGCAACCATTAATCTTAAACATGTCTTTCAGAATGAGTGAAAAGGAAGCTATCATTAAATTATTTGGGGGTTACCCAAAATTAGAAGTCTTGTATATTTCAGTTTGTATGTGTGCAAAGTAAGATTTAGTAGCACTCAGTTTTGAGGGCGACAAATTGTATTACTACAGAAACAAAACAGCTTAACATAACGACAATAATGCAAAAACAAGTGGAAAAGACAAATATTAGGATCTATGTGCTACAAACACGAATTTATGAGTTTTAAACTTTTATTTTATCTTTATTTTAACTACGGTAGAACTTCTGATTAGCGGTCACAAAAATTGACGATAAGAATGACCGTTATAGGGAGGTGGCCATTATTTAGTCTTGAGTGAATAGAAGTAACTACTTATTATTGTTTTCCTTATTAAATTAAATTTAAATATATAACATAAATGAAATAATTTAAATTTCCGAATTAGGTACCCATACAAAAACAGATTAAACACTAAATACGTTAGACATTTCTTGGCCTATTATATACTTTTTTTAATATTTTACCATAGCAGTTTGTTTTGAGTTTTGTTCCAAACACTTTAGTTTCACATTTTATTAAATTACTATTAATTTATATACCAAGTTTATTTTCATTATTGAAGTATTATGTGAAGTAATCCACAGTAACTCAAAATGTATTGCGTTGGCAAAAAAGTAATTTAGGTTCTCACAAATCGATAGCGTTACAATTATTTTGATTCACTTTGGTCAATGTTACAATTTTTATCTTTTGACCGTTAACCGTATTGACTTTTACCTTGCTTTAAAAATAAATTACTTAATATTAGGTTTACTATATAATTGGTTTGTAAATTTAAAAATCGACCGTTATTAGAGGTGACCGAAAACAAAGGTTTTACTGTATTCTGCTTTTTTATTGCGTTAGGGGTAAGTATTTCTTACGTTCAAAGTTTCTGTCCAAAGTTTGAAGGTGTACGTATATTAGACTATAATAATTAGGATCATAATTTACATTCAAGGTTTATGTTAAGAACAATTACTCATCTCTTCCAAATTGCTGGTTGTTTAATGTGTTTTCTCTCACCGGAAAATTGAAGAGAATGCGACTTGCTCACTATATTAACGTGCAAAATTTGTATTTCCTATGGGGATCCTGTCACACTATTATGCAAAATATATTACGAAAATAGCACGTTTCTATTTCTAGCAAATTACTTCCTTAAATACAAATGTGGGTGTTTTACACATATTTCATTCATATATTTTTTTAATTCATTCGAATGTATATTAATTTAATATGTATTATTGAAAATGTTTATTTTAATTTTATTAAAAACCCATAATAAATCATTTGTATTAAATGAGGCTTTTTTTATTTTGAAATAAGTGTTTGTAAATAAAATAAATAAGTACAGGCTTCTAAGAAAGTCAACAAAACGAATAAAGCAAAATTTAAATGTTAAAATCTGAAGACGTGTTTATAAAAATTTTAAAATTAACAAAACTTGAAAACCATTATAAAATTTGAGATATAACATAATATTTTTTAAAATATAGCTGAAACTAACCCGGAAGCTTTTATTCATCGTGTCTTAGACTTGGCTTCTCACTTCCATGCATTTTCTTTTTATCAAGTGAATTTATAAATCACAAAAAAATGAACATAAAATATAGTTACATTGTGTCAGAAAACTGGCTTAAGATTTATTAAAATAAGTTGTTGCGTACTTTTGGAGCTCTCAAATAAGCAAAAGCTTCAATTTAGGTAAAAGCATTCTCAATTACGTTTTTTCAATTATTTCCTTAGTTATAATAATTTGTTTTAATAACGTTGTTATTCCCGTCGGTTAGTAATGAAAAATAAATATTTTTGTTATGCTTGAAAAAATATTTTACTATTAAAATACAAGTATTTTCTTGAATTTGATTTTATGGTATATTCGCCTGAATGGTTTATCTGCGTATTTTTCCAATGCTTTCTACAAGCAGATCATAAATTTGAAGTGTTTTTCAGTCAATAAACTATTGTAAACAAAATAGATATCTTTGAAGGTAAAGTCTTGGCGTGAACAATGTAATTTTATCAATTTTTATTATAGATGCCAGCGAACTCATAACGCAATACAAACTTTTTAACAATGTTAAGTGATACATGCATATCCATTTGCTTCATAAATAATTGTATAGTTGGTTCAATGCACTAAACTTTATAAATTATCATACCTATACTATGTATGCATTTTTATAATTAAAGGCTTTGTTTGGGAAAATTATATTGCGTGTTTTTCCCAAGTTACAAGAGTACTATTAAATTGCACGAAGTATATTAAAATTTTATTTACATAAATACAAAGTATAGCTTTAAAAAACATTTTTCTAAGGATTAAATTAATTTTTCAATATGCAAAAGAATTCATATTCCTAGAAATGTTTGATGTTTCTTTTAAGTAAAAATTAAATTAAAGTTGTTATTTAAATATCAAAACGAAATATCTAAATTAAACTATTTAAGTTATAAAACTAATTTGTAACGCAAATCTGTATTAACGCAATATTTTCGTATACATATATGCATGTATAATTTATTCATTAGTAAATTAATGCGATACGTAATCAACATGAATGTTTTTTGTATAGTTAAATAAATAAAGCAAACTTTATTTAAAATTGATGGCGAAGTAGGTTGATGGCAAAATGCACTGATTCAAACAGTGACTCTCAACCACAGTACCGTGGCACTTTCGTGTTCTTCGAGGTTCTCGCAGTGTGCAGCCAAAATGTTACAAATGTATCAATAAAAATTATAAAGGGTGTCCCAAAATTCGCGGAAGAAGTAATTTTGATATAAAACAAGTTTTTTTATTAAAAATTCTAAATTGTTTATTAATCAGTATATGGTTATAGCATATGAGATAAATGACCTCCATCACTTTGGTGGCACATACAAACTTTTTTGTTGTAATTATCATGGCCGTTTAGCATAAACCTAACTGAATTTTATTGATACAGTGTTGATATAAACCTTGGACTGCAAAAGACCTCAAAGAAAAGAGTCCAACAGCGTTCAATCGCATAATCTAGACGGCTAATGCTAATCACCAAAACAGGGAATTATACAGACAGGAAATGACTCATGCAAGAATTGAATTGTTTCTCGGGCTCTACGGCATGTGGCACCATCTAGTTGAAAGCATATGACGTCCATTTCTATATCTTGCAAATTGGGCACAAGAAACTGGATAATCATATCCAAATAACAAGCACCATTAACTGATATTGCCTGACCAAATGCATTTTCTAAAAAGAATGGTCTGTTGATGCCCCCAGAGCAAAATTCGCACCAAACAGTAACATGTGGATTCATTTGTTTCTCAACAATTTCTCTTGGATTTTCTAAACTCAAAGTGTGACAAAGTTGACAATTAACAAAGCCATGAGGATGAAAATGAGTCTGATCGATAAAAATTATTTGGTTTGAAAAATCACCACTCACATGTTCCAAAGTCTATTCAACGAACTTTCATCGCTCTGCGTAGTCAGTAGGTTTCAGTTCATCAATTAAACTATAAGCATGAAGATTCAAATCTTTTGTGAGAATACACCGTAGAGAGCTTTTCAAAATTTTTAATTTTTGACTACGTTGCCAAATTAACGTTACCGGACTCTCAGCAACACTCTCACGAACCCCTTGGATGTTTTGTGTTGAACAACTTGATTAACGACGGCCAGAGTGTCTACCAATAAGATCATGATTTGGCCCAACCTGCCTGAATTTTTTTGTTTAATCTCTTCACAGTTGATAAAGTTAAATCACTATTTTGACCATATTTTGTACGAAAATTGCGAACTGTAGCTGCCAAATTTAAATTATTTTTAAAATATTATTTAAGAATAAAAACACGTGGTTATTTTGCGTAACGCTCCATTTCTAATCATCCTGAACTATCAGCTGCCACGCTGTCTCTTTTTTTCGTTGGCAACACTTTACTGCACAAATGGCGCAAAATTGAAATCTTACGCAAATTTTTGTTATCATGCAGTACAATTATTCATAGAGTGCCGCCAAATTATTTAATTATTAAAGATGAACCATGTTAAAAAAAAGTTGAGTATCACTGTTTTAAAGAATTATTTTAAAGTATTATTATTAACAACTTTTCATCATTTTTTTGAGTTAGTCCAACAATTTAATTCTTTAAAATTAGATTCCAAGTATCACATAAATATGGACATGTTCAACAGACTCAAGTAACAACGTTAAAGCAATTTTTGTTAGTCTGAAATGTCAACATCTGAGACGAAAAATAATTTTGTTTTTGTTTCATGACAGAAACATGAGGTTAACCCTAAAAAGAATGCTTTGTGTACTAAACAAACACACTGGGAATATGGTAAAGCGTCGAACACAAGCAACTGCATGCATTTACATTGCTTTAAAATAGCATATCAAAGAAAATGTAACCCTCCTCTCAATCCATCATCAAAGAAAAATATTCGGGAAATACTTCCCCATGTAGAAGTGTTTTCCATTGAAAATACAGCTTGACGCTCATAAAAATGTATGCCTTACTATGGTTGATTTAGTATTAGAACATATTTAACAAACTAATAGTAAACAAGCAAGTGTGTAAAAGTACGCAAAGTTTATATTTATATTCTTATTGTTTATAGTTGTTCACAATATCGACTTTAATATTGAAAAGTCAAGCAGCGAAAATTATTTGGAAGTTTTTTTTAACTAATTTCTATTGTTAACTATAGTTAGGTAATAGGTACACCCATACATGTGTTATACGAATAAGGTGATATTTGACACCAGTCTAAATAATAAAAGTTTTATGTAATTTGTCATAAATCTAATAAATTGCAAGAAAAATGTATTGTAATTTTCTAGTAAATGGCAACACAGCACTGTTTCCATATGCTTTTAAAAGAGAGTAAGGTAATTTAATACGTGTTTTATTGCTAATTTATTTTATTATTTGGATATTATGTTGCTTAAGATTGTTTATCACATATTTATTTATGTTATAATTGTGTTAAAAAAATTTTTTACTTTATCTATACATATAAATAAAATTGAAGTGTCTGTGTGTAATTTCAAAATAAAGATTTTTTCTTAAGCTCATATGGTTATTTGAATCTTACTAAAGCCCAAAGACGCGTTTTTAAAATTTATGTCTGTCTGTCTGTCTGTTTGTCCGTCCGTATATCTCGGAAACGGCCGAACCGATTTTGACGGGACTTAAATTGACAGGTAGAGGACTTCATTTGTCTTTCTTGATGGAAAATGCTTCACTTTTCACTCAAATCGGAAAAAAATTTATGTAATGAAGTTTCATTGGATAGTAAGTTTATTTAAAATTTATATTTTTATTACACGATAAAAAAATTTGTACTGAATAAGTAATTTTTTTCAATAATTTTAGATTGTTATGCGCTTATGTACGTTAATATTACACATAACCTTCACAAAACTAATAAAATAATTAGCTCAATAATATTTCTTTTAAAATCTAAATTGTCCTAATTAATAATGAATATTAAATTTTATAAGAACTTTCAAAATTTTCGGTTTTGACACATTTACTCAAGACAATCCAAAAACTCACCAGGACATCTTCGAGAAGATTAGTCTTCTCCACACTATTGTTGTTAGTGACAGGAGCCCGAAAGTTTAATGAGTTATCTTTAACGGCTTTTATCTAACGAAGAGCTTTAAAGTAGAAACTATGTTGAACAAACAAAAACTAAAATCTACATATTTAATATCTGATCCAACGAAATAAAGATAAGATTAATATCATAATAACGTTCCAGTAAAGTTTGTTTTAGATAAATGATCTCGCGTCATCAATTTAATTTTACTGTACATTGCCAATCATATAAATAATTAATTACATTAGCATAGCATTTGCTGATATTTTTAAAAAATCAATTATTTCTATAAGATTGCTAAGTTTGCCATTAAACTCAACCTTGGAAGGTTCACCACCTTTTTAACCCTTCACTAAATTCGATCAAACTTGGACAAAATAATTATATAGTAAATTATTCTGCTTTACTTTAAACTGCATTGGAATATCCGTACCAGAGCCCAAAAAACTTTTTTTTTAAAAGATATCAGAAAATAGATAAAGTTCCAACAAAAAGATTAAATGGAAAGAACGAATTGTTTATAACAAAAAAACCAATAATTGCATTTATATAAATTATGTGCCAATCCAAAGGCAATGTTTAGGCAAGTTTTTTTTAAAATACTCCATTACCTTTACGTAATCGATTAAAGTCCCAAGTTGACATTAATGACAAGAGCCAACCCTCAATCGGACTCTTTTAAAAATAATTTTAAAATAACAATTCACCAAACATACACTCAATCTAGAAATAGCGTATATGAGTTAGATTATAACAAAATTTATTGAATTTTATTTTTTAACACATAGACAGATTTTACATGATTAGTACCAAACTGCGTTTTAATTAATTATTGGTCCAGTTACCATGGGCGTAAATGATTGTCTGACATCTCCGAGGCTTACTTTTGACCAAGTCTTCAGCGTACTCATGATAAAAATGTATGCAAGCCGAATATAAGAAATAAAAATACCACCTATCTTTATTATTACAATGACACGGTACCTAGTAATAAACATATATCATTAAAAAGTCAAAATGCAGAGGTGCTGCTCTAAATCAATAGAAACAGTTTTTAATGTTAAAAAAAACATAAATATTGTTTATGAGAAGTTGTATAACCGTATTTATACAGTCTACTAAAGTTAGAAGTACTTTAATCTTAATTAAAGAATTGATACTTACAAATAAAGTATCCTTTTAGATATCTATTTAAATAAATCAAATAGTTTCTCATATTTCTGGCAACAGCAAGTCAAAATATAAATCAGAACTAGTAAAATTATTCGATTTCACTCTGCTGAGTTGTTACGATAGAAGAGGCAATAAACTTCTTATATATAAAACTATCTACCTGTTCTTAAATTATTTTAAAATTGATTTTTGATGTTATTATTTTGATAAGTTGCTGACGAAAATTGAACGTTTAGTTTATAGCAGGTACGTAAAACGTAGTAGAGAAGTTTACATCTTGCAATTTTGTTAGTTATTACAGTTAATAAATAAAAATTGTAGGAAATATAAAATAAATATTTTACAAACTAGAAAAGTAATTTTAATTTAATATTAAATTTACACACCTTGTTATTATGTAACAAATGGTAAAACTAGACTTTAAAATTGAGCATTAGAACATTTCTGTATAGAAAATGCGTAGGTACTGGTACAAAAAAAGATGATGGATTGTACAATTTTCAACTGCTGAAATGTATATCCTAAAGGCAAAAGAAATAGAAAACGCAAGTTCTTATTTTCGCTAATGCATATAAGAAATCGTTCTGGGTTAATACAAAATTTTCGACTTCAAGTTCGATCAGTTTTTCTTCTAACAGTAATTTAAAATTATCTAACTAACTGTTCAAAATGTGGTAAACAGAAAATTTAAACGTTAATCTGGGTAAGGAACTAAACTGTAGACGTAATACCCAAGTTGTATCAGTTTAATGCTGCTTCAATGTAATGTGAACGCAACCAAGTATTAATAATCAATTAAAAAAATGTAACCCTGCACATACCTAGGGATTATACATCTTAACGTTGGGGTAGTGTTTGCAAACTCTCAAGTATGTATATTAACTATATACTCCTAACTTGTCATGTTCTGTGTACAAAAGTGATCTAAGCCCTATAGCTCCTTGTTAAACTCGTATAAAATTAGTATTTTCACTTACATACCAGCAATTTGCAACAGTTTAGAAAAGCTTACACATAATTATGCTTCTATTTTTACATGGAAATATTAAATTCTTAAGCCAACAGCTTACAAGGTACTTACAAGTTCAAATTCCTTTATTAATATAAGCAAAATTGAGTAATTAACAACTACCGCATTATTCGTCTAAAAATTGCGACCTAATTGCCTTAAAAATAATTATTATTTTTAAATGAAAAAAATTTGTATCTATAATTTTGCCGGTCATTAATCGGAAAGAAGGGTCTGGACTTATGTCTTACGGAACTTGATAACTGATTTGTAAGTATGACCCTAAAGTTCTTGTTACGTTAAAAATACATGTAACGTGAACAAAAAAGGTAATTGTAATCCTTCCAAATTCTAGTCTTAATAGTAGCAATATATTTTACTCACTCGACAAAAAAGACGCTTCCACGTCGACAAACAGTACTTTTGTCTGCTTTTTGCAGTTTTTCATTTTCCAAACGATGCCGCGTATAAATGAAATTCGGTTTACAATTCAGCATTTAAATATTAGTTTACTAAAGTGTTTCCAAATCTTCGCCATAAAAAGCTACGATTTTCAATTACAATTAATTTTTTATTTAAATAGTTTAGCGCTTGATTAAATTCCGAAAAATGCGTTCACAAAACGCTTTATACATAAAGTACAATTGGATTCCATATTTTGTGAAATAAATGTACCGTAAAAACGTGCACTTTTAGAAACTAATAGGCAATTTCGCACTTAAAAAAACAAAATTTAGTGCACGTGTCTATAAAATAGATCTGTTTTATTGCTCTCGAATTTATGTGCCGAGAATATTAAATACGATCGTTTCTAAATGAAGTGCGACGTTATCAAAGAGTTGTGCAATTTCTAAACTGGGCTAATAAAATAATGCGCTTAATTACACATCTAACGCTATTTATTTTAACCGATACATAAGACAATTCGGAACAGTATCTTTGCTTTATTTAGAAGTAGTAATAGTACACTATAAACTTCGCATTCTCAAAGAAAACGTTACTTGTATTTACATAACATAATTTCAATGAAATAGACACCAAGCAAATGGGAGTCTCAGTTTAGAATTAAATTTACATGCGTAAATGTGCCTATCAAATTTAAAGGCTATTACCATATAATACTTGGGAAATTTCAAATTTTACTAAGTTTTCTAACATTTTCTAATGGGTATGGTCTATCAAGGTGCTAATAAAACTGCCACATTTGATGCAAGTTTTTAAAACACGATTTGTATTTTAAATAGGGTATCTCTGAGAGAGATGGCCTATCTTTTTTATTTCATTTGGTAAAAATTAGTTTATAACTTTTTTATTGAAAACAGTACCAAACCCAAGAGTACATACCGAACAAAAAATAACAAATAAAAGATGTAGGAATTTTTCTTAAAAAAAAGTTAATAGAATCGTTAGGTTGTGCTATCTATCCCGTAGTATCTGGGTGAGAAAAATCTTAGAATGAATTAAAATGGAACAATACTTTATGGTTCGCTCATCTTTATAGAAAGGACGTGATTAATTTTATCAGAAAATGAGGACATTATAGTACATAAGCATTTCATACCTTTACTTAAAGCCTATTGTATGCTGATTATTTTTATAACCTTCTAGGGCTGGGAAAATGTCAGGCAAAGGAAAAATTCGGAAAAATCGAGATTTTTGGAATTATTTTATTTTAGATTTATGAAAGTCGCACAAGCTAAGAAAAAAGGTTTTTACATCTTTTGTCGTTTATTTCACGTTACATCTAGTACATTTTTATGTATAGTTTTCGAGTTATAAGGGATTTTAGATAACTTAACCTAACCTTGATTTTCTTTCTTTTTGTTTTTTTTTCTGCAAATTAATACAACATTGCCAAAAATATATGTAATATGACTTAAATATATCATAATAATCGATAACTAGCACCAAATAAGGAAAATCAAGGTTAGGTTGGGTTATCTAAAAACCCTGATAACTCGAAAACTATACATTACTTCACAAAAACATTTTCATACTCATAATTCCCTCGTTAAGATCTTTCTATTGATACCAAACTTAATCCAGTAGAACAATGTCCTCAAAATCATATCTTTCTTAATCACGTCCTTTTTGATGACACCTGGACATAACCCACAAAAGTGCTGACACAGATACATTTTTCAAGTTATTTGAACTGTTGCAATGTTCTTGTACAAAAAACGAGTTATAAGGAGACCGCGTTATGAGTGATTTCGCTGCGCATTATATGGAAATTGCGTTATAAAAACACAGCGTTATAAGACTTGGCTCTAATAAAATTGATATTCTACTAGGTCATCTCACTATGCGGGTCATTTTTCTCTAAATTACCCTAAACTTAAAATATATTTTTGTAAATTTTTAGGCCATAACTTTTAAATGAAAGTATAGTACAGAAAATCTTTGTTTCTGTATACGTGCTTGACTGGAAAATATATTTAATTATTAAACAGCAAATATTATATTTAATACGTTTTAAATTAAAAGCTTTGAAGTATATAATTAATTTAAACTGGTGCTTGAAGCTTTTGCATTAAAAAACTCTTAAAAATTATTTTAAAAAAGGTCTGACAGGTAATAATCGACTTTTTTTTGTTCCTTTGTGAGTACAATTTGGATATTTGTCATTGTTATGAAAGCCAGTGTGTAATTAAGAACATTAATTATAAAAGAATAAACAGATTTAAATTACAGCTTGAAGTTCTTTGTAAATTACTTTATTCAACGTGAAAAGATTTTTAAAAGTTGCAGCTAATTGTTTTTTTATGTAAAAGCGATTTCATTTATCGAGTTCTAATTCATTTTTTCAAAGCGCAAAAACCATAACAGATACACTGCAAATGTATTTCGGAAAAATAAGTTTTTGTTGTTATCAAAATCTTAACTACGAAAAAAATAATTGAAGTTAATGTCACGTTTCTGTTTTATAAGGTTTAGATCAAATAATACTCGTAAAGTTGGAGGTTCAATCTATAATAAACTCTAAAAGTCTATAAACCAATCGAATGCTTGAACATTGTTTAAGTATTCTTTTTAATACAGCGCTTAAAATCCCTTTTGATGTTTTCCTATTCAAGACTTTATGGCAACGTTAAAAATTATACGTAATACTAGTATAAAAAGTCTGAACGTGCGAACATTTGCAAATCATTTCAGTTGATCTTAAAGATATTTGAATTCTATACAGAACTATAAAACTATAATAAAAAACGTTTTATGTATTGTTCAATTTAGAACTCCCCATTTTAAGAACAGTATATTTATAACTAAGTTTCAAAAAGATAAAAATTGTAATTTCTTTTTATTTATTTATTTTTGTTTTATTTATAAAAATTGTTATATCTAATATATTTGTATAAAAATATTAAAAAAGAGTTATGCCTATCGTCTACAGGGCTACGAGTGTTTTGGGCGTGAGAATGTCTGCTTGGGCGAGACAAAAGAAATAAAATTCATTAAATTTCTTTACTGTTAAGAAAAAAGCATTTTAATTTTATTAAAAATCGCAATACCGCATCGTCTTCAAATTCTTTTTTTTAAGAAAGTGAGCTCATTTTGTATTTGCTTTATTGCAAAATTTGAATATTATGTTTCAAGTTAAATAAGTAGGTCAGTAATTTTAAAGCAAATTTAAAAATGCCTATTTTAATTTGATGTAACTTAATCTGTTCCGAGTTCAAAATTAAAAATAGAGGGCTTACTTATTCGTCCATGTGTATTTTCGAATTATTCTGTGATACTTTTTTTGAAATGTGCTATTTTTATTTTTGAATACCTTAATTATTATTATTAATATATAAAGTTACACTAAATTTTGCAACTACTGCAAAAAATTAAAAATATAATTTTATTCTCAAAGAACATTCTTTATAAATTCACCCAACTGCTTTTGTTTTTTGAGCGACTTTCTTGTAACAAATATTTTTTGTAATATTATTTTGACTACACAAAGCACACAAATAATTTAAGCATTTTAAAATCGTAAATAAATAATATATCTAAATAGAAGAAAGTAGCCAAATATGGGGCGCTTTCCTATTATGGGGTACTCAAACTTAAGAACCCAGGTTCTGTCATGTAGTTTAGCAAACTTTAATTGAAGCTTCTCTAGTATCATGTAATTACTGAAAATATTAATGCACTGGTATTATGAGTTGCTACAATACATAATTTAGAAATTTATGGTAGGTATAAGAAATTTCACACGCTCAGCAAATAACCGATTTTTGACTATCGAAAGAGTAAGTTAAATTATTTATTATTATAAAACCAGATCTATAAGTGACATGTTTTGCATTATTAGAAAGCTGATAATATGTATTTTAATTTTATTGTTAGAAAGTGCAATTGATTGTTTTTAGCGAAGTAGTTCAAATATAAGATATGTTAATAGTCGTAATTTAGGAACCTCATATTTAGTCATATTTGATTTATTACAAGCTGAATGCAATTATGTACTACTAGACAGACAAGCCAGAAAGATCTTTATTACTGTAAAATACCTTCTTCTTCTTCTTTCACTTATAATAGAACATGTCCTGTTTTTTCTAATATCACCTTGCCTCTTCAGATTCGGATTTTCAACTCGCGTGCCATCCCTTTGGTAGTCTTTTTCCTGGATATTTGGTGTTACTTTTTTGTAACTTGGTCCAATTAACTAGTTTTCTGGGATCATTCTATATACGTGATCTCTCCAATATCGATGGCGTTTTCTCTTCAATTTTCCTTAAGGTTCTCATTTCTGTTGTTTCTAGGATTTGCTTCCACCCCGTATGCTAGTATAGGCCTCATCACAGATTTATATATTTTTACTTTATCTACTTTTTTATAGATTTTATTAAACCATATTGTGCCTATTGTGTGACTTCTGGTGTTAGACCTCCAGTGTTTCTGATAGTTGCACCCAGGTATCAAAAAGTCATTACCTGTTAAATCATTTAAATGCTTTATAGAATCAGAACAGTAGTCGTTAGAAGTCATCGTTATTATTCACAATAAAAATTGCATCGTCGGCATCGCATACCATTCAAATTTGCTGATCTCCCATTTGATATCCTTTATGGCATGTTTGTAAGGTGGTTTTTATTATTTTATTCATTATCAGATTAAACAATAAAGGGCTTAACGAGTATCCCTGTCTGATACCCTTTGTGATATTGATATTATTGGACATTAGTCTTGTGGTCGTTTTAATTTGTGTTTTGTTGTTCGTGTATATTAATAATATTATTCCATTGCGTATATTATTCTCTTGTAAGGTGGAGTTGTAGTTGGTCAAATGCTTTTTGAATGTCTATAAAGCATATAACAGCTGGTTTATTGTACTTTAATGTCTTTCCCGCAATTTTCGTATTATAAATATTGCGTCTATACATGATCCATTAAATCAGAATCCTTGTTGTTTGTTCTTTAACTCTATGACTTCTGTTATCTTTTCAGTTATAAGCTCTCAATATCTTTATATTCGTTGTTCTCTGTGCTTTTTATTAGTGTTATTTCCGCTCTTATTTCCACAGCATAGGTAAGCACATGTCTAATGCAGGTTTTGTATATCCAGGTCTTACTCTTTGTACACATAGGTATATTTGTATTTCTATATATTATATCTAAGATAGGTTGCAATTCTTGCTGCTTTATTCATCTGGCTTCTTAAGTGGTATGTTAACTATCTATCACTTGATGTATATATTCCTAAATAGTTAAAAGGCTTTATCTGTTGGATAATGTGGTCATCAAGTGGTAGCCTCCAGTTCATGGGATTTTTAGAGACTACTATTGACTGTGTTTTTTGTAGGATTTAAGAATATGGTACTTTTTAGCGGTTATTTCAAAACTGTATAGTAGCCCTTGTAAATCGTCTTCATTCTCTGCTAAGAGGGTGAAATTTTTGACATAGCATAAAATGTTTATGAACCAATCACCAATCGAATATATTTCTTTCACTTCGTTTACACTTCTGATGATTTGGTTCATCATCCTGTTTGATGCCCGCTTGTACGCAAGAAAAAAGTCATGTTAGAATTCATGTAAGGTACTTGCGGGTAATAAGGCTTGTTGGCTAATAAGGCCTAATTAACAAAAATCGTATTTAAAATAACCGCTTTGGCTTAAGGCCACATACACAAACACCTATTGCACGAAGATGTCTCTACAAGTTTGTGGAGGCGGCATATTCCGCTTCCTGCCCCAAATGTAGCATCATATATCGTAAAACGCGGCCGGGCAACACGAATAATAAAAATCGGTCCGAATCAATCGTTAGTATTTTTTGAAATATTACACTTAGCTATGTAAAATCACATTTATTTTCTTTATTCATTCAAGCTTCGATGATTTTCAATATTTGAATGACGTATCATGGACCAAATATTTTTTATTTTGATTTTCTTACATACGTGGTCGGCGGTTATTAAGCCCTACTAAATTTAACCATAGGCCTTATTATACCCCTTCTTTTTGTATCAAAATTTAATTGTTTTCTAATGTATTTTACATTACTTTTAAGGTCTTACGGATATAAATATGTAAAGAAACTTGTTGTACCTTGACTCTTTTTTTATTTGTATTTTTTTCAAAATGTATATGTAACAATTTGTTAATAAAATAATTTGCACCGTATTGGGGCACTAATAAGTTGCACTTCATAAAAAAATTTAAAAGCATTAGCAACTGCTTATTTACATTGCTTTAAGATTTAAAAGTTTGTAGAACTATGGCTTAGGTATAACAGGGGTAATGTACCTAGACCCGTCACATGAAAAGTATATATTTATTATTTATTTTTAGATTATACGAACTATTAATGTTCTTCTTTGATATAACACTAAAATTGTTTCAAAAATTAACAAAACGTTTGTCGTATACTAAATTTAACTATTCAAAAACTTAAAAAAAAAATTTAACTTTTGATTTGACTTAAAAAGCATATTATCTGAAGCAAAATAAAATAAAATAAAAAAGAATATATAACAATTATACTCCTACGTTTTTATTTATTACACGTTGATCCTCGAGTCAAGATACAACTGATCGACAATGACCGAGGTACATCACACCGGCCCTTGATGTTTAATCATCACAAGAACAAAATTAAAGATTATGTTGTGTTAAAATCAGACTACTATTATGCAAACGTTAATAAATAATCTTCCTGCTTACGATAAGTCATTATTAGGTAATAAAAATTATGGTCAGTGGATTATAGTATTGACTTTGAGTGCGCTAATGACTGTTAGAAGGGGCAATTTGTAATTTTTTTTAAATTTTTATTACAATTTTTGTATTCATGTATTTATTAAACTTAGTTATCAAATATATTATGTCCAGTTTGATTACTTAAATTTTTTAAAGCTGTAGGCCTTATTACCCTTCAGTAGTATAATAAGGCCTACTGGCAATGTTTTAAAAAATGTTAATTTTTGGTTTTGTTTATGGTGAAAGTTGCCATTTTTCCTTTATATTTTATAGTAACTGAATCTTAAAAATGATTACTATTAAAACTTGTTGATTAAATTCGATGTTTTTTTATTTAATTTCCAATTTTTCTTAGCTAGGCTTTATTACCCGCAGTTACCTTACTTATGCCACAATGCTTGTACACTAATTTCTTGCGTTAAATTTTATATAAAAAAATGTAGAAAACATCTTCAGTTTATTTTTAGATATTCTTCTTACTATGGCATCTGTTTATTTTTTTAATACTTCATTGATATCTCGTATTTGAACATATCAGTAAACATATTGTAGTAAACAATATTGGTAATCAAAATTTTTGACTATTCTGAATGTAAACTGCCGTTACTCAGATTATTTAAACATGTGCATCTCAACACAGAGTGGGACGTTGTTACGTCAAAATATTTTTTTTGCAATTTTACATTCTTGTATTTTCACTTTCATTAATAAGTGGCAAGGAAACTCTAAAATCGTTTAAATGGCGAACTTGATTACTGTTAAGCCTTCATTACTATTTTAATACATAGTTAATAAGTATCACAAATGGATATTACTTAAATATTCTCTTTTAAAAGTTCTGTAATCGGTTAAAGTTTATCTTGAAAGTTTCTATTACGCATCTCTTTAGAAAACGAAATTGCTCTCAAAAGTAGCTCAACTAAATAGCCTAAAATTTTAATACGTACGTATGTATATAAGTATGCTACAAAGCATTAGTAAACTAGAAGAGTTATTTACAAACATGACTACTAAATTGCAGGTTAGATCAAATCATTGCTAATGTATTCAAAATTGTGCCTACTTGTGTTGAAAGGTGTATAATTTTAGTAACAACGAGTGTGTTTTTTCATTATTAACAATTTACCAATCAGATGGAATACTTACGATTGGTTTGTACAGGATTGCTAATCTACTAAAACAATGTGTTTAATCATATAATGCGACCGCATTTATTATGTCCAATTAATTTAGAAAAGCCTCTCAAGCACATCCAACCGAGCGTAATAAGCAGTAGCGATTAGCATTTTCCAAAGAATAGTTAATGTTCGATTGAGCAAATATCATATTTAATGACAAGAAGAGCTTTTGTTTGTGTAACAATGTAGGTAGAGACAAAAAATGGAACATTTTAGCAAACACTATTTCGACCAAAATTATTTTTAACGTATTTGAGCACTTATTTATATACGCCTTGTGTTCTAAAATCTCTATCTAAAAAAAACATTACTTTCTTCGCATTTTGTGGTACGAATGCAAAATTTACATTTATAAATCGTAAAATTCTAAGAAAAAGCAGATAATTTTAATTGAAAAAATAAAAAACATTTATTACAAAAAACGACATAAATTAAAGTTATCTTTTGTATCGGATAATTACCTAACTTTTGTTACGTTCAGTTGCCTAAAGACTTTAGTTCATTATTTATCCTAAGTTTTTTCTTCCATTCCTATTGAGAAATTTTAAAACGTGTCACTTTTAAAAGCATCGTTACAAGTTGAAATATGACCCGGTAACAAAGCTAAATTTATAAAAACACACAATTGAGAGCTTTTTTGCGTAAATAATTTTTGAGAGTTCGTAAGTCAATAAAAATGATCCGAGCTGATGAATGACAGAAACCCTAACAAAACTATTATAAAAAGAAAACAAGTCTCATGTAAATAGATAGAAAAAAATTTGAACAGATATGTTTTAGATTCGTTTTTACGAGAATTCAAATTTTAATTACATTTTTACAGATTTTCATCCATAAGAACCGCTTTAAATTTTTCGTTTCAAAACAGGCGTATAAAATGAACGGAAAATCAAACAGAAGTTGGCCCTATACAACATTTTTATTTTAAGGACTTATATATGAAATTTTATTAAATCTCCTGAATATTAAAAGGTAATCGACTGTACTGAAAATGATGCTTTATAGAAAAGCTTGTCAGATACAGACTTTTGTTAAGAGGTAATATTATTGTATTCGCAAACAGGTAAGAGATGCTTTTAAATTTCGTACTGGAAATAAACATCTTGTTTATTGTATAAGGTTTTTCGTCGTTAACCTCCTACGTATATGTATGTATAAGGTTCACCGTATTTTTCTTACATTCTACACCGGTATTTCTTCTACTAAATTTGTTTTCGAAAATTGATCTTAGCGCTTCTTAAAAAATTGCATTTTACATTCATTTTTAAGGCATTTCCAAAATGCTTTGGGAGTGTAGGTTGCGTTTAATGATATCGGAAAGTTTTATATTGCTCCTCACTTTCTACTTTAAACTGCCAGCTTCCAACATTATGGTCTTTTTACAGTGAAAATATATGGCATAAACGAAGATAGCAGTTTATTACAATGTTATTGCAATTCCTGCCTATGTTGATTGTTCTCTTCACATAATGTTAAACTTTCAAATATTTATCTGAAAAATCATGACGCAGAATTTTATAAAAAAAATTTATTGTACACTGTAAAATCGCTTAATTTGAATTGCACTAAAATTTTATTCGTACTACAATTAATAGGTTGCAAATATTCTAATTAATTATCGGATAGAAATTACGTTTCAGTTGATTTCTATATAAATTAGTTATGTTCAATAAAACAAGACAACGTAAACAAGCTTAAAAAATCAATGTAGTATTTTAAGAGGAAAAATGATATTTTTATGTTAGATACTACATGCATTATCTACTTATGAAATTTAAAACCATGGTCTTTATTGAAAATATAAATAACACGTTATTGCATAATATATTTAATTTAAAAGATTCACAATTTCATACATTTGTTTTGTTAAAGAACTAATCTGTGATATCAGGTTTATTATTTGCTATATGTAAATTGAATTTAAAATGTAAGCACCATAAATACAGAAAAAAAAATCCAGGCATTTCAGACAAACGTCGTGTTTCGTTTTATATTCATATTTATATAATTATTACGATCCAAGTTAGTTGTCATACATGGCATAAAATCTTTATTATCTTTTATCCTATAAAGCCAGATGGTAAAGCTATGTCTGCGTGTTAAACCAATACCGAGGTTTACGTGCAGATGCCATTGTTTTAGTCTTTGTGTAGATATTGGCAATTAAAGAGGGAGCGGTGAACCCGAGGTCACTACTTCGATCTGTTGGTGGAGATTTTCTTTCGACCCTAAAAACTGTTATTAACACATAACTCTTGACCTCTTAGTAAGTGGACTCTTATTATATCCATAGAAATAACTCGTCAAACTTGGCAGGCCATTTTATCGTCTGTTAAGTCGTCTACAACAAAATGTATACTCTCAATTACCTTCATCTGATTTCAACAAAAATTTTACTAGCGCAGACAATTTCTATTTATGCTTCTTTGTGCTTGAAAACAATTTGCTTAATGCAAACGCCTACAATTCTTTTCGATCAATGTTAATTTCTTTAATATTTTTTCGGTAAATACTGTTTAACCCTCCTTATACTACGTGACTAAATGCCACATGCCGTACTAGGTGGGGTTTGTCATACCCCGAAAATAAAATGAAATAAAATCCACAAAATTGTACTTTATGACAGTTAAATGATAAGAAATATATTTTAATAACTAATAATGAATAGGCTTAAGTAAAACACATATTTATTTTTGAATTAGAATAGACTTTCATTAATATCAATACAAAAACTTAATTTTTTCTTCAATTTATAAACTATTAAGTCTTTTCTTGAGTATTAAATTCTAAAGGCACGTGTCAATTACAATACCGAATATAAAGAAATTTTAACAAGAATTTTATTCTTGCCTTCTTATTGGTATAGATATTCCCAATGTAAACCTTAATATTGCATTATTGTCAAACGTTCAAAATTCTATGCTGGGCCGAAAGATTTTTGAATGGTATAATTAAAAATAACAAACCGTATGGGAGTTTTATTAATTGTTAGAATTTCCTTGATGGATTTACTGAAATATTGAACAGGAAAGTTTTACCTGACACGATACATCCCATATAAAATTTTAATTGATCAAAAATGGGAATTGATAAACACTCGAAAGTACACTTGAAAATATTTTTATCAGGCTCGCTGCAATTAGGCGTGCAGAAAAGCACCATGATAACTTATCAAAAAAAATAAAATCTATAACTTTTTCAAACAAAAAATAAATCTAAATTTATTCGACTATAAAGAACGAAAGCCTGTTTGATCAGAAAACTGCCTATTTTTCGGAAAAATTTATGACCCCACTCATTTTGTTAAGAAGACCATGCTGATCATCTCTGTGAAAAAAAAAAGTTTAAAAAAGTATTGGGAACATGGAGTTTTTCGACTTCGAATATTGAGCTACGCCTAAACGCTTGAAAAGGTTTTTAAGTGACTTTTTATGCAAATAAATATAAATATAACAATTTTTTTTAATCCTTATCATATTTCTTCAAAAAATATTTTATTATTTGTTTTGGTTTCGTTTTTAGATATAATTTTATTAGGGTTGAGAGCCCAAAAGCTAGGGATATTAAGCTGATTTTCAAACGCGTTTTTAACGATGTTTCCATTATCCGATTAGAAAAATTCTTTCACAACTTCACTTAATTTTTGCTACTCTTTCATAAAATTTAGTCATTAATTTTTCCATTAACATTTGGCTAATTGGGCAGTTTTCTGATCAAACCGGCTTTCGTTCTTTTTTGAATTGAAGAATAGAAGATTACTATGGGCAAATCCAATAAATACAAGGATGTGCACATTCGAGCGAAAAGTGGCACATTTCCGAGCGAGGGAGGCAAATGAAGCGCGACGCGGAGCGGCGGGCTTCATTTTCCCGAGATCGGAATGTGCCACTTTAAGCTCGAATGTGCACACGCGGTTTTAAGGACGATTACCAACCCTCCCGTCTTAACAAGAAAAAAATTGGTCACTTAATTATACCCCAACTCGTACACGGAAGGTTAAACATAAAATTCGTAGATTTTCGTAAAAATCAATTTTTTTTAGCATCTGTAAAAAACGAATGCAAATTCCAGCAACTTCGGAATACATTTAAAAAAAATACTTCTTGAAGTTTGTTTTTAAATGTTTAATTTGCATTTTTAACCGCCTACAAGAATTTTTAATATTTGCATAATAATTTTATTAAATAAACATGATAATTTTACAGAACAAGATTCCGCATAACTAGAAAAGTATTTTGAAATTTTTATAGCAGATGTTTCTTTAACGCCAAATGTAAGGTTTCCTCGTAAGAAAATGACAGGAAGTGTTAACAAATCTGTTCCTTGTAATGTATATCTATATTTTTTTCCACCTCATTTTATAAAATATGTTTATGTCTTTTTAATGTTTTAGAAAAGAAAGATACGATATTGAAACACCACCGTTTCTCATACGTTAGATAAATATTACAAAATGGTTATTTATTCATGAGTCTACAACTTAAAATTAAACTATTAAAAAAGTTCGAAAGAAAAAAGTAGTTTTAAAGTTTGTATTCGTAATAAATCAAGCAATTTCTCCACACAAGAGTTTTCGCTCGATCAACTTGCACCAATAAAAGCAAAGTTTTCCAAGAGTAGTAGTTCAAAAAATTTCGAAATTATAGATCGTAATAAATATAAATATTTTATAGGTACAATAAATAATATTTAATTTGAAATAGCTAGGCGTTTTGGTCTGCAAAAAAAAGAAAGAAGCTAGCTGTTTGTAATGTGTAGTAATTGTAGCTATTAGTGCTTACAACAACCATTTATTACTTAAAATGTAATTTCTTCTAAACAGCGAAGAATAATCGTGTTATCGCCCTCCACAAAATAATTTAATACTAAATTGAATAATTTGTAAAGGCAAATATGTAGAAAACACTAATTAAAAAAAATTCTGTAATAACAATTTTGATATCTCATATCTGTATTAAATATGTTTTTTTAATAATATTTTTCAATAAAATATAAATACCAATTATGTATAAATCTCTTATCGCTCTATCTAAAGTTAATAGAAACATTTAAATATTTTAATTTTAAAATTGAAAGCTATTTATCGTGGAAGTAGTTTTATATTGTTAATTTATTTCTGTGTAATAGTTAAACAACTAGAGGATTGCAATTTTGTAATAAAACAAGACGAAAGAAGAAATGTTTCTTTTATTGCAACTCCAGAGAGCTTTGCAGGCGATTCGTAACATTTACAAAATTGGTAACAAATCGGTATTGAACTGGAAAGAATGTCGTGTACTGAATTCAATGATAATAGTACTACTTTTTACATTACCCCCATGGTCCAGTCACGCTTCGAAAATTTTACTTACAATTTCACTGTCGAAATAATTTCTGATTTAAATTTGGATTATTATTATAATCAAATAAGTGCTTGTTTTGATAATGTTCAAAAGAAAAATGCAAAATAGCTTGTTTTTTATTCTTATTACGCAGACACTTAATCGATACTAAGGCGAATTAATAAGCCTACCGCTTTCCAAATTATTTTCCTAATTTCTTACAATTCGTTATTGCTGGCTAAGAATTAATCTTGCACTGTCAATTATAACAGAAAAACAAATTAATTAGTCATCGTTACGTTTTCCATTCTAATATTAAGTTATATGAAAAATATGTTTAACTAAAACACTTGTATTGTAATAATTACAAAAATTTTTTTAATTAAAAATTAATATAATATAATATATAATATAATAAATATAATTAATACAAAGTAATATAAAAAATAATATGAATAAGTATTATAAGAAGGGGTTTACTTGTACTTCCAAAATACATCTATTGTTGTAGAAATAAAAGTTTATTATTCAATTAAATGCAAGTTGTTGTAGAAGTGAAGAGAATTTAACATGCATGCAATTTAGCATTGTCTACTCACTTTTTGATAGTGTATCACAAAAATGATGGTGAACTTTTTTCATACTTGTCAAAAAGTAAAATATAATTTGCATCCGAGACTGACATGTCCGAATCTAATAATAAAAACGTATAAAAAAATTTAAAAAAATCTTTGTTTTGATTAAAAAACTAACACAATTTGACATTATTATTTGTGGAACAAGTCGTTCTAAATCTATAGACGGGTCGGTATGTGGTAGGGAATAGTTAGTAGAAATTTTTTTATGCATTTGGACTTTATTTTAAAAGATACAGAATAAAGTAAATAGAAAAAGCTTTACATGGTAGTCAATTTATTTACAAACAACATTAATAAACATTAGAAAAATTAAAGTTTAGTGTGAGTCCTCTTCACGCAACACACAATATAGTTCTATCGTGAAGAAAACTTGAAACATTTTACAGCATCATAGGCGTTATTTTAACAGCACACGCTCTTATGGTACTTTTTTGATAATCATTGTCCTTAAATGGACTACTTATGCTTATAGACTTTACTTTTCATAAAATCCCACAAAAGGAAATTACACGGCGTGATGTCAGACAAACTGGGTGGCCAAAGGGTTTCGGAATATCTTCCAATCTATTTTCTAGAAAACATTTCGTCTTACAAATCTCGATCCTGCCATGTGCTACTAAAATAACAACTATGATGCTGCAAAATATTGCAAAAGCTCTTTGCGATAGAACCATATTGTGTATCAATCGAAGAGGGCGCCACACTGCACTTTAATTTTATTAATGTTCTTTGTAAATAAATTGGCTATCATGTATGACTTTTACTAATTAATTTTTAGTTTATTTCTTAAAATAAAGTCTGTAATGCCCAAACTGCTTTTACTACCTCTGAAATTTTGCGTATTTTTACAATGTAATATTACAGGGGTGGCCAACCTGCGGCTTCCAAGCCACATGCGGCTCTTTGAGGGATTATTTTTAGCTCTCGATAAATGTACCAGAGTTTCCTTTTCATTTTTGTGCTATTACTTATATTTTAAAAAATTATTATCGTTCCGTATGTGTTTCAAAATGTCTTTTAAATTACTGGCAACAAATATGAAAGATTAAGTGCAACGTTGTAACAATTTTTTTTTAATTTTAATTATTTCTTTTAATACCTTTTTTGCATACCTTTTAAATACGTATTAAATTGCGGCTTGCAAAATTTTTCAAATATTGAAAAATGGCTCGGACTATCAAGGAGCTTGACCCCCTGTAATATTAGTTTGAAATGCCGCGACGTGTTGTTTATACACTAACCAAAATCTTCATAGTGCTACTAATTACAATATCCCATACGGCCCGACTTATCTGGCGGCCTTTGTTTACATGTCATTTAATTACTTTTTGTTTACATTTTTTAATAATTTGGCAAAAAGGCTTGTTTCATTCGTCTAAATTTTCAAGAAGCACTTGACACAGCAAAATTTATTATTTTAGGCATGAATAAATTTATAAAAAATACTAACCAAGTATTGGCTTAGCAAAAAACGTTAGTTCAAAAGGACTATACAGAATAATTCAGATTTAGAAATTGACGTATCTGTACACAGTTCCAAAAATAAAAAAAGTGTTTGGGCTCTAACACTGACTTTTTTTAAATCTCCATATAACGAATACTTTTCATAATGAAAGAGAACACTCTGTCCTTTGATTTTCGTTATAAAGAATTTACACTGTATTTCAATATTTAGCCTAAAAAATATTGTGAGTGATTCTATGCAATTTTCTGTCTTCTAATTACCAGAATTTATAAAATTAGTGTTTTCTCAAAAACTTATATGACAAATTTTATTAATTTCTAATAAGTACCACAATTTTAGTTTAAAAATTGTAGCCCTATGTTTTTTTTAAATATAATAATCACAATTTCTCGAACAAGATACTCACATTCTAAAGAATGTACCTACACCATTTGCAATATTTCAGAAAAAAAAATAAAGTGAACAAAGTAATAAGTTCAATTTTTGATATATCATATATCTTTGTGACATTTTTTGTTTGAACAGAAGTATCTACAATAAAACTCCTTCTAGGTATCTCCTTTAAAACGCTGAAAAAGTGACTTTACATCCCAATCGTATTTTAGATGCAGCTGGTACAAAAATGAATTTTCTCTGGTTTTAAACAATACTAATTAAATTGTTTAAGTTTCCAATTATTATTTAATCTTTGGTGTTTAATTGATTTCTATACAATTAATAATTGTAATATAAGTTTTAATCGTATTGAAATAGTATACTGTTCTTGAGGTATCGTTTATGTACTTTAAAACTAGTTAAACGGGACTTTGTAGCTATAAAGACTGACAAAAGTAATCAAACCTTAGTGCAACTTGCATGCGTCGGATCTCTTTGAAACAAAATGCAAAGTACTTTAAGCATTGCATTTTAAATATTTAATCGCCGTACTAAATTTGCATTGATAAGAGATTGGTTTTTCTTTAGCAAATGGTGTTTATCTTTATTTATATTTAGAAAATACCAAGAATCTTCCTTCGTTGTGTTTTTTTTGGGGCATTCTATACAAAACTGTAGTTTATTGTAACTTTCTGATCATGTGTTATCTAAAAGAACATTAAACTTTAATATCTACTGCTATAGAAACGATTCCAATACTACTCGCGTCTGCAGACAATAAGCATTTCGAACTCGAATCGAGTAGTTATTACACTAATATTTTTTGCTACAACATAAAGTTGATAATGATCGATCTGTTTAAAATTAAAAATAAAAATCAATATCTAACTGTGCTAAATCTAGAAATAAGCAAATTAACAATTATTATTTACTTAATTAGTGTAAACGTAGGTTTATAAATCCGGAATTTAATTGGCATTTTGAGTATTTTTTTGTTGTATATGTGCCGATATTTTAACGACGTAAATATTTCCACATCAACATCTAATTAGATAATGACCGAAGATATTAGCGAAAACGTTTTTTAAAATATTCTGCGACATTTTCATTTTATATGAAATCAGCTTCCAAGAGGAAAATGTAATAAATTGAAGGCACTAGAAAGATTAATTACCACTAAACGCCAGTATTATAAAAGGGCTTCAACTTTCACACCCTGGAAACTTTCCCAAATATACTCATCCATAAACTCAGATTAGATTATAACATTTAGTATGGATTACATCAAAAACATTAAATAATTATATTTAAAGTTGGGTTATGGCGAGATGAAAATATTTCACACCTCAAATGTTAGGTACCTACATGCCGGCGAATTCACGTTATGCGATTACCTACACAATTATGCGTCGGTAAATTAATTGTTTCCGCAATTCCATTTTGAAATGACTGAATTTTGTCATTCGAAAATAAAATAACTTTTGAGTGACTTCCATTTGTTGAAATTTAGTTATACACATTAAAAATAAATATTGTAATTTGTATCGTAAGCTTTTATAATATAATAAACAAAACTTTTTAGTAAAACGAAAAGGATTGGATATCGAATCATTTTTCAAATAATAAATATCTGCACATTGCAACTTTAATTCGCATTTACGAGTACCAAATATATCAGAAATATAAACGCATTTGCATAAACTAATAACATCCAGAAAGTTCATACATTTTAATCCATGCGTTTCAATATTAAACACGTTTTTACGGTTTTAGTTAACTTATGCCAGTATTAAAAAGGTATTTTTATTACTGTTTTACAGGGTTTAAATCAAATTAACAGAACAAAATCGCTTAAAATAAAATAGCAAATATTGCTAATTAAATTATACTCCTATTAATTCATAATTTTGAAACTGAAACTCGTGCCTTACTATGATGCTGCAGGTTATCACCTGCAACAGAGCAAATGGAGCCAGAGTTCATTAAGAAAAACTTATTGATTTAAAAAATAAATAAATTTGGATATTTCAAAATTGAATTTTAACAAAATTGTCAAAAAATAGGTACAGGATTTAGAAACCTATTATAACATATTTCACAGCAAGACCCACACAACACTAGGTACGCCACTGTTCTAAATAAATTGAGTAAGAAATTAAAAACTCACAAGTACTTAATTAATTGCTGTATTACACATATTTAAAACATTTAAAAAGATAATATGTATTTAACAAATAGTTAATTTATTAAATGTTTTTATACACAAAATATATACCTATAGATAAACATCGAAGTTTAATAAAAATTGACATGCGGTTAACACCGTTTTCTATTTTTAGTAAATGTGTTTAATTAATTTTTACATGTATTTTTTTACAAATACATAAATATTTCACGAATAAAAAAAATATTTTTTTTATTATTCAAAACCATTTAAGTCGAGTCTCAACGACTCATTTTAAATTGCCTTCAGAAAAATGTCAGAGCTTACGAAAAAATTACAAAGGAACGTTACTCTGGTTAATTATTTATCAAAACAATTTGTTATTATTCCCTGAAGTATAATATACAAAGAAAGTAGTAACTGTATTATATCTTTTTACACAAGCTTTTATAATATCAATTTCAAATTACTTTGGGAAGGTCTTCATGCATTTGTTTGATGTCTGCATGACGCATACGTAGAGTTCTTTAATTACTATTGTTCGTATAAAATTAGAATTTTCCAAGAAAAATATAAAATTATATAAATTATGAAAAATTATCAGTTAGTACATCAATACCTTTTTGTGGAATTCTATTATATAAAAGCATAAAAGATATTTCGTCAAACTTTTTCACGTTACCTAACGACTGATTTACAATTAATAAAACAATCGAAAAGTAAAAATAAATAACACATAAGTGACATCTATTTTAACCAATAATTATAAAGCACAATACCTCCTTGCGTACTTCACTTCAGTTCGCTCTGAAATACCGTATAAGAAATATATACGTTTGTATTTTTTGTACAGTGAAAGTAATTTTTTGTGAATCTGTTTTGAGTCTCGTAAGTATATCTAAATTTTGCATATTGATATACTTTTTCGTGTATTTATGATGTTTAAGATATGCTTTATGACATTATTCATATGGTTTCTTAAATGACCATTGATTTAAATTTATTTTGGGAGTTTATTGTCCAAAACTGTTTTGGGGAAAGTTGGCTCAAGTTAACGGAGGCCAGTTGTCACCTGTGCAAAGCAACCATGAATATGTGCGGCCTTTTTTTATTGGTTTCTAGGGGTTTTACTACATAAACGATTGGCTGTAATTATAAATTTGTCATTTTTGTTACCATAACCTAAGTTCGTTAGATAAAATAGGTTAGGAATAGCACATGCATTTGTTTTGTCGTTTTGTATTTTACCTTTTATTTAGCGGGTGATTACCTACCCCAGACACTATGGCAACCATCCCTGACACGGGGTTGAATGTCACACTTTTTTTTCTTCAGAAAAATTATAATATCTGCTCATTAGATAATGGTAAAGAAAAAGTCTTTTTTTTTCTTAAACTAGAATAAAAACACTATCTATTGATATATAAATGTCATTTATAAATTAAGACCATGGGCTCTAAAAATACAAAAGAAAAAAAATGTGACTTCCAACCCCGGTCTCCCCTATATTTTAGTCGTGTCCGAGAAATAACCCTCTCGACCCACACTTGACTAGCGGACCGTAGTTTGGAAACCCCTGGCTTTAATTACAATAAGTTAAAGGCAACATTACGTATAGAAACAATGGTATTTTTTTTAAATTTTACTTAGATAGCTCATGCATGCATGATAACTTATTCTTAAAAAATGCCACACCTAACCGTCCCGGGTTTCAAATTTTGTACTGCATACTTTAGATGTAAACTTAATGTGACTCTCACGGTCGTATTTTTGAAGATAGAGAGTGAACAATTTTTGCAAAGATAGAGACCATCTGGCTTAATCGGAATATGCTTTTGATTTTTTTTTAATATGTTAATCTTGTACAAAAAAATTATTATTAGAGACTTCTGGTACTTCCCACGTCTTTAAAAATCAATTTCAGATTTTTATCAAATGAAGGAGAAAGCTTTTGATATATACGCGACGTTTTTGAATTCTTGATAACTGTTTTTATCAATATGTTATAAACAAATAAAGTGTGTGTGTTTAAAAAAAAAATTGGTAGAAATGAGAATAGTTTTCTTGTAATCAAAAATGTTTTTAAAAATTTTTAAATAATGCTTTTTAAAATAACAGTAGGTTGTAGAGAAGGGTTAAAAGTGGCAATATTCTACTGACCAACTTGATAAAATTATTTTACTTAAATTAATAAGATATATTTACATGAAATAACACCACTTTATATTTCTACATTGTTTTAGATTTTCAAGCGTTGTTTTGCTTTTAAAACTAATATGCACCACTATTTACTCGTGTACACAGCATATGTTATTGCAAACATACAAGCATGGTCAAATACAACGACAAATGCATTCAGATTAACCGTACAAAAGACAAAAATAAAAAACGTTAAAATTGTCAAGAGTTAAAGTTCTATAATTAGTGATTTGTTAGAATGAAATATATTAAAAAAAATTCCATTTTTTTTTAAATCGATTTTTAAAGGACATTCTATTTAATTTCTTTTTTTCTACAATTATTTCTCATTTATTTTCTTTTGTAACTCGATCCATAAAGTAAACCGAATATTTTGTATTAGAGTTACTGATTGCGAGTGTACTTTAATCCTAACGTTTAAACTTATTTTACTAGATTTCAAATACCGAAACAATACATTTCCGTAACATGTATATAGCGACTCCAACATTCCACAATAGGTAGTCCACGACACTACGAATAAACAATTATACGATAAACATGTGTTTGTTCACTTTGATAGAATATTTCTAACACAAAAGTTATAGAATCTTTAGACTATAATTTTTAACGGTTTTAATTAAAAATATTTTATTCTTAATTGTTTCTGTATTTTGAATCATATATCTAATGTTGTGATTAAAACCATAATTTTTTTAAAATGAATTATAATATTAAATGGGCATTTGTTTTGTTTTTAACTGAAACAAAAAAATGCCGATCTATAAATATTGAATGGTACTATAGGTATGCGTTTTGCAATTCCTCTAACGTTTGAATTGTTTTATCAATTTTTATAAAAAGAAATAAACTGGAACAAATATAATTGATGAAATTAAAAGTAACTATATCCGACAACCTATCACATCCTTAATTCAATATCCAATGACTGGTTGATGCTACTAATACTTCTTTTATTAAAAGCTCCCGACTTAATTGATCATTATTGAACTGCTTATTGTTATAATCAGTTTATTTATTACATAAAACAAAAACTAATAAACGGAAGTGTACTAAAAATAAGAATCTTTCTATGTTAACACTTCGAAAACAGTTTAAATTTGAATAATTTTTATTGAAGTAGAATTGCATCTATATGTAAAACAATTTGTAAATTGTAAACAAATACAACTTGTAAATAAAAAAAAAGTAGCGTGTATTTATGTACGCGCGTTAGAAGTTATACTTCTTTGGTGTTATTAAATTAAATATAACCATGTGTTATTCTGCATTAGTGTGTAGCAAAATCAGTGGTTTCCAAACTATATATTCCAGCACCTACCTTAAAAGTGGCACATTTCCGAGCGAGGGAGGCAAATGAAGCGCGACGCGGAGCGGCGCGCTTCATTTTCCCGAGATCGAAATGTGCAGACTCGATTTTAAGCATAATTCAGAATCATTAACTATTTTTGTTAGATACTTAGTTAACTTTATACTGCAGACTTGTCGTTAGTTGTGCGCGCGCAACTTCCGTTGCATGCTAAAATTGTATTCTTACGCGCCAAAAAAAGTATAACTTTAAAAATCTAGTTTATAATGTTATACCATAATTAAAAATATAATAAAACGAGTCATATCAAAAGACAACAATTAAATATGTACCTACCTACTTTTGCAATTACTTAACGTAGCAATTGCACTTACTAAGTAATTTGCAATATTTTTTAAACTATAATAAAGTAATTTGTATTTACTACACAGCTAATACAGATTACTTCCAATTGCAGAAAATGCATTCAATTTATAAATGGAATACTTTGAGCATGTACATAAGTAAGTTTAAGTTTATAATATCTGTCACTTTAAACGAATCGACATGCATTGAATAGAAAACTAAACCAAATTCGTTTAAGTGAGAAAACTTGTTTCTTTTATAGACAAAAAAAGTATTGAAAATTTAATTAATCATTTCGCATAATTCAAAAAATTCACACATGCATTATATCATTTGTCAGATTACATAAATCATACGTAACAGAAAACATAAATCCAGCTTTATTTAAAACTGTTATTTTTGGCCCAGATGAAAATAAGTTCAGCATTCGAGTACTTCTATGTAAGCGATCATTATTTTTAATATTTCATTAAGTATGCAAGTGTTTATTGTTCTATTCATTTCAGTGATCACATTATTATCTGAATACTGCTTCCGTGATTACAAAATTTTGATGTTACTTACAATTTAATATCTGAACAGAAACATTTTGACGTTCGCACTCAAGAATGACCGCATTTTATTTTTTACTATGTCGAGAGATCCTCTTAAATTGCAAAGAGCAACTTTAACAGCTATCATTAAACAGTTTTATATATACGTTTAATGTGTAATTAGGTCCTTCTGTTTAAATTTCACTTAAAAAAGTGTGCAACCAATAAAATGTATTACCAACAATAAGATTTAACGAGAAATATTAAAAGTCCGACTTATTTTTTATTGTAGAAATAAATATTTTCTTAAATTATCCTTAACGTTAGTTACTTAATGGTGGCTTTTAGTATGTTATTTTATAACACAATAAAGTCCGTCTGATTCTTATCCATGTGACTTATTTCCTCTAATTTGTTTTACAAGTCAAAGATTTACTGTTGACCCATTCTCATCTGTCCCTAGAATACTTTTACGTCTACCCACGTAAAGGATTTAACACATCGTTTTTGTCAAAGAATTGGAAGTGGAAGGTAACTATGACCTTGCGTACTCTGTAAAGTGGACGTGTTTCGAATAATAATTCTATTAGAGTTAAAAAGGAACACAAATAATTTTTCTGCAAGGCACATTTTTATTTTTACGTCACGTAAATATTTATATAATTAATCTAGGTTTGGCGAAATACTCAAAACGAAATTTATATTTTATCGACACTAAACAAAGAGGCTGCGTTATAAAATGGGTAGTTGTAAAAGAATTAGTCTTTCTGTGTTACAGGATATTAAAGGATCCAATAACCTTTTATTTATCTGGTTTAAGAAAAAATCCTTTCAATCCAAGTACTTTTAAAAATAAGACTAAACACACTAGCTTTGAAGAAAACACTTTCACCAGGTGTTTGCCGAGGACTCGAATTTATCGGACAATGAATGCTTTCAGTACTTTTGTAGAAAATCTGAAAGAATTACATTAGAAACCCGACGATAGTCGTCATAAAAGGGATTAGAGCATAAAAGTACCTGTATGTGTTCTTTTAAAATGTTTGTTTTTTACAGATTCTCTCCTAAAGTAATCAAGCTTTGAAAATTCGCTTTTCCTAAGTAATAAAAATTGAATGGTCTAGATAAATCAAATTTTTTCTTATCTGCTTTTTATCCTACCTCTTTTTGGGTATACTACATAATTAAGCAGTAATGAAAAAAATCCGAGTTTAAAATAAAAAGCAATTTAGTTCGGAAGGCCGAAAAACCATTATTAGTAAAGAAGCACTATAAAAAGTGCAGAAGAATGTTATACGCTGAAAACAAAAGTTAAGGATCGCTTAAGAGCTTTAATAAAATATTAAATTTGCGTTAAAGGGAAGAGCAATGAAAAATGAGTTATAAGAACGCAATCGATAAAGAGAACGTTTTCGTTAAAAACTGAGAAATGTTCTAATTTTTCTACTACTCTTTAGTTTGTTGTCTGGTTTTCACTCTACCGGAAGTTCAGATAAGAAGAGTGGTAATATTTTATTTGAACGTTGCAAGAGAGCAGGTAATCGAAGATTCACAAATAACCTTTTCTTTTGCCACATATCTGAAAATTTATTACCTAATCGAACGCGGTAGTGGCCAATGTATAAAAGTTACATTTATTGTTTCCGTTCTGAAGAAATTGTTTCTCGGACTTTTCTCTTATTTATTTTTATGTTTATTACTGCTGTACACACACAAATGTAACAGTTTATTAGTGCCGATAGTATAATTGGGATATACACTATCATTTTTGATAATAGACCATTGTGTGGAACAACTTGTGTCGCTGAGGTGTATTGTATCTATAAAATATTGATATTTAGCTATTCTATTAGACTACCAGAGTCGTAGCTAGTGTAGAGCAGAAGCGGACATTTATATGTTGGCAAAAAGTTTCAGTTTTCACAAACCGATGGCGTCTCAATTTTTTGAATTACTTCCCTCAGTCTTATATTTTTTTCCGTTTGTATGTTGACAGTAGTGACTTTTAACTTACTTGAGAGATAAATTACTTTGTATTTGGTTTACACATATTAGTTCAATGTTAAATCTAACATAAAGCGCAAAAATGAACATTTTTGTTATATTTTGCTTTCTTATTTCAGTAAAGTCAAGAGAGCGTCTGAGGCCAATAAAAAATTATATGAAGTTCATGGCAATAAATGCTTAACATAATGCACGCGTTAGAATTGATTTACTTAAAGATGACCAACGTTTTGGTCGACCAGCTGAAGTTAATAATGATCAAATCTAAGCTATAATTGAAGCAGATCGTAATATAATGGTGAGAGAAATTACAGTAAAATAAAAATGTATCATACACAACAATTTAAAATCATTTAAAATGCCTTGGACTTGTTAAGAAGTTTCCACATAAATTGTAAAAAATTATTTAACACAACGAACGAGTAGGTACTTGTGATGTGCATCTCAAACATCACAAAATCGATTATTTTTAATTCAAACCATTACTGGTAATAAAAATGAATTGTTTAGTATTTGGACTGTTGCGCCAGCTACGTGGGTTCGAAGTTGTTCGAATCACCGCACCAATGATTGCAAAATTTCATTCTCCTCTTCTCTGTGCAAGGTTGAGCACCCGGCAAAAGTAAAACTGCTCGAAAAAATTGTACTAAAAATTGCCATGGTTCGGAACCCACGTAAAACTGTAAGTCTCCTGAATTTTTGGAACGCTATAACATTCACAACAAAGATTCAAGCAGAGAAATCGCCTAAACCCAACTATAGGTACAAAAAGGCAAGAAGAACAAGAATCAAAAATAAAGGGCCAAAATTAGCTAATCGTAAAAGCATTATGTTTTACCATGGCAACGCTCAAACTCACACACATTTAGAACTTGTCAAAAACTATTAAAACATGGTTAGGAACTGTTGTTGGATGTACCATATAGTCCTTAACCTTGCACTATCACATTACTATCTATTTCAATTTTTACAAAACTTTTTAAATTGATATTTCGAATAGATAATAAAAAATATACCTACGCCGTGCTCAATTAAATTTAAATTACAAAAGCCATTAATATTTTTGGAGAAACATTTATAGTATTGACTACTGCCAAGTTACTGCTTCCTGCTGTTGAAATTGAGTTACATTATGATAATTTTACACTTATTCATTAAAGGATTTTTAATCATGTGCAAATATGGTATAGATCTACATCTTTATAAAAATATTAACATAACAAGTTCACAACATTTTAAACACATTAAAATCTAATGTTTAGCTTACTTATAAAATAATTCGATCAAAATTGTGTCTACTTACAAGCAAAGGACACGATATGGCTAGTGGAGTTGCACGATGAGACCAATACCATTCGATAGCTCTTTGAAAAACATACTTATGGTAAAATTTTTAGGTGCAATCGGCGAAAGGTGTGCGACTTATGGGGCTTTCAAGTTAACCTAACCCAAATCAAAACTAAGTGAATATATATATTCTAGGAGCTCATGATGAGGCGAAAAAGCAGAGAATGAACATTTTTCTATTTCAAGTCACTTTAATCACTTTCTGCTATTCAAAAACCTGAATGTCTCCTTTAAGTTATTTTTCTATGTTTAAGTTATTTTTCAGAAGTATGCATATCGGAGTGTTTTTAATAAACAATATTATTGTTATGTTAGTTACGAGATATAAATACAAATATTATATGTTTTTAATTGTAAAGTATTTACAATACACTTATTCTAATTTAAATGACAGGCTCTTTGCGTTAGGTTCTACATGAGCATATATCACAAGCTTATATTTGCCCTCTTACCCATCCTTTTTTTTCCCTTTAAAAGTGATGCACTAACTGCCTGTGTATAGATCACGCCCTTGTAAATGACCTCCATGTTAATTGTAAATAACATAGAAATGTAACTCCGCAGAAAGTGATTAAAGTGACTTGAAATAGAAAAATGTTCATTCTCTGCTTTTTTGCCTCATCCTGAGCTCCTAGAATATATATATAAAATTAGTTTTGATTTGGGTTAGGTTAACTTGAAAGCCCCATAAGTCGCACACCTTTCGCCGATTGCACCTAAAAATTTTACCATAAGTATGTTTTTCAAAGAGCTATCGAATGGTATTGGTCTCATCGTGCAACTCCATTAGCCACATAGTGTCCTTTGCTTGTTAGATGTCCATACCTGAATTAAACGTCTTTAGTTATTTGTAAATTTCTTAAGGGGGCGATTCAAAACATTAGCGATTTTAACATGATGCGGTAAAATAATGAATTACTACTGCGCGGTTTAGTGCTAAGTTAAGTCTCTCAAAAAATAAGATAAACTTATCTTTTGGTTTCTAGGTGGCTCTCCCGCTTGTCAGAAGTTTTAGACAAACACGGGGCCTTGAATATGATTGTTGTATAGAGGTGCAAGATATCGATTTTTACGATGTTTTGTAAAACGTTCAAAATACATAAGTTGCTGCAGATCTAGTTTTATCGGTCAAACTCGCATACTTTCGTCTATTTTCGACATGTAGTCTGGTATAGGAAACAGTTTGATACTTCCAATATTATTTCAAATGTTATACATATTCAGAGAATTTTCATGCGATTTCGATTGTTAGGTTTGGCGGAAAGCGCAAAGTAAGCGTCGGCGCGCAATTCAAAAACCAGTTTAAATTTAAGAACACATATTTATTATGTAATGAAGCTTAATTAATGCGAATTGTTTTATTAATATTACCAAGTAACATAAATATGTGTATAAAATTGTAAAATACTTTATACTTTTTCTTTAAAATGAAAGAATAATAATTATAGTATTGCAGAAGGGCGCTAATGATTAATTTTCTGGATTTCTTTTTATTTGTTCTGATGATATGTTTATTATTTTTAAATATAGTTCTCATTTTATATAATTTTATCATAAATAAATGTTGAAAATACTTTGATACTAATGTTTTTTAGTCCAATTATATTTAATAAAAAAAAAATGTCTATATAAATTTTTAAATCGTTTTATATATCGAAATTATTTATAATTATGGTTAAAAAAATAACGAACAAAATTTTAAGCGCAGAAGAGTATTTTGTGGTAAAAATATACACCGTGATAAGGGGGTAAGAACGATAAAAGTTAAATTTTGGAAATACTAAACATGCTTAGTATTTTCAAATTCTAGAACAATTGAAAATGATGGGGAATACAAAGTGAATACCTATTTAAATTGCATACCTTTAATAAATATTTTCTCAAAAGGGCATATTTTTGCAGGATCGACAATTTTGGAACAGATGATAACGAAATTTATTTTATTTTATTATCTATGTGTGCTGCCAGAAAATGTTTACCAAAATCGGCATACTTCAATTGCTTGATAGCCATTTAATGAAAATCAATATCAAAAAAATAAAATCTACGATAATTTCACAAGCTTTGCCGTTTGATTAATACAATTATCATTATTTTGAAAAACGGACGAAAGCTTCGAAGTTGGGCTGTTTTACGTTTTATTAATCGTTTTGTGTAAAACTCGTTGATTTATCAAAAATCCAAAATTATACTTTTTTAAAAACGGATGATCTCTAGCTCTAAAAAAATTCATCTTTACATCTTCAAAAAAATAAAATCAAAAACCTACAACCACTTCACAACATACTATAACGTTTATCAAAGTCTATTTGTATACGTGCTTTATTTTTTGGAAGATTGTGATCCCTACCATACCTTTTGGTGGCCCCCCTGAGGTTTAAAAACCTTGTTTTGTATAACATCTATACTAGGGTGCTTCGTTTTTAAACGATTTTTTTTAAATTTATGCTCCATTGAGAAAATATTGTTCTAAACAAAAAAATAAATTTTCACATAATTTCAATCTTTAATTTTAATTGGTTATTAGTTAATTTTAAAATTTTCACATTTATTTAATATGTGAATTTACAATTTTTTTTCAATTATCTATATATCTGCTGCATTTTAGGTAATTGTCGTGTTCTTTATGAAAAATTGTAGGAAAAATAACAATCTTTAAAAGTGCTCCATAGTTGGATCTGTCACTTGAATGGTTTCACGGCAAAAAAACTTAAAGATAATTTTAATCGATTTTTGCAATTTTTTCATAAACGGCTAAACTTATAGCAAAAAGATAAATGGCAATTTTGGAGGAAATTAAATTTTCTACAAAAAAGGTCTGCAGTAAACTGTGCAGTAAACTGTGTCAGCACACAGGCCAAACTAAATGAGAGGCTATAGAGGGCAACTTTCAATTGATGAATTTAATGACTCCTATAGTAAGTAGATAGCGTCTAACCCAGAAGGGGCGGCTACAACGGAGCACTCTTTTGTCCCTGGGTCTATAACTGGCCCAAAAGGCGGAAGAACCAGCAAATGGTGGTCAACGGCAGAGGAATACAGAAGGCAACGGAAAACCACTGTATTAAAGGCTCACAAGAGCATTCCAAGTCAATCATCATGGCAATAAATATGAAAAGTAAAAGTAGTACTGATCATGGACTTCGGAATCCAAGATCCGGCAGGAGAAGATTATCAAATGACTACAGGGCTTCTTCGGTCGTCAGCCAGAAAAATCCTTGTAATAAGAAATATGCGCTAAATATAAGTAAAACCTCAATGAACATCGGTACATGGAACGTTACGAGTATATTTGAGGCAGGAAAAATGCATAATGTCTTGCAAGAAATGCAAAGACTTGAATTAGACATTTTGGGGGTTAGTGAGAAGATATGGCCTGAATATGGACAAATACAGAAGGACAATGAAGTGATATACTTCTCTGAAAACAATGAAAATCATCACAGAAACGGAGTGGCGATAATTGTAACTAAAAGAATCGCCCAATGTGTAAGTAACTTTATACTTTTATCGGGTAGGATTATGCTTCTTCAATTACAGACGAATACAGAAAGACTTAATATTATCCAGGTATATGCCCCCACAAAAGATAAGACAGAAGAGGAAATTGAACTATTCTACAATGAGATAGACAGAATAATGCAAGTAATTAAATCAAGAGATATTACGATAATATTAGGAGATTTCAACTCAAAAATAGGTAAAGAACAATGTGGAAAATATGTAGGAGCATTCGGATTGGGAGAAAGAAACGAAAGAGGTGACAGACTGTTGCAGTTCTGCCAAGAGGAGGACATGATAATTACGAACACATTCTATAAACTTCCAAAACGAAGACTCTATACATGGAAATCCCCACAAGACATGGATGGAAGAATAGTTAAAAATCAAATAGATTATATCCTCATTAAAGAACGATACAGAAATGCAGTAAAAGCAGTCAAAACATATCCTGGAACTGACGCTAATTCGAATCATAACCCAGTAATCGCAAGAATAAACATTAAACTAAAAAAGATGGAGAAGAAAAAGAATCAAAACAAAATGGATATGAATAAACTGCAAAATCTGGAGATTAAAAATAAACTTCAAAATGAAATAAATAATAACATGATAAAAATTAAACTGAAAGAAGAAAGAAATCAAACAAATATAGATGAAAAAGGTGGAAGGTTTAAATCAACAGTAATGGAACCAGCCAAAAGAATACTAAAAAAAAAAAGAAAAAACTAAACAAAAACAACAATGGATGACACATGAAATTCTTCAGCTAATGGAAAAAAGAAGGAAATACAAAAGGAAAAATGAAAAGTACAGGGAAATACAAAAAGATATAAGGTCCAAAATCAAAAAAGCGAGAGAAGAATTTTGGAAAGAAAAATGTCAAGAAATTGAAGAATTGCAGAGAAAGCATGACAACTACAACGTTCACAAAAATATTAAAGAACTCACAGCCACTTATAAACGTAAACAACACAATACTCTCATAGATGAAAATGGTAAACTAGTACTAGAAAAAGAAGAAATACTAAAGATATGAGAAAAATATGTGAAAGAACTCTTTGAAGATGAAAGAATGGACATCAGTAACCTAGAGAACACGCAAAGAAATAAAGGACCAAACATAACAAAAGAAGAAGTTATATACGCAATTCGAAAAACGAAAAACGGAAAGGCAGCGGGACCAGACGAATTACCAGCTGAAATCCTCAAAATCATAAAAAGATCAAATCGATATATTAGTAGACCTATATAATGAAGTATATTCGAGTGGAGTAATACCAAACGAATGGCTGTTATCAACCCTGGTAACACTTCCTAAGAAGGCAAACGCAAGAAAATGCGCTGATTACCGTACAGTTAGCTTAATGAGCCATACATTCAAAATATTCTTAAGAATCATACGTAAGAGAGTATACAGGAAACTAGAACAAGACATAAGCGAAAGCCAGTTTGGATTTAGAAATGAACTAGGCACTAGGGAAGCACTCTTTGCTATTAATGTCATATCGCAGAGATGCCTAGATAAAAACCAAAACGTTTATGCATGTTTTATAGATTATAACAAAGCTTTCGACAAAGTTAGGCATGACCAACTAATACAAATATTAAAGGAAAAAAAATTAGATCACAGGGACATAAGGATAATCTCAAGACTATACTATAATTAAAAGGCCAATATAAAAATAGATCAAAGTACATCCAAAGAAGTAGAGATAGAAAGGGTTGTGAGACAAGGATGTGTCCTATCCCCGACTCTATTTAATATATACTCCGAAGATATAATCTGTAAAGCACTAGAATCGCTAGAATCTTTAGACATCGGTATTAAAATAAATGGAACCACAGTGAATAACTTAAGATATGCTGATGATACAGTTTTATTGGCGGAAACTCTTGAAGATATGCAAGTCTTATTAAATAAAGTAGTACAAATTAGCAAGGAATATGGATTATCAATGAATAGAGGAAAAACAAAGTTTATGGTAATAACAAAATCAGTACTAAACAACGAAAACTTATATATTCATGATCAAGTAGTAGAGAGAGTACAAAAATATAATTATCTGGGAACATGCGTAAACGAGAATAACGATAGTTCAACTGAAATAAGAATAAGAATAGAAAAAGCTAGAAGCACATTTATGAAAATGAAAAAAGTGATGTGCGGTAGAGACTTAAGTTTGGAGATGAAAATCAGAATAATGAGATGTTATATATTACCAATACTCTACTATGGAATGGAGTCATGGACAATGAAGAAGGCAGATATTAAGAGGATCGAAAGCTTCGAACTATGGATGTATCGTCGGATCCTAAGAATATCATGGGTAGACAGAATAACAAACGTCACGGTCCTGACACGTATGAAAAAAGAAAAAGAGGTTATGTTAACTATAAAAAAAAGGAAGATTCAATACCTGGGACACATAATTAGAGGAGAAAAATATCGATTACTACAGCTAATTATAGAGGGAAAGATTATAGGAAGAAGAAGATACTCATGGCTGAAGAATCTCAGGGATTAGTATAACTGCTCCACAATCCAACTTTTTAGATCAGCGGCCTCAAAAATACAAATTGCCTTGATGATCGCCAACCTTCGGAACGAAGATGGCACTTGAAGAAGAAGTAACTTCTATATTAAACTTTTTTTTTGAAATTTTATAATTACAAAGTTATTTGACATTAAAAAATAACGATTTTTAGTTTTTTGACGATTACTTCGGAACTATTCGGAATTTTAAAATTCTCTTAACGGAATCTGAATCGGTTTCTAAAACTGCAAAACGTTGCCTATTTAACCAAACTTCTATCTTCGCTAATAAGAAAGATACCCATGTTAGCCTACTCAATTTGGGACACCCTGTATATGCATGTAGAAAAGTATACAAAAATTTAATTCCTGTTTGTTTTTTTATTTGAATTACAAACTTCAAAAGCATATTTATTTTAGATTTTTTCTATTAACCTTCACAAATCGTACAAATATTAACACTCTTTTAGCCATTATTGCCAACTTAAAAAGGTCTATATAATTTTGAAGACAAATTTTGAACTAGGGATCAGATCTCCCACAGGATTCAATATCCCGAATACCCCCTACATAGGTAAGTAGCACTTTGGTCTCACAATCAGATATACCTTCTAATATCAGTAACCGGCATTTTGGACAGCGCATTTGAGTCAATAGTCAAGAGTGAATTAATGTTCTCAGCGCTTAAACTTTTTTCCCCCGTTTCGAGAATTTATTTACAAAATACAGCAAAAACTTTCTTTAGCATTTGTGTTTTATTGTTAGAATATAACTTTTTAAGAAACTACTATCGTAGAAAAAAATATTGTCATCTCACTTTGAAGACTCAGATCTTGAAATATACTCATAGATTTTAATTAAATTTATTTAAGTATAGTTTAATTAAAAATTTATACTATTGCTTTAGTTGAAATAAAAGTTAGAAGCGTTGGTTTTATTTTAGTTCCATTCTATAATTTAAAAAGATATTTTGAAAATGTTGTTGCATACTGATGGGTAGAACAGAATTAATTACTCCGCAATTACTCTCTAAATAATATTAATTAGAGTTTTTACAATTTAAATTATGTTACGAGATAAAGCAAGAGGTGGACGATTAAGAGATTTAGAAAAGTGTGAGCTATAACTGGACGACCCCAAGTACTACAATTATTAAGAAGCGGCAAATATAAAACTCTATATAAATCATACTTTATATTTTACAAACATCCTTCGATTTATTGTCTTCAGTAAGTTCTTTGCCAAAATCAACAACACTGCAGCTTGAAAATTAGTAATTACCGTTTCTACAAGAATATCTATGAAGTTATTGTTATCTCTGTAATTTTATTCAATTTTTCTAGAATGGGCAACACTATTAGACCAATTCGACTCTGGTATATTCTCTATTGTAGATTTAAAATGTTGTAGAGAAATCGTCATATATAGTTTTGCAACTTTAGTTTTAATATAAACCCATACCAGTTATATGTGCTAAATACGCAGTTTTAAAGTCGGTTTAATGAAAAACCAAATTTTACTGCAAAAATGTTTTTTTTTTGTACACATATATGTATATTTCAATATTTGGTTTGCCGCTGAGCGTGTAGCATACGGATTATGGAGAGCGGTGCTATGCACATCCCGCTTTAATAACTTAGCATTAAATTATAATGCAATCATTAAATGTGATATAAACAAAATAATAAAACAATTATTGTTAAATAACATAAAATTTATTATATAAAACAAGTTTTTTTTTTATTAGATGCAATATATTACAAATGGCGAAGGTTTGACCTTTTGTTATCTACAGAGGCGAACTAACAATATATCATTTGGTTTAGAAATAATTGATTTATAATCTAGAGAGTTGCACAAATTGAAAAACGTAGCAAAAAAGTCTATAGATAAGCCATTCATTTTTTATAAAATGTTGTCCTTCTGTTTTAGAAATACGACGTTATAAAGTGAGGTGGCAGTACTTTTTATATAAACAGTAAGTAAAGAGGAGAACAAATAATAATCAATACAAAACGTATTAGATTTTATTCGTTAATACACAATTATGAAATTAAATAAAGAACTGTTTGAAATAAAACCTGTAACTGAAATATTTTTCGAATTTTGAATATGTATTAAAATTTTGAAATCGACATTAAATTAGCTAGACTTTATGAAAAAACCCGACTGAGCTGCTTGTTGTAAAATGCAAAATTCAGTGACTACAAAGCAAACTTTCTTTTCAAAAATATCGAAGAATAAAATCGAAATGAGTTATAAAACTAAAGAAAAATTAAAGATTAATTTTTTTTTTAATTTTTAATGCAAACATTAATTTAAGGAAAGAAATAAAAACGGTTCATTTGAGGTTCGTTCAATTGGTGTTACGTAAAGTCACCGGGTAAACCACCGGGATAGAGGCGAGAGGCTATCATATTTAAATGCGTATTGAGGTTCGTCTTGCAAACAACTCGTAGAAAGCCTTCCCAATGATATTTTTTCTCGAGATCGTACTAATGCGTAAACGATCGAGTGCGTTCGTGCGCTGGGCTACACGTATAACGCTTGAACGGTATCGAATGAAGGTCATTCGAACTTATACGGGAAAAACAAAAAAACATTAATTAATGAATCTTTATATATTTATATGAAAATCCAATATAGCCTATGTTACTCACGAAGAATGTAGCTTTCTAATGGTGAAAGAATTTTTAAAATCGATCCAGTAGTTTCTGAGCCTATTCTTTGCATACAAACTTACAAATCTTTTCTCTTTATAATATTAGTATAGAAAAATTAAATTTTAAAAATTTTTATTCTAAGAGATTTTTTCAATTAAGCGCCTGAAAACCTCCCCTTAAATATATACTTCAATCTTTATATCAATAAATTTTCTAGAATTAATATTGTTGGGTTTAGTGGCGCTTTTATGTATACTAAAGAGAATCAGCATAAATCTATTAAACCTAAACCCAAACATAAAATTTACTTATAAAAAATTCTTTTATCATTTACTGTTCAATAAAACGAACTAAGTTGCTTTAAGACAAAAAATATTAAAGCACCATTTCGAAAACTTTTCGTATTTGCGTCAGATGTTCGTAATACTCTACTTTTATATGTGTTAAAAATTTCAGTTAAAAATATTTCATTTGCTAATAAACTTTCAATCATAAACTTTGCAGTTTCCTCCGTTGAACTAGTCTTCTTTTTATAAGATGCAAACCAATGTTAAATAAATCAGATTTTTATTGGCGAAGGCGTTTTATTCCTTTTGCTAGGACATAATTAAAATTAAATTGGTTTTCAACTTTAAACATGAGATAAGATAGGTTTTTTTGTAATTAATTTAAACTTGGCATTTAATCATAAGAAAATAAAATTGTTTAATAGTACGCTGGATTGAGTTTCTTTCAGTAAAAATGTATAAGAAACTCAATAAATAAATAAAATCAAAGACACTTTTAGGTTGTGAAATTTTTGTAAACACATTTATATGAAAGAAAGTTACACAACTTTGGTATTGCCTTTGTGAAGAATTACAGAACCTTATAAATGCCAGCAACGAAAATTATTGAAACACTTAGATATAACGTTTACAGACATTTCCTTATTTCTTTTGTTACTCCATTTTTCAGTTTAATATCAACAGTGAAAATATTGCCCAAGAAAGTTCGAGGAAAACGTCGGGGCACTATAGTAAACTTTCAATAAAAACGAGACGTAAAGCCATTATTTTATCTGTCAAGATTTACATCTCAATGTTGAGAACGACCCCCGACTGATAATTGTAGAGGTTTATTAGTTACGCTTAGAAGATAATTTGAGTCGACGGATTATATAAAGGATTATTAGGCGAAATTAGGGGTATTCATAAAATTCGTCTAGGGATTATATCAACGAAACCCGTCGTTTATCTCACAATTTCGTAAAATGATAATGGCTAAAAGAACTATTTAATTAATTATTACTACACTTATCACCAGATTAATAGTAGGAATTTGCTAACTGCTAACTGAAATAAATTACATATAAAGGTTAATTGCTTGGGCAATAGTGTTTATTAATATTTAATGGATAATTCTACATCCTCTGGTGTATTTAACGGGTATTAACAGATGGATCGGATTTGGCGTAATTGAATTCTTTATAATCAAAGAGAAAAAAACATAAATTTTATTTTATAAAGCACCCGCATTTAGACCGTTCGACGTATGCGATAATATTCCCTTGTAAATATGCAAAGCGTGTGCATATATGAGCGATAAAATTTTAACTTTTTTTTATAAACAAACTTCTATTGTATCTTCGTTAATATTCCAATTTTTAGTCGAATCGCGTGCAAAAATTTACCAACTTGACGTGGATTTAACACATGTTGGGAGTGTTTCCAGAATAATGGACAGTTCCAAGGAAGACGTGATATGAAAGTATAGGAGTCTTTCACGATCGTTGCAATAACAACCCAGACAAGATTAGCAGTTCTGTTTATTGCAAGGATATTGAATTATTAAATGAACTTAACGTTGCGCGTTCAAAGTTCTTAAATTGCTTTCAGTGATGAATGTGTTTAGTTTTTCTTCATATGTTCATTCTTTAACGTCGAATGATAATATGTATTGTTTTTATTACTATTACAAGATAGTTTACCAAAGAGTAATTTTAAATACAATATTGTTCCACGTACATTTAAGTAAATCAATGAGGATTTCGTAACGATGTAGGTACTATGAGCACAGGATAAAAGTTACCTATTCTTGAGGGTTTAACTCCTCCTTAAGACAAATCAAGTCAGAGTGTTTATCATAATAAGATATGGTGGGTTGGTCTTACAATTATCATAGAGTGTTTCTTTATCAGTCACGTTTTATTACCAATTAAAATCTTAAGAAAATAAAATAAAGCCGGATCGTATGTCATAACTGAACTGCTTACATCGCAGATTTGGAGTATTTTAACTTAGTAAAATCTCGACTACATGCTTCATATTAAATAATGATGAGGTCATACAATTGTGTATTTTAAAATTACAAATATTTATCTATGGATGTATACAGCTTTTCAAATAATTCTTTACACCTATTTAGACATATTAAAATTTGATTTTGAAAAAATCTAAATTAATTAAATATCCAAACATTAATTATAAATGTTGAAACTAGGTGGTAAAAATGTATGACTTATTGATATCATCTAAAAACAATAAGAATAATACTACATAGTATGTATTCATTATATTCACAAGGACAAACTCATGTAAGGTGAATCACACATTTTGTTAGGAGTAAGGGTCGACACATCTGTATACGGAGCATTAAAATCTGTGGTTCGAATTTTGCTGATAGGTTGTTTTTTCGGTACATGTTAAAGAAAAAACAATTGTTTTTTTTTTAATTACGTAGGATTTGTTCTTTGTGTCCCAAATATCATTTAAAAGTAAATATGGTATTTGCCAAAAATTATATTTAATATGACACAAATCATAACATTTTTTTTTAACTATAATTTAAAATATGAATAAGTTTATTTTTCAATGTTGCATAATTTAAGATGATATTTATCAAAAACAGAGAAAACAATATATTTCGTACTAATCTAGATAACTGCAGACACATCATGTTCAACTCGAATTATTTAGAACAGCGTATAAAAAAGAGGCTGTCATTGGGATTCGAACCCCAAAATACGTTTTCTTTAGACCACTGCTTTAATCTTTAGAGCAAGGGGGTCTTATCATGATGACGGAATTTTATTTTTTTATTTTATTTAGCGGACACGTCTTAGATAATTTGAAATTACAAGCGTTTATTCTTTATAACATCGTGCAAAAACAATACCTAATAGAGAAACTAAAATTGTAAATACTATAAAGAGCAAAAATACTACATAAGCAGTTTCTAGTCATTGTAGAATGAAAGAGCAATCTGATTTAATTCTATATTTTCACAATCTCCTAATACTGTAAACATACGGGCTGGTTGTATTTTGTTTTCATATCTTAAGTGGTTGATAAATAAACATTTCTACAATTACTTCGGAAAAATAAACTTTAATAATAAAACACTGTTCATAATTTTAAGGCCAACCTACCATATTTTAAGGTGATAAACTCTTGACTTGATTTGTCTTAAGGAGGAGTTAAATCCTCAAGAATAGGTAACTTTTATCCTACGTTCATAGTACCTATGAATATTACAAGACGAAGTTTTCAATATTTTATCAGTGTTCTCTGATAGAATATTTTCCTTCTGCGTCAATACTAATAAGTAACTAAAAAATTAGTGTCTAATAAAAACAAATAAGAATCTTAACAAATTTGTGCCTCACTCTTACACAACAAATCCACCCTAGTACAAATACTAGAAAAAAATAAGAGACGCTTGATAATATGGTACTGGATGGTGCAATACGGTGACAATCATAGTAAATCATGGTATAACTACAAAAATGGGTTTTAATTTTACTAATTATTTGTTCAAGTACGATGTAAGTTGTAATTTGTCAATAAAGAAAACCGATGTCGTTCATCTACAAATGTTTGTAATTTGACTTGGTACAATATTGTATTTTAAATTACAAGAAAACAGCTTGGAATTTTTAAATCCCCTTTATGCGTTTCTTGTAAATGTATTTTTCTGCATTGCAATTTTATAAAATTTTAAAAATATGTGTAGTCGATGGTTGTTTATGGTTAAGTTGCTTTTCCAACAAACTATTGGCAGGTGCATCAATTCCGTCGCAATTCTGTGAAAGCATTCTGATCCCAATATTTAAAGATAAATGAGATATCCGACAATTGAAAACTATTGTGAAATAAAATTAATGTTTCACACACTTAAAATATAGAAACGTATATTATTTCATTGACTTTTGGCACTGGTGATTCATGTTAATCAAAATGGTTTAAGTAAAGAAAAATTTACCATAGATGCAATTCAAACCCTTCAAATAATTACAGAGAAAATGTGTGATATGAAAAAACAATTTTGCGCAATTTTTGTGGATCTAAAAAAATCTATGACTGTGTTCCTCGTCAGTTGATCTAAAATGCTCTAAGAATTCAAGCTTTTCCCGAAAGATTAGTAAAGACTATTATAAAAACATATAATCAACCCCAGATAAGAATCTAGAGTAGCGTTGGTACATTTAGTAGTTTCCAAGTTGATGTGGGAATACATCAAGAAACTGTTTTAAGTGCTCCACTTTTTAAAATGGTAGTTAATTACCTGATAAGTGATTTATTGCAAAAGCTTCCTTGGACTATCCTGCATGCATACGATCTTGTATTGCTTCCAAACAACTGGATGGAACTGGAGGAAGTGATAGAAAATTGGAGAGAAACCTTAGAAAATAATGGTTTAAGAATAAGCAGATCCAAGACGGAATTTCTCTGAACAAATTAATCTAAAACGTACAATATTCTTAGAAAGCAAACTACTACCAATGACCAATGTGATTTAAATACTTGGGGTCAATTGTAAATAATAAGGAAACAGCTGAATCTGATGTAAAACATTGCGTTAAAGTTGGTTGGATGAAGTGGACGTCAGTCTCTGGTGCGCTATGTAACAAAAAAGTGAAGGCTAAGACTTATAAAATAGTCGTTAGTTCTGCTTTGGTATACACATGTGGGAGACTGGCTAAACACAATCAACAGGTGCATGTGGGGGAGATGAGGATGTTGCGATGGTGTATGGGTGTCACAAAGAAAGATCATATACGCAATGAACATACCGCAGTTTATTGAGTATTTAATCCATTAAGGACATGTCGGGCATGTTCAAGTTCGAAATCAGAATTACATAGTTCAGCGAGTTTTAGCAATCGATCAACCAAAAAGTACATAAAATAGGTCTGCTCTTAAACTGCAAAGTGATTATAATATACCTCCAAAAATGGTTTATAACAGAAGAGAAAACTCAATAAGAACACGGCTACCCCGATAAGGAAGCAGTTGAAAACAACTGCATTAAAAGCGTAGGTAAAGAAGAAGAATTGTAACTTGGCCACTTCTGTAGTAATCAAAAAACTACGCGTCTCTCTTCCAGCGTTACTTAAAGTCGCTACCGCTAGATGACCGCTGGATATACAGTAGCGCCCAAAAGTGAGTGCCGAAACCGTTTTTCACGCATAACTTTTTGCAATCTCGGCCAATTTACTTCAAATTTCAGTATATTGTACAGTTTGATGTTGGAAAATATTATTAATAGTTAACTGTTGCGCAGATACGGTATTTTAGGTTATGTTCCATTTCTACTGCAATAGTCATTTTTTACATATTCCGCGCCGTCACATTATTGGTTTTTTCTTGAATATTTGGGTTATTTTTTTGTGTTCAGTAACAATTGACCAAGTTTTAACAATGCCAAGGGTTGAAACTTCTCCAGCCATTCGGAAAACAATTATAGATATGAAAAACTCTGGCATGAAGGCAGCTGCCATTTCACGGATTCTAAAGATGCCAGCTCGTACTGTCTCAAGAATTATTCAAAGGTTTGATCAGAGAAATTCTGTTGAGAATGATAAAAGAACTGGTAGACCACGTGTTACTTCTTCCCGGCTGGATACACGCATTGTTCGTCGCTCCAAAGCGGATCCGATTCTCTCAGCTGTGGATCTGGCAGCAGAATTCAATCAAAGTGAAGGTCTAAATATTAGTCGAATGACAGTTTCCCGAAGATTGAGTGATGCTGGTTTGAATGGCAGACGTCCAGCTAAAAAACCTTTCATCAAACTCAAGAATCGAAAGGATCGCGTGGATTTTGCAAAGCGGCACTTGCATTGGACAGCAGCCGAGTGGAGTCAAGTACTTTTCACAGATGAATCTAAGTTCAATCTATTTGGAAGCGACGGAATACAATACATAAGACGTCCTCCTGGAGAAAGATACAATTCAAAATACATAAAACCGACAGTAAAACATGGAGGTGGATCAGTTATGGTTTATGGAGCCTTCTCTCGTAATGGCATGGGCCCCATCATTAAAATTAACGGAATAATGACTGGACAAAGTTACAAAGATATGCTGACTAATGTCGTCTTACCATGGGCCCATACAAATATGCCTCCTAGATGGATTCTACAACAGGATAACGATCCTAAGCACACCTCCTCGATTGTCAAGACTTCATTGCAGCAGCAACAAATCAGGATTCTTCAGTGGCCCAGTCAATCTCCCGACCTCAACCCGATAGAACACTTGTGGAAAGAGCTGGCAAGACGTTGTCGAAACAAAAACATTAAGAATAAAGATGAAAAATTTGCCGAATTGGACAAGGAATGGAATGCAATGCCTGATTCAGTCTTTGAAAATCTTATTGATTCAATGCCATCTCGCTGTCAGGCAGTTATAAAATCTCGTGGTTTCCCAACTAAGTATTAGGCATTTTTATGATTATAAAATTGTTTTAGTGTATTGTTATACAGTTATTTTTCATTAAATCGTTCTTAGTGTTCTGTTCTGAAAAATGCGTTTTTTACACAAATAAGTCTGAGCTCGTTTAACTTCCGTAAATTTTTGTTTATCACGTTTTAAACATAATAATTCTTTTTCTCATACAAAACTGTATAACATACTCAAAAATGAAGTAAAATGGCCCATATTTTAAAAAGTTCTTCTCGAAAAATCATTTAGGCACTCACTTTTGGGCGCTACTGTAAGTCGCCACTTACATCAACCACGATTCTATGCACAAGGAATATCGCAGACTTTTGCTATAAATACATCTCAACGTATATCTACTTTTCTTTGTAATTCCTTCTTTATTCTATCTGTTTTCGGTTTGACTTCTGCCTGTTTATCATTGAATTATTACATAATAAATACTAAAAAGTTTAAAAATTAATAAATTTTTGATAAAGGTTTAGTAATATTTCAAAAAATGTTTTGTAAGATTTTTAAACTGAATTGGGATAAATTGTGTCGTAAAATTACCGTAAAACTTTTTAACAGTGTTGTATACTTATATTTTGTAATTTCCCAAAACAAATACAGTAAAAATGATTTATAAAATTACAATACCATATTTATTATTACAAAATTGCTTTGAAAAAAAACTTCCTACGCATGTTTTGCAAAATTACAATAAAACATTTTAATAATGTACTTATAGATAGATATCATATTACTTCTTGTTTGTGTAAATTGAGAATGTCGTATTGTTAGTGTATTAGATCTAAGTACATAGTTTTATATTTGGCATGCCGGACGGCCCCGAAACTTTTCGCTATCGACGTAAATAAAACTAAAAATGGTTTACGCATATCAAAAACAAATTAAAATATGTGCCGAGTATTATATAAATTTTACAAACAATTTGTACGTATCTTGCTAAAAAAATTGCAGCGCAATATCAAACCGTAAGTAATGAATTTCCATTAAGAAACATTTTCAACGCAAAAAACTCATAACCATTTCGAGATGCCGCATTTAGTACATTATAATGCAAAAATATGACAATTTTTTTGTAATTTGACCATGCATTGCCTACCGCACAAAAATGTACTTCATTTATTTTTGAAATAAATATTTAAATATTAAAAGAATGTATTTGTGAATGCTAGACGTCAACAGTTTATGCTTAATTTGATACCGATGTAATTTACTTTCAAACTACGCACTTTGAATACTAAATGCTTTTTAAAGAGTAATTTTGAGCTTAATTTAGTTAAACGCTTTCAATATAGTTTGATTCTTACTAAAGATGATTTAATAAGATAATCAAATAGTTTGTCTTATAGTAGATTTTAAGTTAAAAATGACATTAGATTAAAATTATTAAATTAATCTTTTATTAGTTTTAAATAATTTTTTTATTTAGTTCTTTTCTTTTTGGTTATCATCGTACGATTATTATTTTTATGTGTTTTAAATTTAATTATAATTAATAATTGTTATTGGTTGCATTAAGTAAGTACCTACATATAATCATAGTAAACTTTTGAAATATAATCGATGAACGAGCTGTTGGTTTGCAATTTGTGCACGTTCGCTTTATGCGACGTGGTATGTATATACTTTGCTTTTTGGTTTCAAGATAAACTATCAGTTGAATAATGGAATTAATCTAAACCAAGCTGCTAATGAACCTATGTCGATAATGGTTGTCACAAGGACAATCAGTGCTTTCTATGATATTAATCATTTCTCGCACATTCATAGTCGTGAATGTAAACCATAACTAGTTTAATGTCACGTTTACTATTTTCCTTCTTTGCATTTAATAAACTTATCAATGATATAACCCACAAATGATTTAAGTTAAAATTTTAACTTACAAAACCATTACTTAAAAGTATACACGAGTAGATTAAATTAACAGTTATTAAATGCCATCGAGATTTCGATAATACGGTCGAAAATAATTGAAGGATTCAATGGATAAAGGAGGTAACTACCAAATCTGTTAAAACTGATAGTTTTTTATGAATAAAGGTTATGTGTGATAGCGTTTCTAAAACCCACTAATATTTAACCAAAAATGAAGCTTTTAATATGCTTAATACAATTATTATTATTGTACTAACGAAAGTTCAAAAAAAGTTATTAAAAAGAAACTTTAAATTTTATCTAACCCCCCTTCATTTATAAAAAGTCTTTTTTAGAAACAAGTAAATTAATGCTAAATTTCATTTAAATAGTTTATCAAAATACTAGCCGTCTGCCCAATGCGATTTTTCATCCGCAACATTTCAGGAACCATCTGACTTTTCTTAAATGCTACAGTTTTTGGGTAACTTGCTCTTCACATGTCTAAATACCAACTTCTACGTTTCTAAGTTTAAAAACGACGAACATCCATACAAACTTTCATCTCCTATTTAACCCCCTTAAACAATTAATTTTTAGAAATTCTTTTTTAATGCCCACCTACGGTTGTATAAAGAATTTATTTGCAAAATTTTATGCTTTGTGGGTTGTCCATCAGTCAATGAGCTAGAGTTTTTTTTAAGTAGATAATAGAAAATGTTACTGATGAGAAGATTCCTCTAAGTATTTTCAATCATGGGTATAGTTTTGCGTCTCGATTATATCAGTTTCTCAACTGTGCAAAATTTTCATGGGTGATTCCATTCTAACTGTGATTTTTGTGTCCTATACTGCTTGCTCTCACTGGTCTATCTGTTAATGAAATTTCTGTATTAATATGATCCTCATGAACATATTTCATCACTTTTCTTGTATGAGTGTCCAAAAAAAACGTGCAATATCTTACTTAAATGTCTGTACCGTGTCATGTCTTTTTCTAAGATTTACCTATAAATTGGTTATTTTTTTGTGGCAATAAATAATTCAAACTAATTAACTGATAAATCTTAATGCATATAATCAAACTTAAAAGAAATTAACGAATTTTTTTTTAATATATCAAGTTAACATTGAATTATATGTCAGTACCGTGAACGAAAGAGTCAGCACCGTGGCATGGAAAATTTGAAATTTGTTTGTCATTCTTGATATTTTAAAGTTGTAGCAAAATCCTCTTGCTTTTTTATTTTTGCTATAAAATAGAGTAATAATATACCTACATGAAAAAACAAAAAAAGTATAGTTATAGAATTTAAAACAATTCACCCACATATTTAAATATCTATTATACAAATAATGTAAAGTAAGGTACCATGAAGTTGTATTAAACGTATAAAGATTTTAAGTTCCAGAAAAAAACATCGGAAGTTACGAAACTAATGTTACAATATGTATAGAAATTAAATACTAATCTCAGAATGTAACTTTGTTAAGCTTTATTCAATTTTTTTCGAAGTTCATGACATCACTCTTATTAATGATAAAGCAATTTTATATCAACTAATATAAAATAAAAAATGATTTTCTAAATATAACATTTTTATTAAATAATATTTCCTCAATAAACAAATTCATCCCTTTACATCGCAGAATACTTTATTTCACGAACGACAATTCTAGTAATAAATTTATATTAAAAAATATTCTAGTAAATGGGAATTTATAAAAAAAATGCTATATTGCCTGCATGTTGCATTTTTAAGCGTTTGAAAAGTTTCTGCATTTACATCAAAACAGACTTTGCATATTTTAACTTTAACAATTTTGAAAGAATAAAGGAAACTCTAAAAGGATTAAGCAATCTTTTGGAAACAGTTATTTGTGAAATAAAACTGTTCGAATTGCAACTATCTGCAATGTTGCAAACAATAAAGGAAATTTGATGAGCATTAACCATTTACAATGACTATTTTATTTCGAGAATTCCCAGAAATATAAACGAATGCTGCTAAATAATAAACTTGCATGCAAATGGCTACCTATATTTAATAACGCTTCGAACTCCCATTCTATGTCTATCTTAATAACACATTTATGAACCTTATTGATTTGGGAAACTGTATTTTGAGTTATTTAGAGGGAAAGATAATGTGCAAAAAAAACTATGTAACCTTTTTGCAAATTCTAAATATGAAGAGGTTCAACATTTAAATTGTGTTTTATTATATATCTGTAAAATTTTATTTTTATGGTAAATGCTTAAAAGAACAACCAAATAACATGTTTGAATACGTACTTTGAAATTGTTGTAATAATTGCCTAAACTTTCTCAATCAAATTCCTAAAAGTTCTATTTCAATTAATTATATTTTATAAGATATTTGTATAAAGCTTTTGCAGAAATGCTTGTAGAAAATAAACGATTTACTTAAAATACAGAATATCAATTAACCCAAAATTTAGAAATTCTAAGATACGACCTTCGGCGGCTTACCTAAATTTAATTTAAACCACATCTAAAATAACGATCCTAAACTTTGAATCAAAATTTTTAATTAAAACAACTTACCTAATACAAATTTTGGTTAAAGTGTCGGTTTTATTACAAATAACACTAATATGTAGGTGCTTATGTACATATGTATGAACAATTATAATTTCGGTAATTATCTTCAATAATTAAAATGACAAGCTGATTTTGTTATAATGTATAAACAGCTTATCTAAACATATGTCGTACAGAATTATCAGATAATCGAAAATGTAATTAATTATTTATTCAAACACAAACCAAACATCAAATCATTACACATTTGTTAATTTTTAACTATAGTAAAGCGGGATAAAATTAACTTATTTAAAATTACATTCGTGCATTTCATTATTATTTTGGATAGTTAATAAAATACAACGTATTAAAATTTTAAATTACACAATAAACATAATACTTTCATTAATATAGTAGAAAATTTATAACATATAAACTTCTAACTTTATTAATAATTCTATTTATAATTAAGGAAGTATATAGTATTTTTAATACTTTAAATTATACTAATTCATAAGTATCATAAAACATTTTTTGTAATAACGTAGTACAGACTTCCCTACCGAATGTAGTATTTTATTTTTTCTTTTACTGCTAAACTAAGTTTCGAACTAAAAACTTGTAGATAGTAATTAATTTGGCGGAACGGTACACTAATGCTTTTATAGATTTGTAGTTTAAAGTTGAACTGCTTTAAAGACAATGGTCGATAAAAAAATCTTAAATAAGAAACAGCAATGACGGTTGTCTTTTAATTACGATTCGATGTATTAAAATAGTTACCATTAAAAGAAGCTAACTTTAAGTGGGAATTTATTTTTTAATAAATACATACATTATTTGTATTTAAATGTTCTTTTACCATAGTTTCACATTTTTTAAAAATTTTCAATCATAATCAAATTATTTAAAATTATCATAAAGAAATTTTTATTACGCATGGCTTTTATAAAATATAAAAACTTAATTAAACTAAATAATAATTTGGAAGACCCTAAGATTAAAGCAATTAGAACTTTTAAGATTTGGTGTCATGAAACGCGTACATACATAGATACATGCTATATAGTCCATTGAAATGTTACAATTTTTAGGCCTTACCTTGCGTTTCTCAGAGGACGCAATTTTATTGTTGGGATGTGTAGGGAGGGTCACTAGAAGCTTAACTCCAAGTTTGTGGGGTTGCAACCCTTGTCCCGCGGCCGCCATATTAGAAAAGGGGTGCAAACTCTTTTTTTGCTATATCTCAGAAACTATCAATCTCCCAGGAAATTTGTAAAGACATAATTTGTGGCAAATCGAATTGTCTACAATTTTGTTTATATAACTTTTTACCATAAAATGAAAATTAAAAAAGTTATTAACAAAAATAAGAGAAAATTTCTCAACAAATTCTCTTTTTTGCTGTATAACTTTTTATTTTATTATTTTACAATAAAATGACCTCATACCAATCTTGTAGATGGTCTTTTAACAAACATTTTTAGCTATAATTTTTTTTAATTTTATGCATTTATGGCGGTTTTCGAGCGCTTCAAAGTAGACCGGATTTTTACTACTCGTAACAATCGCGTGAAAACGAAACGTTAGCCTCACTTTTATATAAACTTTTTTTTTAGACAATGCGTTTGACATTTATTGAAACATTCCTATGTTATTACTTTCTTATTATTGACCCTTTTCCCCACCACCTATGAGGTAGAGTCTGGAGGCGCATTTTTCGTACGTGGTATCCCCAGTAGGCCTATTCCACGGAAAACTTCTAGGCGAGAAAATGTTGGGCATAATTATATATGTTAATAGTTATTTTTCAGCTATTCTTTTCTAATTTTTTTGGATGGTCCAGGCTGCGGTTCAGGATCAAATTCAGTATCAAAAATGAAGTTTCGGGGAATGACGGATGTTGAAATTGGAGTCATCGTTGGTAATTCATCTTCGAATTCATGTTCTTTCATTAATTTAGACATTTCCATCACTTTGCTGCAGGTTTCTCTAGAACAATTAAGGCACACTACAGAGCATTTCAGACCTGCTTTTCTGCAACCGCACATGCTTCCACAATTTCCTTTGCATCTGCAGAAAATGAATTTCATTAGATCGGGGGGTGCTGGAGGCATGGAAGTTTGGATTGGCATCAAAATGTTTCCATGCTTTTTCCAGCCCCAATCTTCAGGATCACAGTGTTTTCCGAGCCACGACTGGACCTGGTGATACACTCGGAGACTGTGGAAACGGGCTGCATCTTGTGTTGGAGGAAGCGATGATAGACTGAATGTATTTTGGTCACTGTCTTGGCGAATCGTTTATATCTCATTACATCTCAGTTGTCCAGAGTATCCTCTTTATTTCCACCGTATAAAGCTACGAAAAAACGTTCGCCAATGACAGTGAGTAAAGATGGATCGACTTTGTCACTGAGAAATAGCGCTGTACCGCTAGCTAACTCAAGATGCTTCTCCATTATTTTTATGAATTTTAGTTTGCCTATGTTATAGGCTGCTGATGTTGTGTCACATCCTGAGAAAGCATGGAGAAACAGCAAATTCTCAGCAATGACATCTCCATATATAAAACCTGAAGGGCTATATAACTTCAGAAACAGTTTGAAAAAATTGTTCATTGTCCACATCGTTTTTGGATTTTGCTCTAGCAAGCAAAGCTTTTACTCCTTTAGCTTTCACAGTTCTTACTTTAATGTCCCCAAAAATTTTTTACAAATGAAACAATCACTCATGATGCACACTTAAAGAAAGTCAAAATGCTTATCACTGAATTAAAAATTCTGCCCACAAAACTCTTAATTGTACCTATGAAATTGAAAATACTATTCACAATATTGAACACGTCTATACGTGTCGAAACATGTAGCACAACTGATAGAATAAATAGAGGACGACGAAACAGCTGAAGTTTTCTGGTAAGAAAAGGATCAATAATAAATAAGTATTAACATAGGATTGTTGCAAGAAATGTCAAAAGCATTATATTAAAAAAAAAATTATCTAAAGGTAAGGCTGACGTTTCGTTTTCACGGGATTCTTACGAGTAGTAAAAATCCGGTCTAATTTGGAGCGCTCGAAAACCGCCATAAATGCATAAAATTAAAAAAAATTATAGCTAAAAATGTTTGTTAAAAGACCATCTACAAGATTGGTTTGAGGTCATTTTATTGTAAAATAATAAAATAAAAGTTATAGAGCAAAAAGAAAATTTGTTGAGAAATTTTCTCTTATTTTGTTAATAACTTTTTAATTTTCATTTAATGATAAAAGTTATATAAACAAAATTGTAGACAATTCGATTTGCCACAAATTATGTCTTTACAAATTTCCTGGGAGATTGATAGTTTCTGAGATATAGCAAAAAAGGAGTTTGCACCTTTTCTAATATGGCGGCGCGGGACAAGGGTTGCAACCCCACAAACTTGGAGTTAAGCTTCTAGTGACCCTCCTACACATCCCAACAATAAAATTGCGTCCTCTGAGAAACGCAAGGTATAATGTAACTTTTGAATGGACTAATAAACAAGTAATAAGTTTGGTATATTATGAACTATAATTTTATTTCTCAAAATTACAAAAATTACAAATATTTTAAAGAAGTTATTGAACGATTTGTGTTTGTTTCTTCTAACTTGTTCGAATGATACTAACTCTATTTGTCAGAACGCAGTTATAATAATGAAAATTGGTTAATAAGCAAAATTTGAATAATTAATTTTAAACAGAAGTATTTTCGAACGAAGAAAAGCTTTGTCAATAAAAGATTCTAATTTAATTTCCTGTAAGATGCATATCCGGTCTAGAATTACATCCTGTATTGAATTGTAATACTAAACAAAATGTTAATTAATACCTAAGAACATCACAAAATTTAAAAATAAGTTAATATGAAATGCAATGGTTGGTGTAAACTGTATTTCTGACAATTAAACGAGAATCTGATGATATAGCCGAAATATATATTGTCATCAAGAATTTTAGCACTTATCCTAACAGATAGTGATAAGGGTTCGTGTACACAGAAGAAACAGCAGAGCTTAAACCCTTTATTGCATGGTGTAGCGTAGATCCTACAAAGCGGAAAATAAGTAAAAATTTCAGGTTATAACAAATTTAACAATTCCTTTACATTGGCTCTTGAAAATGCGACACTGTTGACAGTTGTAGGTAGCTGCTTTAAAAAAAACTGTTTTTTTATTTAAATAATTGCGACAGAAAATTGCTTTACTATTATCATATAGAATTCGAAAAAGTTGTTAAAAAAGACTTAACTTATCCATTTTTTCTTTAATTGTGTAGTATTTCAAAAGTGTAGTGCAATAAAGCTACTGTTAAAATTTGTAATTACAATAAGTTATGAGTAGTGTGTATCATATATCCTACACTATACATTTGAGTCCAAATGATACATATTATTTCTAAAAATGAATTGTTCTATAGTAGCTCTAAACATGCTCAACTGTTTCCTTAAAACAATGAGAGTGACATAGGTAATCTTTCAGAAGACGATAATATGCAAATTTTCTTTCTCCAAAATTGTAAAAGAGTACAATGCTCACATGGGTGGCGTGAATTTACTTGATTCACTTTTGGGTTCCAAATTCCAAAATCCAAATTTTTATTTAAAGAAACAGAAGATATAAAATAACATGCGATTTTGAATTCAAAGTTGACTTCATTAATTTTTATTAAGCTATAAACAATATATTGCTAATCAACGATATTATTAAAAGAATTATGTAATAATTATCTATAATTGTTAATGTTTTTTTTCCTTATACTATGTGTGGCACAGAAACAAAGTACAGAAAGTTATTGAAACGTGGCCATTATTTGCAAATGTAATTTATTTGTTTAACCAAACTGTAAAGTTCAGCACTTTCGAAGAGTAACTATTACAATAGCCCAAGCATGTAATTAAAACCATAGTAATTCAATAAAATTAAGCTAACCCTCGTCATTGTTAGATTGTACAACAATTTGTTCAGCACTCATGTTAACTTTATATTAAATAAATTAACTTAATTTGACTACGGTATCAATGGAATTAGTTAACATAAATATATATAAGGATTACATCGATGCAAAAAAGGAATATTAAAAATTTAATATATCGAACATCAAAACGATAGTTAAGAATAAATTTTACGTTAATAGCGTAAACTTCATGATATATTTTTTCTGAAATTAAAGGGCAAAAAAACATTGAGCTGTTACCTATAGTTTTCATCTCTTTGACACTTTACCTTACTAACTCACCTCAAATACTAAAGACAAAGTACACGGAGAAAAAAATATCGTCAAAATAACCATACGTATCGCTATTTTAGCTATACGTTGTATAGTCATCTTTCACATGGATACGTCGTATAGCTAATTTAGCTATCCAGAGTTTCCTTATTGCGGATTGTCAAAGTAACAATACGTATTATTGTTTTAGACACTCAAAAAATTTTTGTCATGGTGATTTAACGGTTATGCACGGAGAACAAAATATCGTCAAAATAACCATACGTATCGCTATTTTAGCTATAGAAATCCTCAAGTTGACTGTACAGTTACCTACACAACGGAAACTGCACACGTTCACGAGAGTTTTTCGTTTGAACGCTTGAATCAAATAAATGTATCCTTATTATAAGTATAATATGTAGCGCTGTTTTGATCATACTATGAACTGTCAAATTAACTTATACATGTCATTAAATTAACAAATCCAATTGTTGTTCTGACAATACGTCAATTGAGTATACGTTAGATAGTTATTTTGACGATATTTTTTTTCCGTGTAGCGTTAGAATAAGTAGAATTCGTCCATAGTTAAGCTTTTTAAATTAATTTGCATTAAAATGGTGTCTACCTGCTTACTGTTTATTTAATCACTTAATATGCAGGGGGAAAGTGGCATGAAACAGCCAGTTTTAAAAAAAGGGATAAATAATATAGAAGGACATAAATAAATCAATTTTTTTTTTAATCTGTAATTGTTCATGCATTTATGTACGTAATGTCATAAAACATTTTTCAAAATTAATGATATTTTTCGACTTCTACACGGAGAAAAAAATATCCTTATAAGAACTATCCGTGTCGCTATTATAGCTATACGTAGTATATCTTTCACAGGGATACGCCGTATAGCTAATTTAGCTATCCAGAAGTTCCTTATTGTGGATATTCAAAGTGACATTTCGTCAGAACAACGATTCGATTGGCTAATTTAGCAATAGGGCGTATCCCTGTGAAAAATAACTATACTACGGATAGCTCTAATAGGGATACGGATAGTTATTATAAGGATATCATTAATAGGTGCTTTGAGGTTACGTTAGATAGTTGTTATAACGATATTTTTTTCTCCGTGTAATCATTTATAAGAAAAATAAAATTTGGCTTTTTCATAACCTATAGGTATTGAAAGAGCCAACCCAAGTTTTGAAAAAGCCATGTTCTTATTACAAGATTAAAACTGCACATTAACGAAGATATTATTTAATAATAATCTTAAGCTATAATTTTAGATCTTATATAATTATAAAACGTTTTAAATAACGCAAATTCTGGATAAAATATTGACTTACATAAATCTAAGAAACTGTCAAAAAATTTGACGTTTGAGATCAATCATTGCAAAAACTTAAAAACGTTTTTAGCAAAAATAATGCAATTTCCCTTTTACGCCACAGGATTTATATGCCCAACCATTACAACTTTGCATCGGTACCACTCTTGATTGTTGTTACTACAATTATTATTGCATTTTATGCAATTAAAAGGTGGCTTTTTCATTATACTGCAGTCCGGCTATTTCAAAACATATTCTCTCAAGAAACAAAATTTCGAAAATTACTATGAAATCAAAGATTAGTCTACAAAATATATACGTTATTAGAAGGCCTAATATATCTATAAAAGTATAGTGTAATTATATTATTATTAGTTTTGTACGTATAGGCGTTAGAAAACAAATAAACTGAACTCAAAACCTTACTTTTTGACAACAAAATCTTCAATACGTCGTATCGGCGCCGTTTATTGACGGTGAACGGTCAAATTTTTGAGGGGGATATCTGGCTAGTGTTGCTATCTTAAAATAATAATACATGAACGATTCGTATGAAAACTACCGCGTAATTGATAATGGCTTTTTCAAAACTTGGCTGTTTCATGCCACTTTCCCCCTAATGCTAAAAACCACATTTTTCATATTAAAATTGATGTCTATATACGGGGTGATGTTTTAAGATTAAGGACGTTTTAAATTTGGCGCCACAGTTTTAGTGTATTTCATAGTTTGAAAGCAACTAAATTCTGAAGATTTGGTTATTTTTCCTGTTAAATATCGAAGTCAACTCGTAAATGTTTTTAACGGGTTTTGCGTTTTGTCGTTTTAACTTTCGTAGTTGCATTTGTGTTGGTTGCGTTTATTTTTGTTTTTAATTTTACTGCTTGTTACATTTTGTATGAAAATAGTAAATGATGTAAATCAGATTTTTTATAAATTTTTAATATGGTATTGACCAACCCTGTTGGAGACGCTACTGACAACTCCTGTCTAACAGATTTCATCCAGTACTACCAACATAAAAATAAATTAGAATGGCGCTAAATGCAAAAAATTCTCGATCTTAAAAAATCACTCTATGTCTATTCATATTATTAAATGTGCCTCTTATTGTATAACGTGTTGGACAAATCTATAAAAAAAAAATTTCCATGATTTTTGATGAACAAATAAAACGCAATTTTTGGCACATTGACAACTACGCTATTAAACGAGAGCTTGTTTACCACTTTTTTTAATACGATTATACAAATTCTTATTTTGTTTCTTTTTTAATCGGCTTTCGGTTGAATAATTATTAACATCAAATGTGACTGTACAACAATGTTAACGTTGCAGTTTAAATGTTGGTTTTTTATTGTTTACTACTTGTTTACCAATTGTAAGCGTAAGAAGAGTTCATGCTTATTAAAATCGATTATGAAAGAAAAATTAATTGTTTGCCATTTTTAGTACGCAAAGCATGTTAATTATTTAATAAGCATTGTTAACTTAAATTGTTATTTTTTGAGTTGACCGTAGATGTAGTAAAACATGTATTATATTTTTAAGTTATAATATCTACTGTTACTTATAAAATAAACACTATCAATTAATTTTTATTGTTTATTTAAACGCAAATATTTACTTAACCGGTATTTCTAATTATTCCTCAACATTAAATGTTATTAGACAAGGGCTTTAATCTGGTTGTGGTACTTTAATTTAGAAAATTACAGCATTTCAAATGAATATTAAGTATATCAAGAAAACAAAATTAGTATTCAGCTTAATGAATTTTATCATCTTTATACTCTTTAAACAATATTTTCTTCAATTTGCAAAGAGCATGTAACCAAAACAAATAAAAATATTTTTTTAACACACTTCGGATTTCTTCAAAGATCAAATATTTGCACTTTGAACAGTTATGATTTCCATTAAATTTTAATAGGATAATTATTTATTTGAATTAATAGAATTTTAAATTAGTTTTTCTTCGAGTAATCCTTTTTCAACGTAATTAATTTTAACTGAGATAACAGGATAAAATTATTTCATTGTTAATTTACTACTGTAAAGTAAGAAATTTTTGATTCCCCAGGTAGCGTCACATTTAATCTCTGATGAAACTAAACACTAAACAACGCAAGACAGCTGCTGGAACGTGTAATATAACTTTTTTACTCGAGTGGTTTAGAAAGACGCTTACAAAGATATATCTATTAAAGTGTTACTTTTGCCGTTGGGCGCATCTTTCGAGACGTATATATCAAATTGTCATAAATTTTTAATTACCCCAGAGTTAAAGTTCTTAAATGAATTGAGCTTTGGAAGCTCCACTGTAGTGAATAATCTAGCAATTTATAGCTTCTGCATACAAAATGTCTTAATAAATGGCTGCCAGAGATTGTTGGTTGGAGCGGAATAATTTTCTGTCACTTATATAGTACTGCTATTTTTAGCGAGCGTACTATTTAAAAGGTTAAAAGAAGGATAATAAAACTCGGAACGTTAATCAATATTAAATTTTACATTTTAATGCCAATGTATTATAAGTCAGACACCGTGAAAGCACCTTTTAAATGCATTAAAGAGATAACATTATCATTACAGTAGATGCTTTAATGAAATTTCTACGTCATAAACAAAATCACAATATTATTTTTGTTGTCAACTGATAATTCTGTTTACCTGCTACTCATATATTCATCAATAAGTAATAATAATTAAAGAAATAGTGAAGTGGCGGCTTAATTTTATCTATTTGATTATATTTACGTAAATATGCGTAACAATTAACTTAATTTATTTTTTGTTTAAAAAGGAATAGACGTATGCACAATATTAGTTTTAATTTCGCTTGAAAGCTAACCAAATGTGATTTTCTTCTAATGTGCGATATGAGTATTGTAACTAATATGCTACTTAATCCAAATTGTTAGCGGTACTTCTATTCAATTTGAAAAGGAAATTTCAAACAATAAAATAAGAAGGGAAAGCACACCAGAGAAGTTATCGAATAAAACTGTCACGACCAGGTTTTCTTCTGCCATCAATTATAATTGTAATTTATAAATTACATATACTAAACAAATCCGCCCCACGATTAAATAAATATTTTGATTTTGAATGTATGCTTTGAAAAAATAATAAATTTTAACGTATCGCTGGTATTTGATGAAAATTAGTAGTGATGCGTTTTAGGAGTATTAAATTAAATATGCTAAACCATAAATTTTTAAATAATGGACTCAAACAATATTCGCTGTAGTATCTCTTTTTCTGTTTGTTCATCAACGGTTTTGCAAATATGAGTTTTTATTAATGATAGTACCTATATATTTCGTATATGTACGTATATAATTTAACGCTATACAAGAGTGTATCAACCTTAGAATAATTAAAACGAGAAAATAGCAATTTATCTATTTTAATAAAGTCCTAGTTAACAAACAATCAAGAAATAACAATAAACTTTTCTTGTAGGATAAAACATCCAGTGAATGAACGATCTGTTGCATTAAATGCTATTTTTTTTACAAAAATAATAGTAAACAAATTAATCAAATCAAAACAACAAATACAATTGAAATGAAATATTATTTCCGTTTATGTATTAATGAAAACATTATTGCAATTTGCTCATTAACTTTGTATAAAGAGTATAAAATGTACAGTCCAGTGAATGACTACTTTCATCTAAAGAATGACCGAGTATCACCTAGTAAACATGTAAACATTAGTGATTGAAAAATAACGAATACGATCATCAAAATACATAGTTTATAAAATTATTTCATAAATTTTAATTAAATTTCAACAATAATCAAGTAACAAGCAAACTGCAATATATATTTAATTATTTTTGCTATACACTTCTTGATTACTTTTATTTTTTGGGATTTAAAAAATCTTGAAAAGGGCATAAAGGTTAGCGCCTAAAACTACACTATCCTTCCACTCTTTCTATCCGTTTCTTTATGTGCTGCAGTTTCCGGAATTTCCATGCATACAAAAAAAATTACAAATATCTATAGTCTATTTAAAACAAAAAAGTTTTATTTTATACTATTGTTTGCAGATATATGCTTCAAAATATTATAATTAGGAAAATGTATAAGTTGAAAATTACTGTTTAAAATTTAAAATTAATTAATAATTTTATACAAATGTTTATATAAAAAAATTATGATGTTAGTATTAATAACAGAATAAATATAATTTAAAATTGACTTGGTTTAATTCTTTAATGTGTCAAACAAATAATTTTTATTTACGTATCAAAAATTAAACTTGCACATACCTTTAATCAAAATGTGACACACAGAACTAAACGTCTTTACCGAGAAGAAGTTACGAAATGGAACAATATGTGTAGATTTGATATATCTATAAACAATTATCCTCTTGAAATATTAATAAAGAAAAATAACAATCGAATGTAAATAAGTGTATCCATTTGTTACAAAAAGTTGAGCGTATGTATGTCTCTTTTCAATGCCCATATGCCGTGATATATTAATTTAATAAAATACTAAACTTAATTATTTGAAACGTAAAATGCGCTGTAAATGTCGGGAAATGTAGTAATGCCTGCTCCATAAGGTATTCTCAACCTTATTTGTCAAACACTAAAACAATCTGTAATTTTAATGATTTTAAACATATACTTCCGGATAATTAGATGTAAATACGGTACTTAAAATAAACTAAATGTTTTGGCATGCTATAAAATCATTTAAAAGAGGATTCCATTTGGAAATAATAATTTTATATTGATAATTAAATTGATTTTATAATGATAACACAGGCCTACAAAAAAAAAAAAAAAGGTGCCGACATCATTATGTTATAACTTTAATCTCTACTCCCTTAGAATACAAAAAATAAATGTAAACGTCACAACTACGTACAGTTTCAAAACTACCCTCACTTAAATATTTTTCTTTAAAGTTACTGTTTTATATACCTTAGGGTGGTCATTAAAAATTAATTTTTTTCTGACGCCTTGAAAAAACCTTTCTTTTAATGAAAAAATACGGGGGAATTTTTAAAAAAATTTTTTTAACTAAAATAACACGTGCTTTAAGACAAAATATGTTCATTTTTTGAAAAATAAATGTAGTTTTTTGTAAGTATCTCTTAAAGTATACGGATTTGAGAAAAAGTTATAGAAGGATTTTGTAGGAAATTCAATTTTCTACAAAAAAGGTCTGTTCCATTTTTTTCATAAAATTCATATTTATAGAGATATTCTCAATAATAAATTCATTAACTTTATATAGTCAACATTTTAAGACCCTCAAACTTCATTCTTTCTTAAATATACCAGGTGTGCAACCTTAAAACAGCCGTTTTCTAATAGATGGCAGTACGCGCGCATTAGGCATCAGCCAACCTTGCCTGCCATTTTTTCTCATTGCTTTGATCTTTGCCATTAGTAAACAAAAGACAAAATCAGCAATTTCGAACAATAACGTGTCCTTTGATCAGGATAAACATGTCGAATTTTGTGCCAGATAAAGAGCATTTGCGGGGAGCACTGCTATTCCTCTTCAATTAGAAGAAATCTGCCGCCGAAGCGCATAGAATTCTTGTGGAGGTCTATGGCGACAGTGCTCTTAGTGAAACTCGGTGCGGAGCGTGGTTTCGGCAATTCAGAGACGGAATTTTTAACGTCACCAACAAGAAGCGCGAAAATCGACCAAAAGTTTTGAGGACACCGAATTGCAAGGTTTATTGGACGAAGACGATACCCAATCGCAGAAACAACTTGCTGCGAAGTTGAATGTTAGCCACCAAGCAATTTCAAAACGCCTTTTTGCTATGGGAAAGATCCAAAAGATCGGGAAGTGGGTGCCACATTAATTGAACGATCGACAGATGGAACGACGCCAGACCGCGTGCGAAATCTTGCTTGATCGGCACAACAGAAAATCATTTTGCATCGAATCGTCACTGGCGATGAAAAATGGATCTTTTGAAAACCCTAAGCGCAAAAATCGTGGGTGGACCCGGAGAACCCTCAACATCGTCTGCTAGGCCAAATCGATTCGGGAAAAAGACAATGCTGTGTGTTTGGTGGGACCAGAAGGGGGTGGTTTACTACGAACTGTTGAAACCTGGTGAAACGATCAATACTCAACGCTACCAACAACAAATCATCGAATTGGATCGTGAATTGTGCAAAAAAAGACCCGAACACGCGGATCGGCATGAGGGTATAATTTTCCAGCAGGACAACGCACCATCACACACAGCAAGATTGGTCCGGGATACATTGGATGCACTTGGCTGAGAGTTGCTACCCCACCCGCCCTACTCTCCTGATCTGGCCCCTTCAGATTACCATTTGTTTGCGTCGATGGGACACGCGCTTGCTGAGCAGTACTTCAATTCTTATGAAGATGTTAAAAAATGGCTCGATGGGTGGTTCTTATCCAAAGGGGATGAATTTTTTTGGGGTGGAATCCTCAATATTCCTCGAAGATGGGAGAAATGTATAGCCAGCGAGGGCAATTACTTCGAATAAAATATTTTTCACTTTTCTGCGTTAATTATTGTGTTTTGCTAAATAAAAAAACAGCCGTTTTAAGGTTGCACACCTGGTATATAATTTTCTAAAACTATAATAAATTCTAGTTGTTACAAAAATTTTTATACTTCAGAAAAAATGACGTTTGTAGGTCGTAAAATGTTGACTATATGGATTTAATGAATTTCTTATTGAGAATATCTCCAACATTATTGGGAATATCTCTATAAATATGAATTTTATGAAAAAAATGTAAAAGACTTTTTTTGTAGGAAATTAAATTTCCTACCAAATACTCCTATAACTTTTTTTCAAATATGTATACTTTAAGAGATACTTACAAAAAACTACATGTATTTTTCAAAAAATGAACATATTTTGTATTGAGGCAAGTCTTATTTTCGTTAAAAATTTTAAAAAAACCCCGTATTTTTTTCATTAAAAGGAAGGTTTTTTTGGGGCGTCAGAAGAAATTTAATTTTCAACGACCACCCTAATGTATATAAAACAGTAACTTTAAGGAAAAATATTTAAGTAAGGGTAGTTCTGAAACTGTACGTAGTTTTAACGTTTGCATACAATTTTTTGTTTTCTAAGAGAGTAGAGATTAAAGTTATAACGAAATTATGTCGGCACCTTTTTTTTTTGTAGGCCTGTGTAATATAAACACCTGTATTGTATAACTAATGTAGATGTATTTCTTGTTATTATACATTTTGATATTCGTTTAAAAATAATTTATCAAAAACTCCAGTAAAAAAATGTCAAATGCGAATTTTTTGTATGACAATATAGATACTCAGTCCATAACATTATAATTTCTATATACCAGGTTTGTTCAAAAAATAGCTGAACATTTTGAATTACTCGCCAACGGAGAGTAATATGCGGTTGACAGCACATTTTTTTGGATTGTCGAGAATTAGTTATAATTTTTTTGGAACAAAATTGTTATAATTTTATAATAAGCGCCACATTTAAAAAAAAAGTAACCTTCATTTTTTGCAAAGAAAATGTTCATAATGTGCACCATTTTTTAAGCAGTTACATGACTATTACATTTTTTTTTAAAACCAATTAATTAAAACATTTAAGTAGTAGCTTATCAATATTTCTTGGTAGATTTGAATAAAATATTAACGGCTCTAATATGTCCCATATGTAGGCAGCAGGTGCTACGAGGTTAGCTGAACGGGAAGAGTAGGTACTTAAAGTCACGAGAAATTATCCGATTTCCAAAGTGTTACTGAAGTACGGTCAAAGAGTTTCTAAGTGTATGACCGGTCCCTTCATTTTGTTGAAACCATTGGTCAACCTTGTGCAAATTTGGTGTACAATATTATTTTTTTTAATCTCCCAAGAGAGACTCGAGTATAATAATGTTTTACTTCCCACGTTAATTAAAAGTTAACCGATGTACTTTCGTGTTTTCAACAAAATAAGGACCTAATGTACGGTGTCCTATATTAATCCAACAGTTGTTTTAAACTTACATATTCACTTTCGTATAAGCGAAATTAATATTCCATTATAAAACCTTTCTTTGATTATAAAATATATTTTCGAAGCAAGAACATTCTAATACAACAATATTATATTGATTTAGAATTAAAAATTACTTACAAAAAAACACTCTCATAATCTCAATAACTTTATAAACCCCCGATATATAAATGTCGGCCTGGAGAGACCCCTATATAGGATGATGGGAATTGAAGTCACCCAAGATGAGAAAAGGGGGAGGTAGGAGTTGGATAAGGGAACTGATAATATTGGGGTTTAAAGGTTGGCTTCTAGGACAGTACAGGCAACAGATAGTAAGTTTTTTGGGGGACGTAATTGAAATGGCTGTGCATTCTATTGAATTAGGGAGGGGGATTTTTGAGGATGGGATTGAATTTTTAATATAAATTGCTACTCCACCGCTGGCTATAGTAGAACTCGTTCTGTTGTGGTTAAATGCGGTATAACCGTTTAAGGGAGCAACATTGGAATCTTTGAAGTTTGACTCTTGGAGACAGAGGATATCAGGGGAATGGTCGGAAATTAGCAGATTAAGAAAAGGGAGCCGGGCGTAAAACCCGTTTAAGTTCCATTGAAGGATCGTGAATTTTTAATTTACATAATTGTCGCTGTCTAGGGGCTCTGTGCTTGCCAGTTTGTTCCGTAAGCGAGTACAACGGATTTTGGCTTTTCTGTGATTTAGGTAGGGGTGGATATCTGTGAGAAGGGCGATGAGGGATTTGGTGTCAGGAGTGTAGGAGAAGGCTACACTGCGTGGATCGTCGGACCCGGCTACGTCTTCTAAGAGACTAGTTAGGGAGGTCAATGAAAGGGGGTACTTTTTTCCGGTTTGCTCAAATAAGGGTTTGGCAGGTTCTAGTAGGGTTAGGATTGGTGTAGCAGGATTTGGGGAAGGTTTGGCTGTTTTGGGTTTTTTGTAGGCTTTTTTAGGGGGTTTTAATTTTTCAGTTGGTTCTACACAGCTTTCAGGGGTGGATGGAATAGATTCCGAATCTTTGGATGAATTAGAAGCTTGGCGTTTAAATCCTTTGTTTTGGGGAGGATTTGTTTGAGAGGGTAGTGGGGGAGGAAAAGTTTTTAAGGAATCCAAGGGGTCAGGGGTGGAAAGGGGGGTAGTTGTAGTAAGGGTGGTGGGGGTAGTTGTGGTAAGGGTGGTAGGGGTAGTAAGGGGTGCAGGGGTAGTGGAGGGTTCAGGCGTAGTAAGGGGAGCAGGAGCACCATTGGTGGCAGGAGAAGCGGTGGGGCCAGGGGAGGGGTTGTTGTTTGCGTTTAATGGACAGGCTGCGGCGAGATGACCGGGTTGTTTGCAGGAGTGGCAGGTTAGGCCATCAACGGCTAGAAAGATTCGGTACTGAAGGTTCTCGTGGGTTAAAAGAATTGAACTGGGGATATCTTTACATTTTTCTGAGATGTAAATCTGGCGTCGGAAACTGAGAATATGTGAAAAGGAATTGTCTGCTAGGCCGGCACGCATAAAGCACATTTGGGATAGGGTTTTTATGTTTAGCGATTTAAGGGCATTTTCTAACAATTGATATGGAATGGAGGGGGATCATTGGATAATACGAGGCGAGTTGCGGGAGATGTAAGTCTACGGATTTCTAGGGTATGGGATTGTACGACAATGTTGCCTTGCGTTTTAGATATAACCTTATCCACAAGGTTTTTGTTTGCGAGATAGATGCAGTATCTGCTGTTCGAAATTTTAGATGCGAAGCGGATAGCCGAACTTGTAGTTATTTCAGCTAGTGCTTTGAGGTATTCAACTGATGGGATATTATCTAAGGTATTAATAATGATAGCTTGGTTTTTTGAAGGAAAGGTGGCTTGGGATAATTTTGTAGCTGACGAGTAAGAGGTAGGGGTTTGGTTGGGTGGAGAATCTAGGTCGGGGTTCATTGTGGATGGTTAACCAGTTTGATTTAAAGAAAAAATAATTTTTGCCACAAGGGCTACCTGAACTTGGTAGAAACTCAGCACTAACACACAATACAAAATTTAGGGGAACCTGTTGAACCTCGGCCAGTTTTTTAGTTATATATTATTTATTGTAATTTGACGTACCGTACACAAACCGTATTAGCAAAGGTCTATTATTTGAGTAGCCACCACAAAAATATCAGCAATGTCTATTTCATACTTACATGTGTTTAAGACGTTTAAAAAAATGGTTAATTAGGCCAAGGTACAACACACCCTATGTACTTCGGCCAGTACGACGATGTACCTAGGACACATTGAAAATTTGGGGATAAAACATGGTTATTTAAAGAAACATTGACTTTTCTCTACTAATATTCTTTTATTCGGTCGAGTGATATATTTAATCACAAATTTTTAACAAAATCAACATAACATTCATAGTATTTCTTTCTTAACTTTTGAATCAGTCATTAGGACTAACTTTTATAAGAACACTAGCAATATCTAGGTATATTATTCAGTCTTAAGCATTTAGCAGAAACCCTAGTACTTCTATATCTCTGGAACATAATAACTTTCTCTGGTTTTGTTAACTCTGAGGAATTTTAATTTTTTCTGCAATCTTACTTATCGGAACCTTTGTTTACAAATATAACATAGTCTCCAATATTGTAATTAATAGGCGTTCTTTTCTTCTTCTCTTTACTTCTAGACATGATTTTTGAAATATTAAATATATTTTATTGGGAATCTATTATATAAATGTGAAATACATAAAAATATATCCTCCTGGTCAAAGTATAACATCCAGGATGTACCTAGGCCACCGACCAAAGTACAACTGATCGACAGTGACCGAAGTACAACACTACTTCATTCCTGTAGGAAACGGTGGATTTTAATTATTTAAGGATACATATCTCGCAAGTTTATTATTTTTTAAATATTTGTTAAGTCACAGAACCGACCGCATATAAAAGTTTAGCGATTATTATAAAGCGTATAAAACTATTAGATTTCAAAGTATATTAAAAATAATTACTTTTTTCGACAAAAAAATTTTAACTTCGATAACACCAACTACTGGCTTAATGGCCGTAAGCGACTAATTACACATTGGATAGTTAGCAGTGATGTACCGAATACCACAGACAACAGAATTTAATAGCGCGGGAATATTTGAAACGGGCCAATTGGCCTAGGTACACATATGGCCCAGGTTCAACAGGTTCCCCTACACTATTTTAATACGTCTGCACGCTATAGAGGTTGAACAGAGAATCAGTGAAATGTTTGATCTTACACAAAGTATTGGATTACCCTGTGGATGAATAAACGTATAAAATTTCCAAAAATAAATTTTATTGGTTGCAAAAAAATTATTTTCGTGTACATAGAATTTTTTTAAATAGAGCATTTACAATTTTATCAAAATTATACGGAAGAGATTATTTTTGTGGGTTCTTAGAAGTAAACTGATATCTATTAGAATACTTTAATAGAAAATTGGTTTAATGAGATTAGTAGTTTAAGCGGTTTAAAGCTTACGAATCATGCTTTAAACCCATTTCAGAATTAGCGGTAAGACTTCTCAGTAATTTACTTGAATAATTTAAGCCGTCAATAATAATATTTATTGCAATTAGGTGTAAATGTAACATTTAGATCTTGATTAAAAAGTTTTGGAAGCTGCTTACATATTTGATAAATACATTAGGTTGTAACATGAGTTCGTAGCGCTTTTTTTTTCTCCACAAATTAGTTTTTGTGATATCCTAATTGTAATTATAAATTTAGAGCAAACAGCGTTGTAATATAAACTGTCAAGTTGAAAATAGTGAACACTTCCGCCATTTGTTGCTTTTTGCTTTTAATTAAGGTGTAAACACTGAAAAGCCACTGCAAACATTCGGGCAGTCTATAGACAAAAGTCAATAGGTGATTTAACGGTTCCAAAATGATATCACGTTAAAAAAAAATTGATTCTAATGATACCCCTTGGTCCGATAGATCCATGGACTTTAATGAAGAACGATGCCCGCCAAACAACACGTCAATTAGCAGTGAAAATGCACACAAGTCACATGACAATTAGCCGTCACTTGAAAATAAAAAAATTAGAAATTAAAAAAACGCTACGAAGTTATGTTACAACCCAATAATTAAAATATTTTAAAGAGTTATGCAAACATATTTATTTTATAATGCCTTTAGAGAATTCGTTATTAGTTAAAGGTTATTTAGAAACTCAGATGTATACATTTACAATATTAGAAATTGCAAATAAAGTTTAACAGCCGTACAAAAAAAATTTAAAGGAATATTTGTAATCAACTTTTCTTTGTTAAATGAATCTGAGTTTCTTAAATAATTAAAGCAAGAAATTCATTACTTATTCAATAAATATCAGATGTTAGATATTTGAAAACAATAGCCTAAAGTCAGCCCTTAAAGGAATTTGATTAGAATATGCGAACAATAAGAAGTAAATTTATTATTGAATGTATTATAGATAGAAAGGACGGGTGAAGATGAAACAGGACAATGAAATTAAATGTCGTTTCAGAAATAGGAAGAGCATTATTAATTCTATTGAAAGTGTCAAGAAACTGATTTTCTAATACATAAATTTACAATAAATTAATTTCCCTTTTTCAAAATTAAAATAAATTTTTCTTTGTTATTCAATATGAATCAATGTAAAAAAAAATAATACAGATTATGTTACTTTTTTAAAAATAGTTGTATTTTTTGCAGCTTAGGGGTCATTCATATATTACGTCACACGAATTTTAAGATTTCTAGATTCTTCTTACTCCTTTTGTCACATTTTGTCACGTTTTCATTAAACCTTTCCCTGTTCAGTGATGTCACATTGTGACATCTTCTCTATAATTTAATAATCCGTGGTAAACTTTTTTTAACAATTAAATTATTATTTTAATATATACATATGTATATTTATATATCATATAGGTAACGGGTGTTCTAGTTTCTCCTCCCTAATGTGAACCAACCATAAGTTTGACGCGTTTTGTGACAGGGTTCAATTGTTTGAAATTTTATCAAGTACTCGACGGTAGAATTTTTACCATATCAAAATACGCATCAATTGAGCGTTTTGAAATTTTTGAGCTATACATTAAAAATCAAAATTCAATTATTCTGACTCAACGTGCATTTCTTGCAAAATTTTCTTGACCAAAAGCACCTGATCCGGAGAAAATCCGTGCATTATATTCGAAATTCAAGTCCAGTGATAGTGTAGGGGGAAAGTGGCATGAAACAGCCAAGTTTTGAAAAAGCCATTATCAATTACGCGGTAGTTTTCATACGAATCGTTCATGTATTATTATTTTAAGATAGCAACACTAGCCAGATATAAGCCACAAAAATTTGACCGTTCACCGTCAATAAACGGCGCCGATACGACATATTGAAGATTTTGTCGTCAAAAAGTAAGGTTTTGAGTTCAGTTTATTTGTTTTCTAACGCCTATACGTACAAAACTAATAATAATATGATTACACTATAATTTTATAGATATATTAGGCCTTCTAATAACGTATATATTTTGAAGACTAATCTTTGATTTCATAGTAATTTTCGAGATTTTGTTTCTTGAGAGAATATGTTTTGAAATAGCCGGACTGCAGTGTAATGAAAAAGTCACCTTTTACCAGGTATGCAACCTTAAAACGGCCGTTTTCTAATAGATGACAGTACGCGCGCATTAGGCATCAGCCAACATTGCCTGCCATTTTTTCTCATTGCTTGAATCTTTGCCATTAGTAAACAAAAGACAAAGTCAGCAACTTCGAACAAAACGTGTCCTTTGATCACGATAAACATGTCGAATTTTGTGCCAGATAAAGAGCATTTGCGGGTAGCACTGCTATTCCTCTTCAATTGGAAGAAATCTGCCGCCGAAGCGCATAGAATTCTTGTGGAGGTCTATGGCGACAGTGCTCTTAGTGAAACTCGGTGCAGAGCGTGTTTTCGGCAATTCAGAGACGGAATTTTTAACGTCACCGACAAGAAGCGCGAAAATCGACCAAAAGTTTTTGAGGACACCGAATTGCAAGGTTTATTGGACGAAAACGATACCCAATCGCAGAAACAACTTGCCGCGAAGTTGAATGTTAGCCACCAAGCAATTTCGAAACGCCTTTTGCTATGGGAAAGATCCAAAAGATCGGGAAGTGGGTGCCACATCAATTGAACGATCGACAGATGGAACGACGCCAGACCGCGTGCGAAATCTTGCTTGATCGGCACAACAGAAAATCATTTTGCATCGAATCGTCACTGGCGATGAAAAATGGATCTTTTGAAAACCCTAAGCGCAAAAATCGTGGGTGGACCCCGGAGAACCCTCAACATCGTCTGCTAGGCCAAATCGATTCGGAAAAAGAAATGCTGTGTGTTTGGTGGGACCAGAAGGGGTGGTTTACTACGAACTGTTGAAACCTGGTGAAACGATCAATACTCAACGCTACCAACAACAAATCATCGAATTGGATCGTGAATTGTGCAAAAAGACCCGAACACGCGGATCGGCATGAGGGTATCATTTTCCAGCACGACAACGCACCATCACACACAGCAAGATTGGTCCGGGATACATTGGATGCACTTGGCTGGAGTTGCTACCCCACCCGCCCTACTCTCCTGATCTGGCCCCTTCAGATTACCATTTGTTTGCGTCGATGGGACACGCACTTGCTGAGCAGCACTTCAATTCTTATGAAGATGTTAAAAATGGCTCGATGGGTGGTTCTTACCCAAAAGGGGGATGAATTCTTTTGGGGTGGAATCCACAATCTTCCTCGAAGAGGGGAAAAAATGTATAGCCAGCGAGGGCAATTACTTCGAATAAAATATTTTTCACTTTTCTGCGTTAATTATTGTGTTTTGCTAAATAAAAAAACAGCCGTTTTAAGGTTGCACACCTGGTAATTGCATAAAATGCAATAATAATTATAGTAACAGCAATCAAGAGTGGTACCGATGCAAAATTGTAATGGTTGGGCATATAAATCTTGTGGCGTAAAAGGGAAATTGCATTATTTTTGCTAAAAACGTTTTTAAGTTTTTGCAATGATTGATCTCAAACGTCAAATTTTTTGACAGTTTCTTAGATTTATGTAAGTAAATATTTTATCGAGAGTTTGCGTTATTTAAAACGTTTTATAATTATATAAGATCTAAAATTATAGCTTAAGATTATTATTAAATATTATCTTCGTTAATGTGCAGTTTTAATCTAGTAATAAGAACATGGCTTTTTCAAAAATTGGGTTGGCTGTTTCAATACCTATAGGTTATGAAAAAGTCAAATTTTATTTTTTTTATAAATGATTAGAAGTCGAAAAATATCGTTAATTTTGAAAAATGTTTTATGACATTACGTACATAAATGCATGAACAATTACAGATTTAAAAAAAAAATTGATTTATTTATGTCCTTATATATTATTTATCCCTTTTTTTAAAACTGGCTTTTCATGCCACTTTCCCCCTATATGATGTGCTACATTCGAGCATGGTCCAACACAAACATCGTAAACGAAATTATCTTTTCTGGCGAACCGAAAATCCACAAGAAGAGAGCAGCCTCTCTATGACAAACCAGTAACAGTTTGGTGCGGAATATGTGCTGATTGCATCATTAGTTCGTTTTTTTTTTCTAAAGATGTTGATGGCAACGCTTTTACTGTGAATGGTAACCGTTATCGAGCTATGGTCGACACTTTTTGCATTCAGAAAATGAGAACAATGGCCTGGACGATTACTGGACTTTTTTGTGGGGATATTTGAAGGGAAAGGTGTATGCTAACCAGACGAAGACTCTCAAAGCTTTAAAACGCAATATTTGACAAAAAATCACAGCAATGTTGACCTAAACAAAAACAAAAAGTTACGAAAAATGCCCAAAAACGAGCCCATCATTGCTTCAAGAAAAAGGGCAAACATTTGCAAGACATCATATTTTGCACATGATGCAAACAAATCTTATAGTGGAGTACTAACTAATAAGGCCGACCACACTTAAATTTTTTTCTTTTCATACATTTAAAAATAGAGAAGAGAAATTGGAACACCCTGTATTACTTGCTAAAGCAACATCAGTGCAACAGAAAGAGTATCTGACGACCCCATCATGAATCAAAAAGTATATTTTTTAAACATTTGACTTTGTGGCATCACAATATTTAAAATCCCCCGAATCCCTCTCCCGCCACATTTAATCGCAATTCTAAGACGGCCCCCCTTCTCCTTAACGTGAAACGCGTGAATGAGTTCTTATAGGTATTATACAATCATTTGAAAAGACGTTCAAGTGTTGAATAAGAATATAACAATTTTTTTTAATATGAAAAACTGTATTTTACCATACATCTCGTTTTTATCAATTACTGCGTGCTTAGTAAAATTATAAAAGTATAGTAATAAGTAAAAAAAATATAAAGCAAAATTAATATAGCTATGTATGTGTTAGATATTCTTGTTTGGATCCCCTAAGTGAGATGTATCAATTTTCAATAAGTGGTTTAGGAATCAAGCTGCCTAGATAATCTGCTTTAGGAGAAAACTTTTACATCAAAGCAGTGGAGGTTATTCAGTTATAGTAGTTTCGTTTTTCAGGTTTGGGTAATTTAAAGTATTTACTTGTAATTGTTTCTGCTCCGGTTTAAGGATTCTGTTTAAACTGGGAGTGATTATGCCTAATCAGAAACTTCAAGTTTATATGTACTCCAAGTTTGAGCTAAAGCAATTATTGCAGTTTAGTTTCCATTGTATTTTAAACCATTGAAAATTTAATTTGGTAATGTTTCAAGTAGGCCTAATTCTTTGTAAATACCATTGTAAACCTCTAAGGCTCGAATCCTCAGAAGTACGTAAATTATTTAATATTTCCTGATATAACATCAAAAACTGTAAATTGAAAAATAAAAGCTTATAATAAAATTTATAAACAAACAACAAACACATTAAAAAAACTTAATAAAATTGTTAACACTAATCAATAAAAGTGTTTTTTAACTGTATTAATATCAAAATTGTAAAGAATTACATATTTCTCAATAGAATTAATTTAAAATGTAATAACATGATATTAAAGTTACATTCTTAAATTATTAATTTCCTTAGAAAAGGTAAAACGTATTGACTAAAGAAGTAACAACGTTACTAACTTTAATGCAAACTGAAAGTTGACTTTTTTAATGATATTAACAAACTCAAAGTTTTACATTTCTGTAAGACTAGCAAAGAATAAAAATAATTGAAAAGCTTCATCTGCAGGAGCACTTTAAACTTTTAAAAAATTCTTATTCTGTAATCAATTCTTAATATTTTTAATTAAAATAAATTATGAATAAAACATGGTAATTAATTTAAACGTACTTAACTATAACTTCAAATAAATTATATTTAATTATGGGTACGATTTTAATTTTAATGTAAATAAAGTATTGTTTTTAAAGAACTTCGCATTTTAATAACTTTCTTTTAACGTAATTTTTATATATCCGCTAATAATTTTTAAAGGGTTTCCTTGTCACACGGGTACTCCTGTTTGCATTAGTTTTAAAGTAGAATTTCCTTATGGTCGTAAAAACCCTTATCTAGAAAAACAAGAGCATTGTAACATAAAACTGAAACGTTGTTTTCTTATCATCTAACGTATGTACAATAGCAATAACAAGTTCAATGCTTTCGATGAAGTTTATTGAATATGAATTTAAACATTATCAGCTTTAGATTTTCTTCGTATTACTAATTCATAAAATCGATCATATTAACTTTGAGCAAAACAAAATTAGCGTCATAGTATAGAAAATTAATCTTCAAGACATAGTTCCAAAGTTTTAAATAGTTAGTTGAGCTATTACATATCGTTTACATAAATTGCAAAATTATCTTAAAAAAAGATTTAAAATCTTTCTAACTTTAAACTAGCAAAATTCGCTTCGCTCATTGTGCTAGACAAAATTGCTTTGCGATTTTGTGTTGGGTTACGCGCTGTTACAACTGATGCGTACCTGAAACGCTGCGCGTTTAGTGCCTTCGGCGTCTAGCATGGCTTTTGATTTTGTGAAAGCATCAAGCTCTTCAGTTTAGTCCAAGAATGCTCGAAATCGGTTCATAAATAGAAAGATACAGCCAAAAACACTTTAAACTTTTAAAAATTCTTATTCTGTAATCAATTCTTAATATTTTAATTAAAATAAATTATGAATAAAACATGGTAATTAATTTAAACGTACTTAACTATAACTTCAAATAAATTATATTTAATTATGGGTACGATTTTAATTTTAATGTAAATAAAGTATTGTTTTTAAAGAACTTCGCATTTTAATAACTTTCTTTTAACGTAATTTTTATATATCCGCTAATAATTTTTAAAGGGTTTCCTTGTCACACGGGTACTCCTGTTTGCATTAGTTTTAAAGTAGAATTTCCTTATGGTCGTAAAAACCCTTATCTAGAAAAACAAGAGCATTGTAACATAAAACTGAAACGTTGTTTTCTTATCATCTAACGTATGTACAATAGCAATAACAAGTTCAATGCTTTCGATGAAGTTTATTGAATATGAATTTAAACATTATCAGCTTTAGATTTTCTTCGTATTACTAATTCATAAAATCGATCATATTAACTTTGAGCAAAACAAAATTAGCGTCATAGTATAGAAAATTAATCTTCAAGACATAGTTCCAAAGTTTTAAATAGTTAGTTGAGCTATTACATATCGTTTACATAAATTGCAAAATTATCTTAAAAAAAGATTTAAAATCTTTCTAACTTTAAACTAGCACAATTCGCTTCGCTCATTGTGCTAGACAAAATTGCTTTGCGATTTTGTGTTGGGTTACGCGCTGTTACAACTGATGCGTACCTGAAACGCTGCGCGTTTAGTGCCTTCGGCGTCTAGCATGGCTTTTGATTTTGTGAAAGCATCAAGCTCTTCAGTTTAGTCCAAGAATGCTCGAAATCGGTTCATAAATAGAAAGATACAGCCACAAAACGTTTCGACTGGTTAGAATCCAATGGTTGCTAAACAACGCAAAATGTCAAAAAAATGTTTGACCTAGGTTGAAAAATGACAAACTTGCCCAAATTGACCCTTTCAACTGTTCGGATAGGGAATACAAATTATTGAAAAAAAAAACAAATGATAGGTCGAATAGTTGTTTAACTCGATTGGATAAAATTACTTAGTTGCAACGCAACGCCAAACGTCGAAAACATTGTTTAAATTGGTTGAAAAATAAAAAAGTACCCCAACTACTACTATAAATTAAAAAAACATCAAAAAAATTTAAAAGTTCATAGCCCGATCAAGTCGACAGATAAATATTAATTTTAAACCGTTTGCATCAAGTGTGCTATGATTCATTTACAAAGTTTACACGTACAGTCAAAAACATCCATTAAACTAAAAAAATCCAAAGGTTAATAAATCTGACACGTAAAAATTAATTTTAGACCGTTTGAATCAAATGTACCTTGATTTGTTCACAAACTGTACAGATACAATTAAAAATATTAAACAAAACTGAAAAATTCGTACTCCGATCAAGTCGACACATAATAATGAATTTTCAACTGTTTGGCTCAAGTGTGCCATGATTCGTTCACAAAGTGTGCAGGTACAATTAAAACAACATCCTATAAACTAAAAAAATCCAACGTCCGATCGCGTTGACATTTAAAAATTAATTATAAACCGTTTGGACCGAGTGTGCCATGGTTTGGTCACAAAGTGTACAGGTACAATCAAAAACATTGAAAAAACTGAAAAAAGCCTTTTTTCAGATTAAATTGACACTTAAAAATCCATTTAGACCTTTTGAACCGAGTGTATGGTCACAAAGTCTATAGGTACAATCAAAAATACCTAATAAACTTAAAAAAATTTAATGTCCGCTCAAGTTGACGGGTACAAATTAATTTTGCACCGTTTGAATCGAGTGTGACATGATTTATTCAAAAAGTGTGCAGGTACAATCCAAAACATTGAAAAACCGAAAAAAATCAAATGTGCGATCAATTTGATAGGTACAAATTAATTTTGGACCGTTTGAATCTAGTATGCCATGATTTGTTCACAAAGTGTACAGCTGCAGACGAAAACATCGAAAAAACTAAAAAAATAGAATGAAAAATGCAAAAGCTTTACGAACGTGCCCAAAACAATCGAAATAATTGAAAAAACCCGATGATAAGTTGAAGCATCAAAAAATATCTATTGGGTCGCTACAAAACTCCAAACGTTGAAAAAATTTTCGAAATCGATCAAAAAATGCAAAAGTTAGTCAAAAAGTACAAAACAATTAAAGAGAATGCAAAAGAGCGGCCATAAATCAAACAATCTATCGGTTTCCATGGACCCTCAAAGATGGCCGTTCCGAAAACCCATAATCTATTGCCGATTCAAATTTCAAATTTGCCGGGCTATATTGGCCGTCGCTAATGACACCACTTGTCATCGAGACATAGGTAAGGTTATATCATCGGCGTCCTTTTAAAATTTTAACTGAAATTTTAAAATAATTTTTTTCTTTTATACCGAAACGATTATATAACACTTTGATTCTTCCTTAACTTTGTCCACATCTCGTACTATCCCTAATTAATAATTTTTTATTGGTATTGTAATATTGTGCAAATTAAATTAACCCCTTTCACGTACGTCCTTTTGACCGACTAATGTCAAATGAAAATATTTTATAAAACGAAACGAATAAATTTTTGGTTTTTTACTTTTTTCGATCCAAAAAACACTCGACGGACCCCCGCGCTATACACCACCGCATTCCTTGGAGTTTCACGATCATTTTCGTTCTAATTTCTAATTTTCAGGCGTTAATTTCAATTTAATAAAAACTTAAAACGAATTCAAAATGTAATTTTTGGATTTACACTTTGTTTTAGTAATTCGCTTCTAGCTTGCTAAAAGAGCTTCTGCAGGGCAAACAATAATACCAATAGAAGCGCCAGGAAATTCTCTACAAGTCTGTCATAAATTTAGCGGTCCACAGACCACGTGAGCTCCTCGAACGAACAAATTTCGTTAAAAATTTGTAACGTTTAAGAAAAATCGCAAAGAACTCGAAAGAGATTCGGATGGGTTAAAACCTATCCGAAGTAAAATCTTGCGATCTTTCCCATGGCGTAAATCGAGAGTCTCTACGAGGCTCCGTTTAGGCTCCAGAGCAGGTACAGTTTTTGGGGACTTTATAGCCGGCTCGCTTTCGGCCTCAAGATGAAGGGGAAGGAGTGGCGCAAAAAATCCGAAAAAATTCAGGAAAGTGCCCGAGATATACGGCCCTAACATAGTTGGGCACCGTTGCCGCCGGTCTATTTTTACTCACAGTTTTCAAACCTCGAAATTTTTTCTCATTTTAACGTTTTGCAGAAAATCCACCGTAACTTCTAAACGAAAAGAGATCGAAAACGTGGCTATACAAAAGGCACTCCGCCCATTCTTTGCGCATCGAAACAGATATTGGTTGAGTAGGTTATCTCTTAAGGGGGCGTCTAGCCGCGTGAACAAAGGATTAATTCTGTAAACGAAAAAATCGCAAATCGCTTATATCTCGGAAACGGCTCGTGCGATTTTCGCGAATCTTTTTTGAAACGAAAGATCGTTAAATTTTACGGGTAGTGTCTCGCTTTTCGAACGTATGTTGTCGCTTTAGATTTCGAGTAAATTGCAAAAGAAGTTTTAAAAAACGGTCGTCGAAAACGGTTTTTTCCGAAACAACCAACACCGAGTATAGGGCGGGCACTTTTGACCTTTCAGTGAGGTCCGCCGAATTTTTTTCGATTTTTGTGCAAAATTTAAAAAAAATCGCCAACGGCGTTTGGCCGCTAAATGGATTCATAGGTTTTCGGGGCTTGTTTTTATAGAGGTTTTTTACGATGAATTTTGTAACGTGAGGGTACCTACCTACAGATATTTAGCATAATGTAAACGGCAATGCATAATACATACATACATATTGTTTTATATGTTTGGTACTACTATCATATTGTTACATACGGTTAGTACATAATTGTAATTTTAATTGTAACTAAAAAAACAGAGGAAGCGTGGCATGAGTGGTTTAGTGTTTGAGTTGCTGCGCTAGCGACATACCTATGGATTCAAATCCACACGCTACCCATTCAAAATTTCACGCTCTTCTTTTCTTTGCAAGGTTGAGCACCTGACAAAGGTAAAAACTGCTCGAAAAAGTTTCCTAGAATTTGCCGTAGTTCGGAATCCACGTAATCTTTGAAACACTACAACATTCACAATAAAGATTCAAGCGGGCAAATTGCCTAAGCCTGTCTACGGGTACAAAAAAGCAAAGAAGAAGACTAAAAAAAAACAAGTTTAAAAAAGCAATTTAAAGTTTTTAGTTCTATTTATATTATTAGTTCATTGAGTGTTATTTACAATTATTCTTCAAAGTTTTCTAAACCCTTATATATTTTCTTATATGATTTTCTGAAATTGCACTACTTAGGCTTAAAAAATAACGCTCTTCAATTTACGTATTGGCATATCTTTTGAATTTATCAGCGTTTTAAATGAAACAAGCACTAAATGTTAACCCAATTTTATCCCAATACATCACTGGAAATTGCATTTACCGTAAAAAATTTAGCTTCATCCAAAATTGTCATTTACGTTTTTGCGGTAAGTCTAATCGTTTATGAGAAAAATTCAAACATCCAAAAACTTTACTTTTTTAACAATTAGACCGTTTAATTTACAGAGATCCAACTATGAGCACATTTAGAGATTGATATATTGCCTACAATTTGACTTTGAGAGCACAGATATAGATAATTGAAACAACAACTTTAGATTTTTATGTTAAATGAATGAAATATTCTTAACCAACTAGCGGCTATTTAGAATTCAAATTAAGGGCTGATATTTGCTGAATTTTTTTTTGATGTTAAGAACAGTATTTTGACAATAGAGCGTAGAAAAAATACGCTATTCAAACAAAACACCCTAATAAAATACATTTTGCAATATAAAAGTCGATACCTACTAATTATAATTAATTATAATTAATAGGATTTTTTTCGTTGTATTTTGGATACCAAATGTTATATATCAAGTTCTTAAGTCGTAACATTAGGCACTGCACGTGCCGCGCTAGATTCATCAGTAAACTTATTTCAATAACTACCTGTTATAAAATTTATTTTCCAACCTATTCACTCGCAACCATAAGTTGAAGAAAAGTTGTATAGTACAGCAGTTGCTTATTTTTTTAAACAATTATAGATTTTGAAAATGGCATTCCAAGTTCTTATTTATTATTCTGCGTTTTTTTTTATTCTTCTTCTTCTTCTTCTTCTTCTTCTCTGTAAGCTTAACAGCTTGTTTTAGTCCAGCACATCTTTCCATCTTTTTCTAGGTCGGCCCGGTGATCTTCTACCTCTTGGAGAAAGATCTCTAACTTTCTTCACAATTCGGGTATCGTCCATCCTGGATATGTGGTTATTCCATTCCGCTCTTCTTTTTTTAACCCAGTCATCGATCTTCTGAATTTCACAGCTACTTCTGATGTCCTCGCTTCGTCTATGGTCTTTTTTGGTTACGCCCATTATTTTCCGCAACGTTTTCATCTCAGTTGTTTCTAATATCTGTTTGCTCTTTACTGTATCCGATCTTGTCTCAGCAGCATATGTCATGATCGGTCTTATTACAGACTTATAAATCCTCACTTTAGATTCTTTTCTGAGATATTTGTTGTACCATACGGTGTTATTTAGGCATGCTGATATTTTTGCTGCTTTTTGGGCCTGGTGTTCTACCTCCCTGGCCAATACTCCATTACTTGTTATCTTGATCCCTAAGTCCACTTCTGTTCAACATGATGATGAATGAAATAATAAAAACAACACTCCAGAAATGCCCCCGTGGATACAAAATGGGAAATCAAGACATCAGACTAATATGTTACGCGGACGACGCTGCTCTTATTGCGGACAACGAAGATGATTTGCAGCGCTTGTTATTCCAATTTAATAAATCTTGTGAAAGCTTTGGACTACAAGTGTCGGACAAAAAAACAAAAACTCTAACAATCAGTAAAGAACCCTTACGCTGTAAATTGGAAGTAAATGGAATTTTTTTTTAATTTTGTGCAATAACCGATCATTCCCAATTGCTTTCAAGTTTATTATTAAACTAACAATTTTTTTTCGTTTTTTGTTGTAAAATGAAGTTAAAATTGAAAAATCAATAACGTGCTAGAAAAATCATTATGCATGCCACCTGTGGCACGCATACTATTGGTATGCTACCGCTGATAGCTATACATAAACGCAAGCTGGGCAACATAGCACGTGGTTATATTTTTAGTAACGACAAAGAATTAAAACCTCTAACGCGCGTACATACATAAATTCACGTACCGGTTTTTTTTGTATATTGTTAATTTAGTTTAAATCAAATATTTTACAGTCGAAATGAATTACAATTTAGGTTCAAAACATTATAAAGAGTTAAAATATGCAGTTATTTTTTTTAATTATTAAAAAGAGAATTTTTGTCTATCTGTGTGTTCGTTGTTTGTCCGAACTAATGTCGGAAACGACTAAACCAATTCTGACATGACTCTTATTAGCAGGTAGAGAACTTTTCAGAGAAAAATCTAGGCTGCATTTTATCCCGGAGATATGTCACTTTAATGCGTAAAAGTTGAAAAACTTTAGAAATCAGGAGTATGTGAAAAAACTTATGTTTATAGGTATGCCACGCAAACGAAGTCAGAAGTAATCGCTAGTATTAAATAATTTTATAGCTATTTTGATATTATTTGTTTAAGATTAAAATTGAGTGGATTTAATAAAAAACCCATGTTGGTTTTTTTTATGTAATTTTTACAATAAAATATTTGCTTTTAAGATGTACATATACCTACACAATTATGAGAGTAACCGTATATGCGTACTTAGCTAACTATTTTAATTTCTTGTAGACTTAAAATCATAAAATATCCATTTATAGTAAAGAACAATATTAATAGATTTTAACTTGGTACATATTTTAAAACAATTAATTACATATAACATATAAAATAAAACACATGCACGTGTATATTAATGAAGTAACTCCATTATGCTATTGTTAGTAAAATAAATAAACAAATTGTATTTGTTTAAAATAAACTTTTTGTTCGATATGGGTAGTAGCGTTTAACGTGTTTTGAATTCGTGTTCGCCTCAAAAACAATATTTCTGTTTAGTTTGCTGTATACGTAAATAGCCATTAATTATACCAAACAAAAGATACAAACACTTTTATAATATTTTTAAATTAATGTAATTAAAAAAAATACAATTAATGTGGTAGGTATAAATAATTATTCCAAACATTAACATATCTTTAAATAAAAAGCAACTCTACTACTCTAATTGAGTAATGTAGAATACGGAAAACCTATATTACAGTTCAATTCAAATTCTCCATTTAATGAAGTGATACTTCACGAACTCTTGATGCATGCGTCTATTCATTGAGATAAGTATGTACGTGTACTGTACAAACACACGTTTATAATTAAATGTATTAAACACTTAAACAATGTTTACATACTTGTTGATTTAAATTAAGTATAAGGTATTGCAATACTGTTTAACAATTACCTAATGTGTTTAATTATAGGAAACGTATATGATGTTATAAAATTAGATTGCAGTGCATCAAATATAAATTATAAGTCTTTTGAATGTATTATGTTTCGTTTTAGTCATTTTTGTTTTGTATGTTTCTACGCCTTTCCAACATGTCTAAGTTCTACCATAAGTGTAATTACTACTAGTATTGTGCACATTGAGGATTAATGTATACAGTTATAACCCCACAAGTGTCTTCTTATGCAATTTGTAATTTGTTTTTGTAATTTAGTAGTATTCACAAAAATGTAACTATACATTCCTTTTAAAATAGATATATTGTAATAATAATAATAATTCAACTTAAATTACGTGAAACCTATTAAAATTTTAGCCAACATATCGTAACTCATTATACAATTAGGTACAGATAAAAATGATTACAATTGTAATTTTGAAGTTCTTCAATTCGCAATTTAAAGTTGTACATAACGGACCTTAAAATATTTACATTGAAGAAAGTAGTAATAAATATACTTACACACACGGAGACAAGTAATCACTACCCCAGTAAAAACATTAACAGTGGACGAGTTAGGCCTAGAGACATATTTTGACGGAGAAAAATTGAAGTAAAATTAATGTTGACATTGGAAGCTATTCTAGTTAAAAATGATGTTCAAAGTGTAAACTATGGAGTGCATAGAAAGAGGGACATCATAGGGTTAGTAAACGTGAGCTGATTTTGTGTGCAAAAAGAGTGACACTGTTAAACGTAAGTTACTCGTCGAGCGAAAATTTAAAAAATTACTGCAGAAAGCGGGAAATATCAGCATTGAATAATTACTGTTTAAATTACAAAAGCAAAAATTAATTTATTAGATTTGAGGTAACCAATAAAAAGAAAAGAAATAGAAACCCCGCATTGCACTTTATAGTATTTCCTTTCTTGAGTCTGAAGATAGTTTAAGTTAGAATAAGTGTAACTAACTTCAACATTCAACTTTCAATTAATCAGCACAACGTCAGGTATTATATGTACTCTTTATTTTCTTAAAGAATTTAACCACATTCTGAATGCGCTACCCATTAGAGCGTGCCTTCCTTCTAAATTAAAATTGAAGTAATCTATGTCAGGGCCGGATCTACCATATGGCTTTTTGGGCTTCAGCTCAGGGCCCCGTGGATTCAAGGGGTCCCCAGCTAAGTCAAGTCAAAGTCAAAAATAGACGGTAATGCAAAAAAATTCATAATTTTATTAAATTAAACATATCGTAAGGTTTGCAGCCCTGCGAATCCTGCGATTAACCAAACCTATTCAATTCATTTAATTAAAGTATACGTTCAGGTGGGCCCCTAAGTAGTATTAGCGCAGGGCCCCCTAAACTCGCGGTCCGGCCCTGACCTATGTAGAAAAATCTATCTGAGGAGCTACAACTAAATCTTTTCTAACGAAAGCAAAAGCTGCCACAAATGTCTTTAAATGTTTTTTAAGCTTCCAAATTCATTTTTAGTTACTAAAATTACCAATGCTAACATTGAACTTTCTTTCAACTATGCATCGTTAGATTTTGTAAGGACTGCTACTGGGGTGGCGTTTACTTCTTTTACTGTGTGTACCTATAATATGCTTCTATAGATGTAAATTTGTTTATATATCAATATAAACTCAAACATAATGATTCCAAAAATTCTAAAAATTAGGGATCGCCTGAATACCTATGTATTAGAAGAAAAGACAATTTTTTTAACCGTAAATTTTTCAAATTCTGTACCGCTAATCGTTAACATTTATTATTGTTAAAAAAGAGATTAATTAATTAGAAATAGTCGAATAACATTGCTTAATAGCTTCTGGTTAATAGAGTTAATCTGCTAGTAATTTTTAACGAAATATTAATGAAAGAAAAGTAATAAACTTTAACATCTACCTAATTATGTCAATGTTGTAAAGTTTAATTGTAAATCATTAAAATTAAAACTGTAAACCTAGAAAAACATAGTATTAAATGTTGACGATAAGTAATAAATAATGAAGTATTTGAATTAATTTCTTATAGATTACAAAAGAACAGGTTTTAATTTATAATTAATCGACTACTAAAAACTTTTATTTCGAGTTTAATTATTTTACAGGTTATTCTTTTTAACATCAAAACAATATTAAAAAAGAGCAATAAAGTGATGTCGCTACGAGTGTTTCTAATAAAAACAATTGTTTTCTTAACTATTCTAATATTGGGATTTGTCAATCTAATTAAATGGTTCCTTAATTAAACTGCATGTGGATTTAACATAATTCTGTTGCAAAAGTTTTACAAAAATTGTTTTAATATATATTATATTTCTGTATATGTATCTAAAAAAATAGATCATTTCAAAACTTTTATGCGATAAAGAATATTTTAGTAACGAGAACACTTTTGAAAGAAACCAAAAAAATTTAAAACTATTGTATTTCTATCTAAGACTAGCAATAAAACTTTATAGAAAAATATAAAAGCTTTACATTTCGTTATGGTTACACATATCTAAAAATAGGAGGAAAAAAACCTACCAGAAATTGAAGTTTTTCTGATATTGACAGTACCTTTATTTATAAATTATTCCTTTGTGAATTCAGGTTTATGGATCGCATTTTTTAATTAATTATATTTGTTTTTAATAGCTTTTTAGAAATTTATATTTCTTACTATATTCAATTATGTTTCTTATCTATTAACGCTAACATTGCAGTTAAATTTATTGCCAAAAATTAATTTTAGACTTTCTGTTGCACATCACTTAACCGCTGTTGTTATTTCTAAGAATTTTTCGTAGACCAAACAAATAATCTAATAATTTAGTTGAATCCTTTCCAATAAGAAAACATTAAATATTCATAGATGCTTAATTTAATAGACAAATGCAAATTTGTATTGCACAAAATGTTTTCAAATCTTGAAAAATGTATCAAAATCAGAAAAAGTTAATTTTTATATTTTGTACAATTAACTTGATATCTCTTCTGATGAGTTGTCCCTCCGCGATATATTTGGGTATTCCCTTTAGGCTAAAATGCCAGTGTGACCTATATGTTTCGATCAACGACCCGGGCAGCGCGACTACCCTTGCAAGGAAGCGATGCAGTGGCCATGTGTTAGGGCATTATACTCTCATAAACTTTTAAATTAAAACAAAGTTCCTTTTTTTGTATTCCACTAACAGTGTTTTATGTCGGTGTTAAATAAATAAAACAAAATAAACTGAATTCGAAAATCTATTAGAAACTGTACATCTGGTCCGGTACCTATCCAAACTAATTCCTTGCCCATTTATTTAATGGTTAATTGAAAAATTTTCAAAGCATTTGTTAGAAATGTTATTTTAAACGTGAAATGCTATGAAATATTAATAATCTGTAGCGCAAATTTGCTTAATCGTGCGATAACGTTATGAAGTTCTATCGCACATAAATTTTATTTCCATAAGGATTAACGGATTTAAACCGGGAATTGCCGTATCCAATGCTAAGAAATATGTGCAGGATTTTATGTTTTCCTAAACTGATATATACCAAACACTTTTTAAAAATTTTAAACTTTTTAATTCGAAGATTTTCTAAATGCAATTATCAATGTTTGAAATATGAATCGACTTTTACTGTCCTACACTACTAAAAATATTAAAGGAATAGAAAATTTGAACAAAATTTTAAGTGATTTTTCAAATCTTGTAACTCTGAAAAATAATCGTTTCGAGATGTTAAAAAAGATATTTGAAAGTTTAAAGATTCCAGTTATGAAATTTTTTACGATTTTTTTTTTATAACGGTTATTGCGCAATCAGAAGAAATATCAAGAACCAAAATTTTTCCAAATATTTTTTTTTGTTGTAATGTGTCCCCTATCTGCGAAAAAAATTTCTAGTATAGTCAGTCAGCTTTAATTCGTTTTTTAATGATTTCTGTAGGAGAATTTTATACTGAGATAGCGGTCTTTGAATGAAAATGTCGTTTTTGTCTTTGACCACCAATATCTTATGAATGATTGTACAGCAAATTGTGGGCCAGTTTTCAAAACTTAAATTAAACCTTTGTAAGTACCAATAATTGTTTTTGAGAGAACAAAAATTTACTCTTATCGAGATGGAAAATACTTCTTTTACTTTACTCACAAATTTGCATTCAGTAAAATTGTGTAAAATTTTGATCAATCGGGCGAAAAGATGAATACATCAATCAACTTGCAAATTTACAGGGCTTGTGGGAGTACATTAAGCTAAAAAACAATGGTCTTTACATAAATATTTTTAAAGTAACGATAGATTTTTGAAAGAATCCCCAAAAACATTTATTTTTTGTACTTTTTTAAAAATAATAAATTGGTTGGGAATGAACAGAGAAACATTAATACATACAGCACGGTATAGATGAAGATATGCCATGGAGATCGCTCAACTGGTGAAACTGAGATAGCACCCGGAGAGTGAGAGAGAATTTGGGAAAAAATGTAAAAATCATTGGCATTTATAGAGATTTATTCAAGTCTTGAAAATCGATTTACGGCTTGCCGTACAATCATTAGTTCATCAATATTGATTATGAAAGGCAAAATCGTCATTTGTCCTTCAACCACCGATCTCGATATAAAATTACCGTACAGATATCTTTAAAAAAACGAGAGTAGACAAGCTAACTGATTTTTGTATTTCTCAAGCCAGGAAAAAATTATAAGTCTGAGGGCCCGTTTAAAAAGAAAAAAAAAATTGAAAATGGCTTTTGATATTTCTTCTGATTGCGCAATAACCGTAAATAAAAATTTTTTGGAAAATTGCTAATCTGCTAGGAAAATGTCATACGTGCCACCTGTGGCATGCGTACCATAGGTTATTCACCGCTGCCTTAAAGTTACCCTAATCTTAAAAAGTTTGGAGACTTAGTACTTAAAATCAACAGATATTGGAATCCAGGTGAGTTTTTTAAGAAAGAATTACTGCATTTTTAGGTTCCCAAAAAATTAAATACAAAATATTTGTGCATACTTAATATATTTAAAATTTAGGTCCTGACCATAATTATGTAAACTTAAAACTATACATTTCTTAATACTGCTTTCGTTTTAATACATTTTTTATAATTCATTATTATTATACAATCCAATAAATTAAAAAATATATATGTATATTTAGATACCTAGGATTAAATGGAACACAACCTACTATAAACCTCGTTTGATTAAACAATCAGGAGCACATTTGCAAATCACGATAATCTACATTAAGTTCTCTATCATTACACTGATTGATTAATTAAAGGTACAGGATAGCGTAAGATATGATAGTCAAAATATACCTACCGATATCACGCTTAATACTAATGCAAACTAGAAGTTAGTTGATTGCATTTATGCCAAGTGAGATTAAATTCGCTTTCAAAAACGGAGACTAGTTTAGTATGAATAATAATTCAATGTTGGTTAGTTTTGGTCCCTGAATTTAGAACACACTAGTTAACAGGAACTTTAATTGATTTATTGCAAACTTTACAATTTACTTAATTAAATTTTAATATACATACCTACATATTTGTATTTATATGTAAATTACGTGTTCAATAGAGAGTGTTTTAAAAAAAAATTAGAAACTTATAAGGTGTCAAAATAGAAATAGTGTAATATGTGGTTACATACAGTTGTCTTCGAAATAATATCGGTTCTTTAAAATATGTTTAAGTATAATATAATTGTAAAAAAATGAGAACTATTCCAAATCTAAATAGGATACATAAAATATTTTAATAATAGAACAATAATAAAGTAAAAAAAACTCATTTCTTACTGTTTAAAAAAATTTCAGTATTGCTACGTGTTTACTTTTACATTACAATATTTATCAACACAATAAATAATTATTAAAACTAAAAAACATTATGATGTTACATTTAATCAAAAAACAGTTTTAGATGCGCTATGGTATGCAAAAGCTTACTAAAAGCTCATTACTATACACTAAAATATATTTTAATAGCACGTTCTCCTTTGCATAGGGGAGCAGAACATAAAAATTTTTGATCCATTATGTTTTATATAAAAAATATAGACCTTTCTCCATTGTATGTAAACTAAGACCAAAGTAATATACAGCGTTCTTATATTTAATTGACTCAGTTATGTGCTTAGGCCTATATTTCGAATATAAGCATCTATTTCAAAATATAAGCCAAAAATCACACTTGAAATAATTAATGTTGTATATGGCTTTGGAATTATTCTTCATTCAATAAAGAAGGGCATACTTTTTTGATAAAAAGATATATATAAATATAGGTACATATCGAAATAAATCCAGGACTGTTGACTTTTGCAAAATATTGATATTTTGCAATTGCCAACGCTATCTCAGTACATCAATTTAGTATACAAAATATCTTAATATAGAAGTATCGAAAGTAAAATATAGCAGTAGCAAATAATTTCCGGTTGAAAAAAATCAGACTTTAGTAAACTTTATGTCAAAGCATTTCCAGATTATTTTCAAAAATAAAATTGTTACGATTAAATGTATTTTCGCTTTAATTTCGACTTGTGTTTATAAATATTGTAGTGTAAAATTAATTACGTGCAACTACTACTATTTTTTGAACAGCAAAAAGTGATTTATAGCTTCTTAGCTTGTATAGTTGTTATGCTATTACAACATTTTCAGAGTTAATTTAGTTTAACCCTTGTGTCAATAACCGAACTTGTTTAAGTGGTTCAATAGCGAAAGTACCTGGGTATCCTCTTCGTAGATATACCTATATATAGTTAAACAATTTATGAATAATAAGGTACTTACCTAGACCGAATATGACCATATTAAGGTTTGATGTTAAATTTTTTACATTTCCTAAAGTATGAGCCTATTCTTATATTTTTCCGATTTAGTTTAAGTATTTAACAATATTACAAAAGACAGTTTAATTATTTTTAAAGTTATTTTAGATTTTTTTTATAAGTGAAAAGATCACCATAATTTCGATAATGCAGGTAGGGGGAAAGTGGCATGAAACAGCCAAGTTTTGAAAAAGCCATTATCAATTACGCGGTAGTTTTCATACGAATCGTTCATGTATTATTATTTTAAGATAGCAACACTAGTCAAATATCCTCCACAAAAATTTGACCGTTCACCGTCAATAAACGGCGCCGATACGACGTATTGAAGATTTTGTCGTCAAAAAGTAAGGTTTTGAGTTCAGTTTATTTGTTTTCTAACGCCTATACGTACAAAACTAATAATAATATGATTACACTATAATTTTATAGATATATTAGGCCTTCTAATAACGTATATATTTTGTAGACTAATCTTTGATTTCATAGTAATTTTCGAGATTTTGTTTCTTGAGAGAATATGTTTTGAAATAGCCGGACTGCAGTGTAATGAAAAAGCCACCTTTTAATTGCATAAAATGCAATAATAATTGTAGTAACAGCAATCAAGAGTGGTACCGATGCAAAATTGTAATGGTTGGGCATATAAATCCTGTGGCGTAAAAGGAAATTGCATTATTTTTGCTAAAAACGTTTTTAAGTTTTGCAATGATTGATCTCAAACGTCAAATTTTTTGACAGTTTCTTAGATTTATGTAAGTAAATATTTTATCGAGAGTTTGCGTTATTTAAAACGTTTTATAATTATATAAGATCTAAAATTATAGCTTAAGATTATTATTAAATAATATCTTCGTTAATGTGCAGTTTTAATCTTGTAATAAGAACATGGCTTTTTCAAAATTGGGTTGGCTGTTTCAATACCTAAAAGGGTTATGAAAAAGCCAAATTTTATTTTTTATAAATGATTAGAAGTCGAAAAATATCGTTAATTTTAAAAATTGTTTTATGACATTACGTACATAAATGCATGAACAATTACAGATTTAAAAAAAAAATTGATGTATTTATGTCCTATATTATTTATCCCTTTTTTTAAAACTGGCTGTTTCATGCCACTTTCCCCCTAAATATGACAATATAAAATTTAGACAAAATTTAGTAGAACTAGAAAAAAAATACGTTACGTAATACGGCTGTTTGTAATAAACACACAGAGATCATCACTATATGTTATGAGTGTTGCCAATAATATATTTTTTTAATATATGAAGATAAATAAATAATTTTTAAATTAACTAACATATATATTTATTTATTTACTAAAACATTTAAAAACTTATTATTTTAATGTATAAGCTCGGATATTAAATGTCCATAATATAGTATTGGATGAGGATAGAGATGTTTCTAAAACTCTAACCACGCTAATGCGCAAGTTATAAATAAGAAAAGGAAACGGGTGGTAAAAATATAATATACAAATCAAAAAGCTGTACTGAAGCTGTTTGAAAGCGTTTTAATTCAGTTGTTTTGCAAAAGAAAGTTTGTTTTTAAATAAACGTAAGTCACATAAAACATCAAAACAATAAATATAAATAAATCAATGCTCAAGTACTACCCATGGATCTTTACACTAAGCGTACAAAGATAAAAATAAACCCACTTTAACGCGGATGTTTCTAGGCTAAGGAGTAGGTATTCACTGGAGTAGAAATAGCAACCTGGCGTGTTTTGGTTCTTCGCGCAATGGTCTTGAGTCTTTGAAACATCTCTACCTAAGCACCCTAGATATTGGACAAACGTATAGTACATATTAACAAATTAATGTTTACATTTGTTAAATTTTATTCCAACAGGGCTTGCTATAAAATTAATCAAATAACGAGAATCTAATAGGAATTTAAAATATTAGCATGGGCAAATTAACTACAGGAAAACGTCTCTCCACGGACACCTCTCTACAACGAACCCCCCTTTTCAACGGACACTTTTTAAAAGTTCCGGTAGAGAAAACTATAGGATAACAATGCATTTAGCCTCTTGCTTAGCGGACACCCCTCTACAACGGACAATATCGTTGGTTCTGCGTCTGTCCGTTGGAGAGAGGTTTTACTGTATTAAACTTCAGAAGTATAGAAGGGTACCCGCTTATTGACACAATGGTTAAGTATCTTATTTTAATTTAGCATCTTGTTCATTTTAATATATTTCTGTAGCAATAAATATAAACGAATCTCTAAGCGTTGTTGTTATTTTGAACATAACGTATGTTAAATAAAACAAAATTGTTTTATATAAAAATGAGAAAAATTTTAATTTTTTTTTTAAAAACATTTAATATATTGCATTTAAGTAATTTTTTTAATTGAAACATGTTTTAACTGCATATAGTGTTTTGTGTAATTTGCCATATTGAATAATCAACATTACATTTGAATGAAATAATATTTCAATATTTGTTTTTATTACAATAAACAGCAATATGTTGTTTGTATGTTTACTTAACCAAATTTTAATTATATATAAATTTGCATTGCGTGTACAGTTGACTCTTATACCTACTCACAATCGTACTAGTCTAAAACGTAACTAATCTTTTAACATTTAGCAAGTCGTATGTCTCATATAAAAATAATTGGTCCATAACATATTTATGTGTTTCTACATAAAAAATATTTAAATTAAAATGTCTCACTACTAAATCAATGTCATACAAAAACACAATATTCAAACTCATTTCGTAATAATTATGAATGGAATTTATAATGTGAAAATTGATAGGCAATCTTGTTTTCATTTACGATTCGAAATGAGTTATTAAAATTTCAAAATAGCTGAATTCTTACAGTTAATTAATTTTTGGAGCTGTGATTCAACTTTGCGTTACAAAGGAGTCGATAATTGTATGTATTTAAGCTATAGTTTCATTTATTATTAAAAAAATACTTTTCCCGTACTTAAATCTCTTACGTAAAAAGTTTTATTTTATATGCTCATACACAATTAAGAAAAGCTACCTAAGGCTAATTTGTTGTCTGTTCTAGAAATTTGGTTTCAACCTTTGAATGTTGTTTTGAGCTAATGCTATAAACAATATTCTGAGAAGAGAACTGTGTTTATTCAGAATTATGCGAAATCCAAGTAACTAAGCTGCTTTATAGCTTCAAAGGTTTCAAAGTATAATTGTAAGGAATGCACAATTATTAATGTTAGAAGTGTTTGTTAAACGTAATAATTGCTACAATATAATAACGTGCGCCCTTTTGTAAGTTAAATTTCAGTAAGAAAACTTAGTAGGTATAACATAATATTCAGAATTGCTTTAACTGAATACATCTAAACGTTTACTTGTCATACTTAATTAAAACTATTATAACCTGTTAGGTAAAACTAGAAAATTTATTTTTGTTATTGATATATTACATAATTGTAAATTTAATTGAAAATTACTCTAAATAAAGAGTTATTACTACATATAAACTTATTTGTGTATAAAATGCAGATATGGAAACTATCTAAAAATACAATTTTGTTGATAATTAAAAAATAATTAAAATCGTTTATAATGCCCATTGTATATGTACAGGATGACTAAATTTGTCATTATTTACGTAATAGTCAACTATTAATGTATGTAAGTTGGTTTTTCTGAAAACTGTAACAATATACGAAGTTTTCAAAAATTTTTACATGTTTTGTACTTACTATTTTTTTTCCATTGACATAATATCATAAGGTAAGTAAAAATAGTAAACGTCATGAAAATTATCTAATTATGGATAACAACATAAAATTCTACTATTTTGGAATAAAGACACGTTTACTACCGAATATTACGCAAAAAGAATATTAGGATGTTTCTTAATTTACTTTTAAACATTGCTAACGTACTGATTTTAAAGGGAAACTTTTATATCGACGCACTATGGGATAAAACACCACAAACCTGGCCAAAAATAGTTGCGTAATAAAAAATCTTATACATGATAAATGATATGTTAGGTAAGTGAGATTATAGCTTATAAACAGAAATGTAAGAATAGGTAAATAGTATTATATAGATACAGTCGAACCTCGATAAGTCGAAGTTGAAGGGAAACTAAAAATAATTCAAGTTTTCAAAAATTATCGATATAAAAATATTAACGTTAAAATAGTTCTAGGGAAACAAGTTCGAGTTATCAAAAATTCGGCTCATCAAGGTTCGACTTATGGGGGTTTGACTGTATATTAAAATATTGTTAATTAAACGTGGTTAAATTTTTGATTAATAAAACAGACTTGCAGCAATCACTTTCTTAATAGTATTTTTTTTTACTGAAATGCAAATATTTGTTTTAGTAGTATTAAATCTCTACTAATATATAAATTCGAAAGTGTGTTTGTTGGTTTGTCTTTCTTTCACACAGAAACTAAGCAACGAATCAATGTGATTTTTTGCATTAAGATACTCTATCGCTAGGAGAGTGCTATAGGCTACTTTTTATTTTGGAAAAATGCCCGGTTCCCGTGGGATTCAACTTAATCCACGGGAGTAAAGCCATAAGTTAGAGCTGTGATCGTGACGTATACTTTAACTTTTTTGGGCGTACGTCAAAAATTTTACTTTACTTAGCAACAAATTATTTATAATTAATAAAATATTGTCAAAATAAAAATTATTAGGGGTAATACAAGTAATTTAAAAAAATCTATAATGCCATTGGTCAGGTTCTAACTCGCTATTCATACATATTTGTAAAAATCAGACTATTTAACACTGCGCTATGCTGATTTGTAAAATCGGTTTTACCTTGGTTTACTACAAATAAATCTAGCGATCAATTTTTTACCATTAATTTCTCGAAAACACCTGATCATTGGGCTTTTTTACTATCTCTATACTGAATTTTATTAGCATCTGCATTTCCAAAACCCAAATGTCTCCTTGTTAGTAGTTTGAACAAACTTTATTATTGAAACGTTACATTTGCCATGATTGAAGTTTCCTGTAAATGGTTGTTGTAATACATATACCTATTCTTTAATTAAGTTGTTTGATAGTTGAATTAAAACCGAGATTAAAAAATCTTAAAAAAATTAAATAATACACATTGTGTAAAATACTGCCGTATCAATAAGTGATTATTTTCCAAAAACATAACGTAGTACTTACATTCACTTGCTTTTTTAAATTTCTTAATAATTATATATCAATATTGCTATTAGTTTTATATTTTTTTTAATGATCATTTTTAACAGTTTATATGTAAACCTTTATTTAAATAAACAATCGTCACTTCTTTTTACTAATTAAATAATTTTGATAAATAAAATTAATTTATCTCAAAGAAAAGGCAAGTCACGGACAATAAAGGTATCTACTTCACATATATCATAGACAAAGAAATTATTGAACTAGATTACAAGTACACGAAATTTGTATCAACCTGTATCTTTATAAGTGTTATTAAAAAATTGTATAATTTTGTTAATTATGTTGCCTCAAAGGTACCGTAGTTTGAAATATAAAAACTCTGTTAGATTGTAGTAGCTTGTGGGTACAATTTTCACAATTCCGTAGGTTCGAGGGCGAATAATCGAATCTGCAACAATGTTGGATTTACGCCTAGGCCCGTGAGGCCGGGGCCTAAGGTGGCATGATTTTAGGGGTGGCAAAATTTTCGGTACGTCAAAAGTTTAAATGCGCAAAAATGCCATGACAAGTCAAATTCAACAATTGATTGAGATTGATTTTGCTACTAATTTATGAAAACTTTTTAGAGAACATATTAAATAACTCAAGTATTTAATTTTCTTTTTAATTTGTCAGTACCCTATCAATTTTTTAATAGATCAATATTAGCCTTATACTTAAATTAATAAGATTTAATACATAATAATTTAAAAATTAGGTACATGTATAATTTTGATAATCACTTCCTTATATAGTAAAAGAGGCGTTTTATCGAACTGGGCCTAGAGTGGCATTGAGCCTAAATCGGCCACTCATCTGCACACTTACAAGACAAGAAGGATTCCACTGTACATAGAATCACATAGACATAATTTATAATTCTTTAACATTATCAATAAGTTAATATACATAATGTATGCCTATAGTGATCTATAGTTTTTATCGATGCTGATTATACATCAATTTTAGAAGCGAAGGGTCTATTAATAATGTGTGCAAGCCATCATTTGTAATATGTAATGAACTTATCACAAATTTTTTATATCTAAAAATAATTGTTTTAATACCAATTTTTTATGATATACGAACAAATAAAATAAAGCTTAAATACAATATATTTATTTTTGAAAAGTATTGTTTAATTTATGGGTTTATTTGCTTCTAGCAAAATTAAAAATAATTAATGACTTGTTTATGTTGTCTGTATCACAATGTGCCTACAATTTTTACTACTTTTTCCGATAAAGATGTCATTTTTTATAGATATATATTATTTTGCAACTCAAAGTTCGGAAATTCTATAATTCACTTGCAGAAACTTTTAACTTATACACAGTATTTAGAAAGTTTTTAACTTTTATAAAGTGCAAATATACTCAACATTTTGTGCTTTGGTGAACTTAACTTCTAGTTTGGAATAAATTGATAGTCCAACAGTTTAAGGTACATATTTTTCATTTTTATAAATTGAAGCAAAATGCAATATTTTATTTTTTATTAAAAAGAGAAAATTATTGTACGATACCATAGGGTTTAAGTCCTTCCGTCATATTTAATTAAATTACAAATAAATATCACGTGCATCTTTCAATAATAATAAAAAATATAAATTAATTTTTTTTTAAATTAACACAACCTACCTCTGATTGAAAACAATGAAGTGCTCTTGAGAATTTCTTTAAAAGTTTCAGAGAGCATGGATGGTGACACCAGGACAAGGTGACTAAACACCTCCGACGCCGTAGAGGTCTGTACTAACAACGCGTCATAATAAAACGACGCAACCGAGACAACTGGCACGCTTTCATATTATCTCGATTACATTGGACGCCGAGACGCTCACATTTATCTAAGCACATGCGCACCAAATCACATTCAGCGGTTAGATTTTCCGGAAATTACAACGATATGAGAATGATAAAAATCAACTTCAAACTTTAAATCGGATATTTCTGTGCATTTTTATAAAAAGAAAAGAAGCACTCATTAAATTAGAGCACTGCTAATGTAATTTAGCAGATCGTAAATTTTTCTTTGAAAATTGTTATTTGCTTGGCTTTTATACTAATTATACGGAAAAAGGTATTATAAATCTAAAGAGTTAAAAGCACAAGTATGTTATTAAATTATAAAATTTAATTAATTAAAGTTTCTTTTTAGTTAATAAAGTTAGATGTGTATGTACAAAGATTTTATGTTATTTATGTTTAAAACAAAAAAACCTTTTATGTTATATCTATTTCGTAATTTTATGCGACGAATATTTAGTTTATATTGTGAATTATGAGTAGCTAGAAAGGAAAGATAATTAATTTAAGGCAAAAATTAAATTTTGATTTAAAACACGAGTCTGCAAACTTTTTAAGCAGAAGGCCACATGAAGTATTATACAGTCGAACCTCGATAAGTCGAAGTTGAAAGGAAACTAAAAATAATTCGAGTTATCAAAAATTTGACTTATCGAGGTTCGACTATAATTACTAAATGCATCGGATTAAAAAAAATAAAAATTATTGTAAAATGCGAATATTTGGCATGTATTTATTTAAATGTATGTTATAAATAACTAATATTTTTTAACGGTAGTGGGCCGGATTAAAAGCACTCACTGGCCGAGTGCGACCCGCGGTCCGTGATTTGCAAACCCCTGCTTTAAAACGTAATATTAAAAAATTCATTTCTGTTGAAATTTTAAAATATTAATGCTCCACCGTAAGTCAAATGATTATTTATGTGTTTGTATATTTTAATATTGTATTTGTATTTTTCAGAATATTAAATATCCAATTAATTTAAAGTTTAGACTTTTATCCCTGAATTTTCGGAGTCTACATATAATAAAAAAAAATATATAAATATTAATTTTTAATTTTATTGCCTGTTGTCAGTGTCTTTGCAACGTGAAATAATTGTTAACACTGTATGTCCTAGAATCAATCTTCATTCTTAATAAATTCTGACACCATCTTATAAAGTTTTTTTTTATGTGGATCTATACATTTATATATAATTTATTTACAGCTGTCTTTTTTTTGTAAACGGTTTTGGAATTGTATGCTTCGAAACCGTCACTAAATTACGAGAATGAACGGTTCTTTCTCTTTGTCTTAAAACCGACTGTCGACGTACTGTTCTATAAAGTACATAAACTAATAAGCCATGAAGTTAATTTCGTTCGTAGAAGCAATAAACAAAGTGCATTCTTGTAGAATGTATAAATTTGCGTGCACAAACTTTTATTTCAAAAATAACATAATTTTTTGTAGTTTAAATCTAAAACAAGTGTTTTGGTGGATTATGAAATGTTTTATGTAGGTATATTGCTTTAATTGTCAACTATCTTCAAATCTGAAGTTCTGTACTTTTATTACTAAGGCATTTATATTAGGTGACAGTATAATATAGTAACCACTCTGTATAAGAAACTTCTTTAAAACCAATATTCTTTGTAAGCAACCTCTTTATAAGCAATTATTTTTATTCTAAAAATTTTCATATTAGCAACAGTAGGTAGGTATATAATTTTAAAGATAATTACTGCAACACATAGGTATATAAATTTGTAGAAATTGACATAATGTCACATTACATATAGCTTAATTTTGCATTTTATTTTGAAACTTTGACTCTTTTTTTTGACCCGATGATTTCTTTACGGAAGAAGATAATATTACTTTGATTAGATTGTACAATTCTATCTTACACGACTCTAATTTAAGGGAATATAATGTAATGGAGTGAGCAAATTTGAATTAACGAATCAACTTTTTTCTTATCATCCTGAAGGAAATTATGAACTGGGCAATGAGATGATTCCTGATGAAGAAACTGATGTTGACAATTTCAACAATATCAACATATTATAAGTTTTTTCAACATGATGATAAAATCGGCAGTAGAAAATGATGTGCCTAGTATTGAAATTTTAGGTTTAGAATGAAGAAGAGAAAATGGTGCAATTAGAATAATGTGTGTAATGTGTAGAGTAAGAAGTAAAGTTATATATTTGATTACCGAACCAATATTTTGTAAGTTTTCCTAATAGAATATTTACAAAAAGGTTTTATATTCCTTTTTTCTATAAAGCTACCTTTCCTCTATAAGAATTTTTTTTCGTCAAATTAGTTGAATAAAGTGGCTTATCCAGAGCGGTTACTGTAATTATCTTGATAATTTGCATGATAGTATAATTTTTGCAATATTTAAAACACTTTTGTTATAAAAATAAATTTTGTGTTCGGTTTAAATACGTAGTTGTAAATTAAAGAATTGGTAAAGTCAAATTATATAATGCAAATATATCAAGAATTAATAAAAAACTGTAGTAATTATAAAAATTTTAAAAAAAATCTTAAAAAAGACTGAAGAACATGTAAAATGTTAAGTAATAATCAATTGTCAATAAAGAATTCACTTTGAAAAACATTATAAATGCAAAAAAAACTTCTACAGTTTTAATGTTAAAATTTAATATGCCATTACTAAAATTTAAATATTAAAACAAATTAATTATTTGTAAACAACGTTTAAAATTATATAAAAGCAAATTTTAAATACAAAAATTGTAATAATATAAATTTTTCAAATGTAAGAACTCATTCCTTTTAAATACAGTAGGTAATATTAATCGCAAGAGTGCGAATATTTTATGCGACTACGTGTGTTTAAAAACCAGTGATCATCTGTCAAAGTAAATTTAAATATTACTAATATCCCAAATATTTATATATAAAATCACTACAAGATAATTTCAAAAACATAATTAAAATCGATAGTCTACAATTAACAATTTTCGGTGCCAAAATGTAGGCACACGTCAGGACTGTAAAACAATATAACGAAACTGGTAACAATTTCTAAAAAAAAATCATAAAGTGCACTATTAATAAATATGTACATTTAGTTCTACATAAAAGTTTTACCATAAATTGCAGAAAAATCGTTCGTCAACTACGCGCAAGTTGTTAGAAATCACGAGAGTACAAGCTGCCACGGTTTAGAGAAGGAAAACCAAAGATGATATAAAAGCAAGAAAAAAGAATGTAATACACTGGTAACCGCCTATAGGTATTAAAAAGGTTGGTAGAAAGCTCTGTAGAGGAAACTTCCGTCTGGGAGCAATTTTTTTTTTTATTATTTTTATTTATTATTTTGTCCATGTATTTCGGTGTTAGGCTTTCTGTAAAGCAAAATATAAATATTTTGGTAGACTAATGGACAGATTTTTTCGATTATAATTAATCTTGACAAACAATCTCAAAACAAATGACTACAAAAATATAAAAATAATCAATTTAAAAACTTTTGCAAAAACTTTTCGGGTGTAGTTAAAATTATTGAAATTATAATTTAAATATTTATAAAAGGTGTTTTTTATGTTTTAAATATTTTTTGTTATTGGTTAAATTCAATTTGTCTTTAAATTACAGGAATATTGTAAATATTACAAAAGCTTATTTTAAACATCCTGTATAGAGAAAAAGAAACATGTACAGTAAAACCTCGTTTAACGCTTCCTTGCTTAACGATGATTCGACGTAACGCGGTCTACTCGAAGCTTCAAAATAGCTCAAAATTTACGTCAGTTTAACTTATTGTGATATATTTCAAAATGATCTCATTTAACGATGTTTCGTTTAGCGCTTAAACTCATTGGTACGTATCCACCGCGCTAAGCGGGGTCTTACTGTATACTCATCACTGTAAATTGCCAAAAATATCTTTAATAACGTGCCTTATTAACTACTTGCATACGTAAATCGAATAATTATACAAACCAAATATATTTATAAAATATTTGCTACATATAACGCCTAACATATGTATTAATTCTTTTTTACTAAAAGCTACTCTGTTTAGTACCGTATGTATTTTCTTTGACAGTGGAAAATTTTAACCTTAAGCTAGACCAGAGTCACAAGTCTTTGTTTGGTCCCCTCAACAATATTATTTAATATTTTGTCATAAATCGTCTTGGGAAACTTTTACGTAATCCGCTACTGTTCTTTGGTAGGTATGTTTATGAATAAAATGATATAAACTACAACGTGTGTGTTATGTAGATGGATGTTTTTATTTCATTTAATATGAACTATACATAAATCTATTTATCTGTTTGCAATATTATACAGAATTCAATAATTCAAATATAATTTTTATCTTTGAGACCTTGATTTTTATTATATAATTTATCTTACACATTTAATTAATGAATTTAAAGAGTTTTGCTAACAAGTTTTATTAAATTAATTGTAACTGACTGAAAAGCCTTCGTGTTCTTAATTAAAGATGCTTTCAGATAAACAACTTTAATTATGTACAAAAATAAGTTTCGTAAAGTTTAATTTTAATTTGTATGACAATAAAATTCGTAAAAAAATTATTACTGTGTTTATTTTAAATGAATGTATGAGGACAATTAATGAAAAATGACTGCTTTAAGTAAACATTATCCTAAGCAATTTATAACTTACAAATAATTATGTATATTTGTCTGGTATTACAGTGACTGCTAGATAAGTCGAACCATTTGGTTTTTTTTATTAGTAGTAGTATGAAAATTTTAGTATTGTTAGATACGTGGCAGCATCTCAAACTAATATTACATTGTAAAAGTAAAAACATTATCCGAAGGTATGAAGGGTAGGTGCTAGAAAATAAGTTTGGGCATTATAGACTTTATTATAAATATCGAAAAGAGAGTTATTAAAAATAGACTTACATGGTAGTCAAATTATTAACAAACAACATTAATAAAAATTAAAGCTTATTGTGGTGCCCTTTTCGCTCTATACAAAATATGGTTCCATAGTGAAAAGCTATTGCAACATTTTGCAGCATCATAGGTATTATTTCAGCAGCAAGCGCTCTTATGCTATTTGCAATTATCAATGTCCTCGAATGGACAATGTTTATAAACTTTACTTTTTTCAAAACTCCACAAGAAGAAATAGAACTGCGGCACAGAAGGCGACCTTTATATGGGCCAAACGGACTTCGGATTTGGATTTAGTTCATCAAAATACATTTAGATAGATGAATCTGTTTAAATGTATAGATGATTTTTTTTGTGTGCTGGTGTAAGTATTAATGTTATTTGTTAATACTCTGACTAGCATCTAAATCTTTTTCTAATAACTAGTTTCTGTAGCTTCTAAAATAAAGTTTGTAATGGCCAAAATTTCTTATTAGCACATACTTCCTACACCTTCGGACATTATTTGTACTTTTACAATGTGATATTAGTTTGAGATGCTGCCACATATTTATACAATACCAAAATTGTCAAATTGTTACTAATAAAAAAACCCATATAACCGACTTCTTAGGCGGTCATGGTATATGTAGTAATTTAAAGAAAGTTAAAACTAAAAGAGATTGTGTGAGATCAAAAGATTACTTAAAATTAAGATTAAACTTATAATACGACAAATCTCAAATTATGGTTTTAAAATATACCTAAATTACCAAATATTTTAATGCAAATTTTACACGAAATCTGCATTGTAATTATTATTTACCGTTACTAGAACATAATTTTCAACAGAAACTTGGCTTAAATTTCAGTTCGAATATATGTTAATCGGTTACATTGTTCGCTCATGCATATAAGATGTATGTAACGAAAACTAGGTGACAACTTCCTAAACTTTGA